>CM035409.1:123295898-123670898 GCA_020310875.1 Ceratopteris richardii
TTGAACAAGGTCTGCATCCATATCACTTCTTTAGCTGCTTCCACAAGTCCTTTATATTTTGCTTCTGTTGACGATAAAGCCACTGTGTGTTGCTTCTTTGAACACCAGCTTACAAGCTTATCTCCTAGGTATATCATATACCCATGTGTTGATCTTCTGTCATCTTGACTTCGTGCCCAGTCTGAGTCACTGTATGCTCTTAGCTTTATATTTGATGTATAAGGATAATATAATCCTTCTTTTATAGTTCTTTTAATATATCTAAGAACTCTTTGTCCTGCAATCCAATGTTGATCCTTCGGACAATGCATGAACTGTGAAAGAACTCCCACTGCATAACTGAGATCCGGTCTTGTTAGTGTAGCATAGATTAAGCTTCCTACTAACGACTGATACTTCCTCATATCTTTAAACTCTGCACCACCATATTTGCTGAGTTTATGATTTACTTCAAGCGGTGTTGAAGCTTCTCTGCAATTCTCCATATCAAACTTCTTCAGTAAGTTTAGGAGATACCTTTCTTGCGAAACATATATACCATGATCTGTATATGTAACTTCCATTCCAAGAAAGTATGATAACTTTCCTAGATCACTAATGTTGAACTCTTTTTCAAGCAGCCTCTTTACCTCTTTGATTCCTTCATATGAGGTTCCTGTGATTATTATGCCATCTACATAAATACAAATGTAGATCATACCTTCATCTGTTTTCTTGATCAGTAGACTTGCATCTGCCTTTGAACTTTGGTATCCAAGGTCATTGAGATACTTCACAAGTCTATAATTCCAAGCTCTTAGAGTTTTCTTCAATCCATAGAGAGCTCTTCTTAATCTGCAAACATGATTTGGATAACTGGAACTCACAAACCCTTCAGGTTGTTCCATGTAGACTTCATCTGATATATATCCATTCAGAAATGCATTCTTTATATCTAGCTGACTTAGCTTCCATCCTTTTGATGCTGCTACAACAATCAATGTCCTTATGGTTGACATCTTTGCCATCAGACTAAACGTCTCATCATAATCTATGCCATATGTCTGAGCATAGCCTTTGACTACCAGTCTAGCTTTGTATCTGGCTATCCTTCCATCTGCAAGTTTCTTGACTTTGTAAACCCATTTGTTTCCGATCACTTTCTTACCATTTGGTTTTGGAACAAGTTCCCAAGTCTTGTTCTCTTCAAGAGCATTATACTCTTCTTTCATCGCTTCTTCCCAAATTTTCTTACCTTTTGCTTCACTATAATTTAGAGGTTCTTCATCCTCCTTTACTAAGTAAGCATAGTTTTTCTGAGTCAAATAAGAAGTATCATAGGAATACCTTGTTGGTTGTTTCCTTACTCTGTTTGACCTTCTTGGTTCAAACTCTTCATGTGTATCTGAATACACATCTTCGTCAAATCTTGATCCATCTTCGTTTCTCATACCTGATCCGATCCTGGACATACTTGCCTGCATATGATCTTCATCTCCATTCACCTGCATATGTGATTTACCTTTTTCATTTCTTCTTATCTCTTCTTCAAGCGTTTCAACACTATGCTCTTTATCTGTATACCAGCTTTTTCCTTCATCAAATGTCACATCTCTGGAAACAATAAACTGTTTGGTTAGAGGACTCCATAACCTATAACCCATCTGCTTTTCATCATATCTGATGAACACATATTTTTCAGCTTTTGGTTCAAGCTTATGTCTCAACTGTGATGGTACATAAGCATAAGCAACTGATCCAAACTTTACAATGATCAAGTGTTGGTTTCTTGCCCCGCCAAGCTTCATAAGGAGTCATCCCATTTAAAGCTGTACATGGTAATCTGTTTACCAGATATGTTGCTGTACTTACAGCCTCAACCCAAAAATAATTTGGACAGTTCTTCTCCTTTAGCATTGCTCGTGCAAACTCAACTAGAGTTCGGTTTCTTCTTTCTGCTACTCCGTTTTGTTGCGGTGTATACCTGCAAGTTATTTCCCTTTTGATACCTACATTCCATAGATAATCATTGAGCTCTCGAGAAAAATATTCTCCTCCTCCATCAGACCTTAGTCTTTTGAGTTTCTTTTTTGTAAGTCTTTGAACATATGCATGAAAATGCCTGAAAGCTCCAAACACTTCTGATTTCTCTTTCAAAACATAAAGAGTTATCCATCTTGTTGCATCATAAATGAAAAGAACATAATACCTAGATCCGCTGATAGATCCTTCTTTTGTTGGTCCCCATACATCTGTATATATGAGTTCTAACACACCATCGTGTTTGTAACCATTTTTCTGAAATGGTAACCTGTGGGCTTTTCCCATCTGACAGGCTTCACATTTGTGAATCATATGTTGGTTCTTCATATTTGGTAGTCCTCTCACGGACTATTTCTCTACCATAGCTTTGATTCCCTTTTCATTAAAATGTCCTAGCCTCTTATGCCAGAGGTCTAGTTCTGTAAATACCTCATCACCATGTGTGATCAAGGCTTGACCAACATTTCCTTGTGCTTTAAGAGTAAAAAGTCTACCTTCCTTTTTACCATGGACAATTTGTTTGTATCCATTCTCTGGATCTTCAACAAATACTCCTTCATTTGTAAACCTGACTTGAAAACCTTTTTCTACTATCTGACCCACATTGATCAAATTCTTCGGGATTGTTGGAACATACAAAACATTTGTTAGTAGGTCAGCTCCATTCTTACATTTTACCCTTCCAATTGACCTTACATTATGTTTTGTGTTATCACCTGTCTGTACTCTATGATTTGAAATGCCTCCTTCTAATTCTGATAATAATTCTATATTTCCTGACAAATGATTTGAACAACCAGAGTCAATATAGAATACCTTGAGGTCTTCATTCTCTGACACACTTATCGAGTTCATCATCAACATTGTATGATCATCATTCTGCGTATCATTCACATAGTTCTTCAACAATTAGGATTCATCTCTAGATGACTTGGAAGAAAAAAAGTGTTTGAATCTTCCATATATTGGTGACAAGAATCAACATGAGAGACCACCACCAATTAGACATTTTCATATCTACGGGTGTGAAGACTCCATGAGTTTTGATCCAAGGCAGAAATAAGGGTATAAACCACAAAAATCTTGTGGAAACATCAAGTATCATGAAATTGAGTAGAAGTTGACCAATCATTGAAGTGCATACTATTTCTATAATAAGCAGCATGTACATGAGCATCCTAGTAATTTGAAGATTGAAAATTTAAAAGACAACCTCAATATTAGTAATACTAACCACAATACCAACAAAGGCCACTTCAATACAATCAATACTCACAAAGACAATACCAGATTCAAGATCAGCCCTATGGTTATGGGCAATAGTATTATGCTCTTTGACCTAGAAAGAATCAATATGGGTAAGCTCCTGCACAATCAAAGCTAGGAAAATAGATGCTACATCCTAACGAAGTGGTGCCACTAAAGTACATAGTAAAAGAAAATACTAAAAGAGCCATAGTTTCAGTTACACATGTGACTAATTTAAGGAGGGCTAAAATAAATGACAATTATATTTATGATGGTTATACTTAAGAGCCCAATGATTATTCTTTAGGAAAAACATCCCAAGCTAAAACTAGGATCAAGGTAAGCCACAATACATATGAAACCATCTTAAATATGGTAGAGTCTAGTATAACAATCCTAGAACTCAAGCCACTAATCAGATTGGACCTCCCCATAGAATGCAAATGCCAGAGTCACGTGCTTTAAGTGTAATGGGAATCACTTTGTACTTGATTTCCCCGACTTGTGCAAGCACACGCCACTCAATAGAAACCAGTTTTTGGGTCTTTTGAAGGATGGGACATGCTTAAGGATTGTCCCAAGAATTCTAACATGGTCAAGGTAAGACCATTGAATGTGATTTCATAATACCGAGAAATGATAGTGATAATATCAAACTCATTTAGGTAGTTATATGAGATTAAACCAAAGTCCTAATGGATGCAAAAGCTGATTCCACATCTGGTGAGGACCATGAAGGTTTGGATTCCTTGGGTATTACATAAGAGATGTAAAGAAAAATAAAACAAAATTCATCTAGAAAAACCTTAGACAACACAAGTGTGGATCCAAACAAGAAAAGAAAATACACATGGAAATAAAAACGTGCATGAAGATTCAATTGCTAAAAAGGAAGCTAAATAAAATGGAAAACTTGCTATAATAACTTAATGAACAGTTACACAAAAGATATTTGGAGTTGAAAGTACGACCAAAAGAACATGAAAAGGAGAATCTCTGAAAAGAAAGACAAATGGCTCTACATGGGCAACCCCTATTTCAAAAGATCTAAAAATGTTTTTACATTCATGTAAGGCTAGGATAGCATCTCGACCATCCTTGGAACACCATGAACAATGATATACAAGAGTTGATCTTGAGCAAGAAAGGTTGGATATGTGTGAAAGGATTATTGAAGTTTCTCAACAACCATAAAAAAAAGGTACCAAATCTAGTTTCTAATACACACATGCATGAGCATCTATTCCAATAAATAAAAATATCCATTCAATTAACCACACATTCAAAGACTGCCAATGTATGTTTATAATATAGGATAGTTAGATCAAGTAAGAATGGAAGTTAAGATACATGTCGCTATGAAACAAGAGCCACTTGTGGAAACTTTGGTCACAAGGACCCAATACCTCCTCCTAGGGTTCCTTCTCACCAATTGCATTAGAGATATGAGACGGAGAAAACTCACACACTTACTAGGTTGCTCCACAAGGTTCTACCTTCATAGGAGCCCCTAGTGCAAGTCTAGGATCAAATTGAGGAGATATATATGAAAGAAGACTTGCCCATACTACTTGAAAACAATCAAGATTTTGATTCCAACATCCCAAGTCTAGATGGACCTTTGAAAGAAGGTCTATGGGATGAGGTGGAGGAAGAGAAATTGAACATAATGAACATGGAAATGCATCCCTTTGATGAGGCTAAGGCTAGGAGATTGTAAGTAGAGATAAGTTAGAATCTGATGTTCAAAGCATTAGCAATGTTAGTGGTTAGGTCTTGGATATGAAAATGCCAGCCTAAATAATTTCCCAAGATATTTAGGGTAGTATGAAGATGATTTTCAATGTTAAAAGATTGCTCTGATGAGATTCCAAAAACATAAGCCAAATATTTACATAGAACTCTAGGCAAACTCGAAAGAGCCATGGAAAAATGCACAATCATAGAAAATTCAATGAAATCAAAAGCTCATTACTAGGAAGATATTTCATTACAAGAAGGTGATGATCAAAAGATTACAAAGTTGGAGACAAATGTGAAACAAATAGACCTTGATAAGGTGGATGACTATAGTGAGGATGATGAGAACACCACTTGCATTCTTATCACTTTCAATAAACACACCACAAAGGTAATCACTCGTTCAAGGGCAAGCATAGCCATTTCCACCAAGTCTGTTATAAGTGAAATTGTTTCACTTAAATAAGAGTGAAATCATGATTTTTTTCATTGTCTTCAAAGGGTAGAGTATTCAAAATCCATTTTTTTGGTAATGGTTCTTTTTGTTAGTTTAAGAGATTTTTATGAATGCATGCCCATATGCATGTATGTATGTATGTATTTAAATTATAACACTAGCTGGATTTAATGAATTTTTATGATTTTAGGGGACCCTAAGATAGGCTAACCATGAAGTAGGGGAGAGTGCATATTTGTTTGAAATAGTTAAATCTGAATGTCATAAGTAAGTATGTATGCATGCATGCATATATCTATGGATGTGTATGTATCTAAAATAAAACGCTTTATTGTCTTGATGTGTGCATGTATGTATGTCTATATGCATATGCTATATTTATATAAATGTGTTTGTGTGTATATGTATGTACAATGTATGTACAATGTATGTATATATGTGTGCATGTGTGTATATGTGTATGTTTGTGTATATATGTATGTATGTATATATGTCTGTACATGTGTATGTATGTATGCATGTACTGCATGTATGTGTGTATGTACATGTGCATGTATGTATGTGTTGGAAGCAGCCAGAGGCACAGACGACGCGGAAGCATGTAACGATGGAGCAGGAAGCCAGTCAAATCTTTTTTCTAAGACTTATGTTTTAAAATACTTTTCAAAAACCTCAAATAGTGATTTTCATCACTATTGTAACATATGTAACATAGAAAACCCCATTTTGTAACCCATAGCTCCATTTTGTGCAAGCCGAGGAGTCCTCGAGCTTGAGGAGCTTAGGTAGAACAAGCGTATAAATTTTCGTTATTTTTAGACATCGTTTACCCTTCCAAATAGCATCTAGGACCTAATTTTTAACTATGCCGGTCACTAGATGTGAAACCGGTCAAAACTAGTCTAGAAACTATAAAAAGAGCTAGAGAGCTCATTTTTGAGGTGGGTTAGTGTTGGCTAGTGTGAGCTTAGAGTTCTTTTGAGCTTGTAATAGTGTTCTTGAGTAATAGAGCTAATTTCCCACCTTCCATTGTGCCTTGCTTGTCTCTTCGTAGTGTGTGTGTATGTGCATTTCTATGCTTCTCACCTTCACTCTCACTTCATCTCACATTCACGATCTTCATATCACTCCTATCTCTTCCGCGGATTGACATTAAGGAGGTGGAGCTTCTTAACGTGGTTCTCACCATTGTGCTAGAGCAACACCAAATTTGGCGCCGTTGCCGGGGATCGAGTCTAGGACGAATGTGTGATGGTAAGAGTATAGCAAGAAGTGGCGTTGGAAGGTAAAAATTTCAGTTTTTGTTGTTGTTTTTACTTAGTTTTTAGTGTTTTTCACCTCCCCCACACTCCATCTTCATCACCGCATCATCATCTTCATCTCCAAAAAAATTAGAAAATTCACCATATCCACCCATTCTCCTCATTTCCCCTCATTTGTGCATGCGAGAGAGTGAGAGAGAGCTTTTGTGCTTGTGTGTGCTTTTGCTTTGTTGAGTTTTCTTGCAGGTACAGTGCTCCAGTGCATCAGGAAAGCTTGGAAAAGGTAAAAACTTCAGTTTCTGTCAGAAATTTCCGACTGTGTCAGACCATCGCGATGGTCTGCAAAGTTCGGAATTTGAAGAAGGTGACCACACCAGCGTGTAGGCGACACCAGCGCCTCTAGGAATCCACACTTGCATTTGGAAAAATCATAGTTTGGTGGACCATCGCGACGGTCTCAGACCATCGCGATTGTGTCACACCATCGCGATAGGCTCACGCCATCGCGACGGCTCGGCCGGACCATCGCGACGGTCTCATGCCATCGCGACGGTTCATTTGGACTATCGCGACGGTTCGTGGACCATCGCGACTGTTCGGTTGACCCCACACCATCGCGATTGGCTCACGCCATCGCGCCGACGGTGCCACGTGGCAAGCTAGACCATCGCGACGGTTCATTTTTTGGACCATCGCGACGACACCCTCACACCATCGCGACACTTCAAAAATTCGGACCATCGCGATTGGCTCAAGCCATCGCATCTGTGACCATCGCGACGGTTCACTTTGGACCATCGCGATTGTTCACGTTGACCGTTGACTGACGCCATCGCGATTATCCACTTTCACACCATCGCGATTATCCACTTTCGAGCCATCGCGATTGTCCACTTTCACGCCATCGCGACGGTTCACCCTCACGCCATCGCGACGGTCCCAGACCATTGTGATTGTCTCAGACCATCGCGATTGTGCACCCCCATCGCAAATTTTAGGGTTTCATTTTTTGGCCAATTTTGGGGCTATTTTTGGGAAATTTTTGGGTGACTAGACTCATAGGAGACCCCCTAGCTCATATTTGGAAAAAAACCTGTTTGTCAGTTTTTACCCCCCAGGGCCTGAACGGTCATAACTTTTTCATCCGAAGTCCGTTTTTTGAGCTTAATAGATCGTTAGAAAGCTCTTTACGAGTACTACGTGATCTCAATTGTTTTTTTCTTAAAGGATACGTCTATTTTTAGATAAGCTATTTTGAGGTTGACCTAGTTGGGACTAGAAAGCCAGGGGGCAAGCATTAAAAAGTTGGGCAAAAGGGAAGGGACTTAAAAGGTGTATATACTCAAGTGCTTGATCATCCAACTGTGAATTGGTCTAATATTGGATTATTCCAGGTCTAGAAAGGGCAATCGAAGGCAACCAAGGCAAGGCAGTGAAGGGCATAAAGCTTGGGAAGCGCGGCTTCTTGGGCATCAGAGCAACCAGAAAAGCTGACTCGAGGTTGGAAGATTACTCAACCCCCTCAGTCAATTCTTAGCTTAGGATAAATGTTAGCATTGTGGATTTAAGATGATAGGAACGCCTCAAGTTCAAGAGAGTTAAATTTATCAAGTTCAAGACTAAAGTAAAGGTGTGTCACACGAAAACCTAAAGGAAAGAACATAAGTCTGACGGAACGAGAACTCAAAGTACCACGGAAAGTCGAATTCCTGACGCATACATTAAGACAAGAATCTAAAGAAATCTAAAAAGAATCAAGAAAGTAATAACAAAGAATCATTGACAATCTAAGCGTGTACTGAGTGTGCAAGGAAGAAAATTAATGAACCTTAGATCGGGCAAACATATAGGTAAGTCAGACCGACGAAGCCTTAGATCATCAGAGGCAAGTGTAAGAACTACTGCACGATCGTGGGCTCAACAATTGAACACTAGTTATCCCTACGAGAGCTCAGATACTAGTGATTCAGAAATGGCATTTAGCACAGACAGACCAAAAGGAGGGTCGAATGTAGCCTATTTAGAAAAACCAGAAGGACCCTATAGAACACAACTAGAGTTTCTCCGAACCAACCGATTAGGTGCTCGCATCTATGAGGATGGTTTGCGAAGGCAAGTGGTGCAAATGCACAACCCCGATCAACCCATTGGATTGGAACGTCCAGTGGTGAAATTCGAGAGAGATGCTTACATAGACAAGGAAGGAACGATGTACATCTTAAGTACGCAGCCAAACAATACCAACGAGTTTGGCGTGATTCAACCAGAGACGGAAGCAAAATCTCAAGGAAAAGAACCATTAGAAGAGCCTAGAACACCTAGAGGGAAATCTGTACTGACACGAGTACTCATCACGGATTGGATCCCTCAGGACAACAGAAGCATACAGTTGTTTGTAAATAAAGAAACTGATGAAGCCTTTTGGAGATACAAGACAGAACTACTTAGTGAGGTAGGTATCATCACTATATACGAGTTCAAGGACCCGGATACACCTGGAAAGGTTGTATACCTGGATGAGACTTCAGAAAGAGTCTTTGTGGTGCCTGACCGCGCTAAAAACACATACACATGGAGAGGTGAATTGGTATTCCCTCCAACTAGGACGAACATGAATACAAGTCAACAAGGGGCAGGAACATCCTCAGCCCATGGAAATCAAAGAGAGGGAAATAAAGAGAGACTGGAAGTAAGCTTTAATCACCCCATAGGGAGAGATAGAACAACCACGAACACTAATAGAGCGGATAGACAAAGAGATCATGGAGTACCAGGTGATAGAGATGATTTTCCTCTACCTAGACCACGCGAACACGCAAGAATATTGAGACCCACTCAATTAGTAAAATCAATGAAGAATTATTTTGATGGGACAGGAGATCCCTATGACCACGTCGCAGAATTCAAGCAAGTACTAAGAGCCGAACAAGTTGAAGACATGTTCACGCAATACAACGCATTTGGGCTAACGTTAAAGAATACCGCTTTAACTTGGTTCCAACCTGTGCAACAAAGGCAATTTAGAGACATCCATCACTTTTTAGAGTCATTCATCACCGAATTCTCTAAAAGTGGGATTAGACATGACACGTCTTCGTTGATTCATAGCTTTAAACAGACCCCTCAGGAAATAGTAAGACTGGCAGGACGTAGGTTTAGACAATATGTTGAACGATGTCCAATGCAAGAGCTACCCTCACAAGCCAAGCAAGTGTCATTGTTTCTAGATGGCTTGTTGAGTTCTAAACTGCACTCCTACGTGTACCTAAAAGAACCCAGAACGCTAGAGCAATGTGTAAGAAGTTGTATAGACATTGAGGACAACTTAGGAGATGAGTTGGAACTCTCAAAGGTCTATAAGGACTCAGACTGTTCATCTCTAGCATCCACAAAATTGTCTAACTTGATAGAAGACCTTGCAGAAAAAGTGGCCCAGAAACTAGGAGTTTCTAGTAAACCTAGGGTGCTAATGAACAAGCGCTGTTACACCTGTGGTGGTGATCATATGGCAAATGTGTGTCCCAATGCAACACAACCTCAAGCCAACCCTAGTGGCCAATATTGTACAATTGAGAGAAGATACACGAATCATACGGCTCAGGACTGCCCGTACAACAAACAAACCGTGAGACAGAACTACCCGCAAGCATACGCACAGCCAGGTAGGTATCAAGGCCAATACAATGCTCAACCTTATTACTATAGGCCTCCTCAGAACTACCCATACCAGGCTCAACAGAGACCTCAACCTGTCTTAGCTCAGCAGCCAACCCCACCAGCGAATGTCATCTCAGTCAAATACGCTGCTGCAGAAGAGAACCTAAGTAGGGCCTTAGTGCCTTCTTCACCTTTGATCACAGAGAATGACCCGAATTCAAACAGTTTTGACTCCACTCATGTAGATAGTCCACCCGCATATTACACAGAGTCACCAGAACACGTAGAAACCTATCATTATGATAGTCCACCAGTGGAACCTAGTTGGGAGCCAGACTATGCTAATGTGATGTACACAAACCCAAATCCACGGCCCCAATTGAGACAACAAAGACCACAGGGCCCTAGAGGACCATGCTTTAGGTGCCAAGGAGATCATTTCATAAAGGATTGTCCACATCCCCCGATAGCAGGACAATCACAGAACTATAACATCCAAGGCTTTTGTGCTGATTGTGGCAAAGAGCACATAATCAAAGATTGTCCTAAAAATCCAGTTAACGCTTCGAATGTGACACCGATCAATGTGATAGGTATTGTAAATAACGCAGATGGATCCAACCCTACATACGTGCCGATCCAAGCTATAACAAGAGCCCAGGCGCTCTTACAGAACCAAAAGCTTAATCAAGAGAAAGTAGCCGGAACCAGTGAAGTTGCAGAACCTAGCAGTAAAAAGACAAAATCTTGGAAAGATTCTAAAGAAAGAATTAAGAGAAAATGGAGTAAAAAAATAAGTGAGTTGGAAGGAAGTTTGAAGGAATCTAGAGCCAAAATCCAAGAATTGACTTCACAGGAATTGAATCAAGAGAATCCAGCTCAAAAATCAGGATCAGTTTTAGCGGAACCCATACCAGAAGATCTAGACATGATGTTTCGTGCCTATCAAGCTAGATTAAAAGAGGGACCTCAGGTAGCTGAAATGAGCAAAAACTACCCTCGAGCTGATCTAGAAATTGAGAGAACTAAACTTTGCATGAAGATGGTAGAACTAGCACAAGCTTTGTTCGAAGCCTCTAGATATCTTAATTGGAATAACATGGCAAAACCGGAATTACATTTTCAAGGACTAATGGAGAGGCTAGAATACTTGATTGAAAGCAAAGAGAAAAAGGATCAGCTTAGGAACCCTATTGTCTCAGAGACACAGGAAAGGAATGCACCATCCCTGTCTCAAGTACCCAATACAGAAAGTCAAGACAATTTGTCTTCCATACATAAATATTCACATGAATTTTTGAGAGAAATCCAAGAAGAGAAATGGAAAAAGGAACAAGGAACCCATCCTCCTATTCAAGAAATAGATGACTTGCAGGAGCAATTTCCCCAAGACATTCCCTCCATTTACGATGATGTAGAGGAGGAACAACTGAGTGAACACACAGCTTTTGAATCTAATTCTTTACAAGAATTACCTCAGTTCACAGGATCTTGGGAAGCAAAGTCTATTAGTATGAGAGCACCCACGATAATAGTGAGGAATGAAGAATCAGTAATCCCTAGAAACACGGAAGTGATCAAGAACACTAAAGTACAATGTAATCTCACTCTAGAGGAGTTGTTAAAGGTAAAACCAGAATTGTGGAAACATGTAGCAAATCAATTCCCCGAGCTTGCTACTACTCCCTCACAAATAGGATCACGAAATAAGGTACCAAAAATACCCGTAGAAAAGATTGGAGATGTAAGCGAAGGAGAGGAAGGTAACACTTATCTTCCGATAACCCATCAGGGCTAGACCACGAAAGCCATCTTAGATTCAGGAGCCGGAGTAGCCATAGCTACCACCGCCTTATGGAAACGTTGGGGTAAGCCAGCATTGAGACCCACCAGGATGAAGCTACAAATGGCTGATGGACACATAGAAAAACCATTAGGCTTACTAGAAGGCATATCTCTCACCACTTGTGGTGTAGAATTTGAGCATACCTTTGCCATTTGTGACTTTGCAAAAAATCATGCTTATGAGATGATATTGGGACGACCATTCATGCGTCAGTTGCAAATTGTACAAGATTGGGGAACTAATTCTTTGTACTTGCAACATTTAGGAGTGACTACCAAAGTCAATCTTAAAGACTATTCACATAGAGACGTAGCCCCAATACAATGGAATACCATCCATAAGACACCAGTAGAGACGGAATCCGTGCACTCATTAGAATCAGATCCTTCTTGGTTGCACGAGGACACTCATTTATGGATGTGTAAAGTAGCCAAACAAGAGGAAGAAAGGTTAGAAGCCAGGACCTTAGGTGCAGAACAACATCCACGAACCCTTCAAGATCCAGCCTACGCACCTGTAGTATTCCTAGACGAAGAGTTTGAACCCCATGGTTGGGCAGAAATCCTAGCAACCATGGATGTAGCCATCAATGAAGAACAATGGACACCCCACTGTGACGAGGATGGCTATGACATATCAGTTTTCACGATAGAGCCAATCATGTGCGATGCAATTTTAGAAGAGTGTGAACCTAACACTGATGCATTTGAGGATGCGAGCGATTTTGATTTAGAATCAATTATCATGGACCCACCCTTTGCATCAGAGGAAGAATATTTTTTCGAGGTAGAAACTCACACTCAGAGACACGAGGAAATTACGAATGAGGTGAGGTTAGCCACTCAAGTGACTACTAAGAGTGAAGGCAAGAAAAGAAAGAAGAAAGAAACCATGTCAGAAAAAGAAGAATCTTTATTTGAAGTACCCGAGAATTTCAAGAAATATGAAATCGAAGATAGAAGAATCATGGTACGAATGCCTAATAGAAAAGCGAATGACGGACAAGTATATGATAACCGAGAGAAAACCAAGAAAATAATAGTTGCTATCGAAGGAGACGAAGAAAAATGTACATACATAGGGCATGATTTGACAACTGAAGAAGAAGAAGAGCTAGTTGCCTTATTGCGCGAATATAGAGATGTTTTTGCTTGGAGTTACAAAGATTTGAAAGGAGTAGATCCAGATATATGTTCTCATAGAATCCCTATGACTCCAGATGCAAAACCGACAAAACAGAAACCTTACACGTACAATGATAACTACGCTGCGAAGATTAAAGAGGAGATAGATCGCTTGATAGAAGCAGGATTCATTTACGAAATTGAGCATACCGAATGGGTATCCCCCATTGTGGTTGTGCCCAAGAAGAATGGAAAATTGCGTGTGTGTATTAACCTTAAACAAGTTAATGCTGCCACGATTAGAGATAGTTATCCTCTTCCTATCATGGAACATCTATTGGAAAGAGTTGCGGGCAAGGAAGTTTACAGCTTTCTTGATGGATTTTCAGGCTATAATCAAGTAGCCATTGCTCCAGAGGACCAACACAAGACGGCATTTGCCACTGAATGGGGTATATTTGCATTTTGTGTGATGCCATTTGGCTTAACAAATGCACCCGCCACTTTCCAGCGACTCATGTGTCATGTTTTTAAGGAATTCTTACGCAAGAGTTTGGAAGTTTATGTCGATGACTTATGTGCTCATTCAAATGTAAGACAGACGCATATCCCAGAGTTAAGGCAAATATTTGACAAATGTCGAGAATATCAGGTTTGTTTGAACCCAGAAAAATGCGTTTTCATGGTCAGACAAGGCAAAATTCTAGGACACATTGTGTCAAAAAATGGAATCTCTACGGATGAAGAAAAGGTGAAGGTAATTGTAGATTTACCTAGACCAACTAATGTGGAAGAGGTATAGGCATTTATGGGCCATTGCGGTTATTATAGGAGATTCATACACATGTATGCAATCATAGCCAAGCCTTTGTACTCTCTTTTAACCAATTTCGAATGGACAAATGAATGTGAAAATTCATTCAATGAACTTAAACGACGCTTGTGCTCAGCACCTATATTGACAACCCCAGATTGGAGTAAGCCATTCCATGTACATGTGGATGCATCCAATTATGCCATAGGATGTGTGTTAGCACAGCCCACGAATGAAGGTAACATAGATCTCCCCATAGCTTACGCTAGTAGACAATTGAACGCAGCAGAAAGAAATTACACCACGACGGAACGAGAAGGATTAGGGATGATCTATGCAGTAAAGAAGTTTAGGCACTACTTGTTGGCCAATAAGTTCAAGTTCTTTACAGATCATCAAGCACTATTGTATTTAGTCAACAAACCATGTAACACAGGACGACTGATACGTTGGTTTCTATTACTCATGGAATATGATTTTGAAGTCATAGTCAGGAAAGGAAAGACACATCTTAGAGCTGACCACCTTTCAAGATTAACCTCAGGAGAAGCTCCTCAAGGAATAGCGGATGAATTACCAGATGCTTATTTGTTTAATCTTGAGATAGCACCAGAATGGGCTAAGCCTATAGTCCCTATTCTCACATATGGACCCAAGAATCCTAGGATAAAGATCAAAGAGGGAGAGATTACCAAGTCTCAGAGATACCAAATAATGGCAGGAAGCATATATAAACAGGATAATCAAAAGATTCTTGCTTGTTGTGTAGATGAATTAGAACATGAGAATTGGTTGCAATTAGCACATGTAGGTGCACTAAAGCAACATCATTCAAAACATCGAACATTACAGACTCTGCATAGATTAGGAGTATATTGGCCTTCAATGGAAGCAGATGTCTACAAATTGTGTAAAGAATGCCATGTTTGTTGTGAAAGACCACCAGTAGAGCATGCTACATTATATCACGTGTCTCTCACACCAGACTGGAGTGAACAATTAGTGACATACTTGAGGACGAAGACATTCCCTCAAGGAATGACCTTAGCTCGACAACGTAGTCTAGAGCAGGAAGCTCAAGACTATTCACTTATTGGCGATAACCTATACAAAAGAGGACGAGATGGATATCTAAGACAATGTGTTCATGAGAGCGATTATCTGAGCATACTAGAGACTCCACACCAAGGTGTTGCAGGAGGTCATTTTGGACCCGATAGGATAATCAAAGCCATCCTCTTTGTAGGATTATGGTGGCCCACTCTTCACATGGATGCTCATACCTATGTAAAGAGATGTGATGTGTGCCAAAGAACTCAGTTTCCTACTCGCAGAGACAAAATGCCATTGAAACCCATGATGGGCGGACGTGCATTTTCAAAGTGGGGTATAGACTTTGTAGGACCCATTAACCCCCCTGCAAAAGGTACACATGCTGAATACATTATTGTTGCCACAGATTATCTTACGAAATGGGTAGAGGCAAAAGCCACGAAAAAGAATGATGCACACACAACTGCAAAATTCTTATTTGAGAATGTCTTTACAAGATATGGATTGCCTATAGAGTTAGTGAGCGATCGTGGAACTCACTTTCTAAACCAAGTCATTGAATATTTGTTACAGGATTTTATGGTGATTCACAAGAAATCCGCACCATATCATCCTCAGGCCAATGGTCAGGCTGAAAGCACTAATAAGATCCTTTGTAACGTACTGACGAAACTCGTGAACAACAAACGTTCAGATTGGGACAAACAGTTACACCACGCTGTTTGGGCATATCGAGTGGCCTACAAGACCGTACTCAATGCAACTCCCTTTCAGATGGTTTTTGGTCAGAATGCTGTGCTTCCTTTGGACTTCTTGATACTGACCCTTAAGGTTGCACAAGAACATCAGTGGACCGGCCATGAATTATCAGCAAGAATAATGGACTTGGAACGATTAGGAGAAACCAGGCTAAAGGCAGCAGCAGGAATATATGCAGCGAAGAAGCGACAGAAAGCATATTTCGATGCACATGTGAAAGATAAAGGCCTAAAAGAAGGAGATTTAGTTCTAGTATATACGCTAAAGCAACACGCACGTAAGTTAGAAAAGCGAGGTTATGGACCTATGATCATTAACAGACTCTCAACAAGTGGAGCAGTACAATTAGCCACTTTAGAAGGAGATATAATGCCTAATTACATTAGTGGCTGTAGAGTCAAGTTATATCAGGAACCTCTTACTGAGGATATGCTTAGACGACTCACGTTGGCAAAGAAGCGTAAGGAGGAAGAAAATAGAATACGAGCGGAAGCTCAGGCAGAAGCAATAGAACGCATTAAACGCATGAAGTTAAGAAGACAAGGACTAGGGAGAGAACATTATAACCATTTGGAAACTACACCCAGATATCCCATGGTCATGTGTCACGTAAAGTCAACCACTCATCCTAGTATAGTGGACAGGAGACCATTCATTACAGTCAGGCTAGAGCACGACAACCCTTGCCAAGAGCTCAGGGCTTTAATTGACTCAGGTGCTGCGACTAGTGCGATTAGATGGTCCCACTATAAGGATTCAGGAATAGAAATGCGGCCAATTGAGGCATACCTCATAGGCCTAGGAGGCATGGAAACCCCTTGCATGGGTGAGGTGGACCTTCCTATCCTCATTAAGGATGTGACCATGACAGCGAAGCTACTAGTGTGCCATGATGACGACCTGATAGAACCCCTAATCCTTGGCCAAGATTGGCTATACGATCACTCAGTGGACCTAAATCTTAGACAAGGCTCCTTACAGATTGGAACCTTAGAACAGAAGCGAGTGATACCGCTTGACTTCCCTAATTGCATTCCAATTGAGGTTTGTAACCCTAGACCCTATGAAACGCATGCGACGGAAGACCGGAAGATCTTGGGTCAGACCAGTCACGTTACGTCTACACCAACCCACTCGGGCTTGGCTAGGGACAATTGTCAATTAGAAGGACGACAGGAGATCTTCCCTGGGGTTTCCTGCAAACTAGAAGGGGCAGCTACCCAACCGCTAGGGCAGATGAACACACTCAGCGGTCAGGTGGGTTGCATCAGCGGCCAAATGAGCACAACACCCTGCGGTGCTCATCCTTCCAAACTTGCTGCGGACTGGCCTAGATTAAAGATAAATAACGAATCACTTCCTAATGGGCAGGTCACGCAAGTGTTGGATCTCCCTTCTTTTCCAAAGCAGAGCGTCCAATGGACCTCTCAATCCCACCCACGAAGGAGTCAACCACAACAGAGGAACCCAGACCGACGACACCACCAGACAAGGCAAAGAAAGCAGCAGTATCAACATCACAGAACAAGTGGCATGAAACAAATATGGGTGCCAAAAGGACAGCAACCACAGGCTATTGGCAACACTACAGACAAAAACAGGACAAAGTTTCAAAAGAAGCAGAGTCAGCATCCAAAGTCCCCTCGATCTTCTTCCCCAAGTACAAATACTCGACAGATTTGGATCGCCAAGAAGTATCTTATCAATCGACCCACACCCATGCAGATTTGGGTACCCAAGAAATGTATTATAGCCCAACCCTCTAGCCATTTAATGTATACCCCTCAGAAACCTTTCCATCCCTCAATACCACCAAAACCGATACCACCTTTTGTCCCTTAGCAGAAACACACCACCCACTCAAAGACTCTTAGGAAATGGATACCGAAACGTATCCAAACGTCTTCTTGTACCCCATTATCTAACAACTCTCCCACCCCGTTTAAACTCCACCCTTGTAATAATTCACCCTCAACCAAACCTTGTATAAATTCATACACCAAAACCCCACATCATGCATAATAAAAGCTCATCAAGAAATGTAGGCATAATCTGAACCATGTAGGTGTCTAGAGACCTGCATTAGCTCTGCAAAAAGATCATTGCATCAATCACTTCACGACACTTGGCTACACGGGTTACACATCGGTTATGGAAAGGGATTGCGGTCTCACCTTAATGGGATCATAATTAATTTCCATACTAATGTGCTAATCTTTTGTAGCAGATCTCTTCCATTAGCTCATCAGTCATCATGCAAACCGAAGAAGGACCATCAGAAGCTGGCCCAAGCACACCAATGGCCAATATTGGAGGATTACTTGCGGAATCTTATCCTACGATGCAACCACCAGAGTTTCAAGGTTTTCCAGGACCCATGCCAATCGACGATCCTCCTAGAGGATATATTGAGAAGATTCATCGTAATTCTCATTGGTTTCAAGGCCTAACAGGACCCTTAGCAGACGCTGATTTCATATTTGAGGCCAATTTGGCATTTGATCTTCCCACATGGACCAAGTACCAGTTCTTGTCAAGAGAATTTGAAGGACTACAGAATACACAAGATCTAACGCACGTTTGGGCACGAGCAGGATTTACAGAGTATTTTAGTGACCCTTTGCCTAAACCCGATTTTTACAGATGTTTTTACTTGGTAACCACCTTAACAGCTTCAGAAAACAAGGATCTACCTGGCACATTCATGTTACCATCCTTGGTAAATGATCCTCCATTCAGAAGGTTTTATTTGTCTAAAGATTTAATTCGCGCAGCTCTGAAAATACATGGAACACACACTCCGACGGAGAGAGAACGGCTAGTCCCAGAGTAGATGAAACGTGGTGACGTAACTAAGTGGGAGGATATTTCAGCCATAACCCCTGAGCTCTCTAAGCCATTACGGATATGCATGCAGCACTTTGCTTTCCCAGCTCAGGATCATTTTACCATGCCTCATAAGAGAATCTGGTTTGGATTATATTTAGCATGCACTGGACCGCAAACGGTTGATCTAGCCAGCTGGATAATTGATCAGCTCTATTTGGCACAACATAGGTGGGAGCGAAAGAAGGTAATCAATGGATGCTGCGCCCTCTCCAGGATCATATATATGTGCTTGGCGTATGACTTACCAATTGAGCGTGCCATGACGAGTGAGGAACTGAAAGCATTTAAAGGCACCACTAGGAAAGCTAGAAAGTCTAGCAAAGGCAGAGCCGGAAAGCGGATGAGAGGTACTATCCCGTGCCTACAAGTCCCAGAGTCACCCTCGCCACAACCATCTCCAGAGCAGTCACCAACAGCAGCCACTCCCACGGTACCACCAATTCGTATACGGTTATCAAGACCAGTTACGCCGGAGGGCACCACCAGTACTGTTGCACCTCAAACAGCCACAACCACAGGACCTATCACCACAGCAGCTGAACTTCCCACCACTATTGGTGCGGAAGCTTTCTCTTTTCCAATACCCCATTTAGAAGCAGGACAAGCAGAGCCACTGGACCAAACTTTTGATTTTGAGATGCCCGATGCATTCTCCAATGAGTTCCAGTTTTCAGAAGGACAATTGTTTTCTCAAGAATTTGAAAGGCCTAGCTACCCTACCACACCCAAGGATCAGCCACAAGGACAGATTGTGTCTAGCTCTGATGACGAAAGAACAACAACCGATGACGACGAAGGAGACGACGAAGCTAGCCAGGGAACACAGGAATCCCAAGAGCATGAACAGACAGATGCCCAAGGCCAACAAACAAACACTCATGGTGATACAAGTACCCATGAAGATGAAACTTACGAAGCAGCAGCTTACACACTAGCTATCAAGAAGCTGTATAGAACTATGGAAAAAGTTTGGGCACGCAAAAAGCTGACAAGGAAGAGAGTCAAACAATAATAGAACAAGAACTTGTCACAGGCGGATTCGAAGACGCATACATCAAAGGATTCAGAGAGTTAGTCAAATCAGTAGGCTCCAACGAAGCCCTCAGGTACTTGCAACGAAAGCCACTACCACAGTTTGACCCCCGCAGAGTACGACTACTTTCAAAGCCCGGCGAATACATTCGTGTACCAACAGGAGCACAGTCTTCTGAACAAGCCAGGGAGGCACGCCTCGTCCCCGAAAGTTCGTTGGCTGTAGAAACCATCCTTATAGATTCCCCACCCCGCGCTACAACTGTACATACCTCAGTAGTGACTGAAGTACCGACCACCCCAACCGCTCCTCTCTCACCGCCCGTCCATCCAGCCTCCCCTCTTCACCCTCCTTCCCCCAGACCAACATCTTCATTAGTTAGTGGTGTTGCAGAAATTGTCTTTACGACCACTAACCCCACAATTCCCGCATCCATTAGCCCTAGTCTACCCCCTCCCACACTGTTGGAAGCAGTCAGAGGCACAGACGCCACGGAAGCATGTGAAGACGAAGCAGGGAGCCAGTCGGACCATTTTTTCAAAACAATTATATTTTTATTACTTCTTCAAACATCCAACAGTGATTTTCATCACTCTTGTAACATATGTAATATAGACAAAACCCCATTTTTGTAATCCATAGCTCCATTTTGTGCAAGCCGAGGAGTCCTCGAGCTTGAGGAGCTTAGGTAGAATACTCGTACCAAATTTCGTTATTTTTAGACATCGTTTACCCTCCCAAATAGCCTCTAGGACCTAATTTTTAACTAGGCCGGTCACTAGATGTGAAACCGGTCAAAACTAGTCTAGAAACTATAAAAAGAGCTAGAGAGCTCATTTTTGAGGTGGGTTCATTTTGGTTAGTGTGAGCATAGAGCTAGTTTGAGCTTGTAAGAGCATTCTTGAGTAATAGAGCTAACTTCCCACCTTCCATTGTGTCTTGCTTGTCTCTTCATTGTATGTGTGTATGTGTGTGTGCATCTTTGTGCTTCTCACCTTCACTCTCACATCATCTCACGTTCACGATCTTCATATCACTCCTACCTCTCCCTCGGATTGACATTAAGGAGGTGAAGCTTCTTAACGTGGTTCTCACCATTGTGCTAGAGCAACACCAAATTTGGCGCCGTTGCCGGGGATCGAGTCTAGGACGAATGTGTGATGGTAAGAGTATAGCAAGAAGAGGCGTTGGAAGGTAAAAATTTCAGTTTTTGTTGTTGTTTTTACTTAGCTTTTAGTGTTTTTCACCTCCCCCACACTCCATCTTCATCATCGCATCATCATCTCCATCTCCAAAAAAATCAGAAAATTCACCATATCCACCCATTCACCTCATTTCCCCTCATTTGTGCGTGCGAGAGAGCGAGAGAGAGTTTTTGCGCTTGTATGCACTTGTGTTTTCTTGAGTTTTCTTGCAGGTACAGAGCTTCAGAGCATCAGGAAAGCTTCCAAAAGGTAAAAATTTCAGTTTCTGTCAGAAATTTCCGACTGTGTCAGACCATCGCGATGGTCCGCCAAGTTCGGAATTTGGAGAAGGCGACCACACCAGCGTGAAGAGCACACCTGCGCCACTAGGAATCCATACTCGCATCCCAAAAATTCGTCATTTGGTGGACCATCGCGATTGGCTCGGACCATCGCGATTGTGTCGCACCATCGCGATAGGCTCACGCCATCGCGACGGCTCGGCCGGACCATCGCGACGGTTCGCTTTTTCGGACCATCGCGACGGTTCACTTGAACCATCGCGACGGTTCATTTGACCCCGAACCATCGCGATTGGCTCATGCCATCGCCACGACAGTGCCACGTGTCACGTTGAACCATCGCGACGGTTCAACTTTCGGACCATCGCGACAGCCCAAAATCGGACCATCGCGATTGGCTCAAGCCATCGCATCGCGGACCATCGCGACTGTCCACCGTTGACCGTTGACCGCGCCATCGCGATTGTCCGCCCGATCACGCCATCGCGACGGTTCATTTTTTGAGCCATCGCGACGGTTCGACCTCACGCCATCGCGATTGTTCACTTCGAGCCATCGCGACGGTTCGCCTTTTCGGGCCATCGCGATTGTCCAAATTCCACGCCATCGCGACGGTTCGCTCGGACCATCGCGACGGTCCAAATTCCACGCCATCGCGACGGTTCGCTCGGACCATCGCGACGGTCCCAGACCATCGCGATTGCCCACCCCCATCGCAAATTTTGGACTTCAATTTTTGACCAAATTTGAGGGTATTTTTGAAAAATTTTTGGACCATTAGACTCATAGGAGACCCCTTAGCTCATATTTGAGGGAAAATTGGATTGTCAATTTTTACCCCCCAGGGCCTGAACGCGTGTAACTTTCTCATCCGAAGTCCGTTTTTTGAGCTTAATAGCTCGTTAGAAAGCTCGTGACGAGTACTACGTGACCTCAACTGTTTTTTTCATAAAGAATACATCTATTTTTGGATAAGCTATTTTGAGGTTCACCTAGTTTGGGACTAGGAAGCCAGGGGGCAAGTGTTGAAAATTTGGGCAAAACGAGAAGGGACTTAAAAAGGTGTATATGCTCAAGTGTTTAATCATCTTGTGAATTGGTCTAACATTGGAATTTTCCAGGTCTAGCAAAGGCAATCCAAGGCAAGCAAGCAAGGCAGTGAGGACAGCAAGGCTTGGGAAGCACGGCTTCTTGGGCAACAGGACATCAGAGCAACCAGAAAAGCCGACTCGAGGTTGGAAGATTACTCAACCCCCTCAGTCAATTTTTAGCTTAGGCTAAACGGTAGTTGTGGATTAACGACGATAGGAACGCCTCAAGTTTAAGATACTTAATTATTTCAAGTCTAAGACTTAAAGTAAAGGTGTGTGTGACGCGAAAACCTAAAGAAAAGAACATAAGTCTGACGGAACGAAAACTTAAAATCACCACGAAAGTCGAATTCCTGACGCATATATTAAGACAAGAATCCAAAGAAAAATTAAAAAGAACCAAGAATTAATCACAAAGGACCATTGACGATCTAAGTGTGTAATTGAGTGAGCAAGGAAGAAAATTAATGAACCTTAGATCGGGCAAACATATAGGTAAGTCGGACAGAAGAAGCCTTAGATCATCAGAGGCTAGTGTAAGAACCACCGCACGATCTTGGGCTCAGCAATTGAACAGTAGTTATCCCTACGAGTTGAGCTCAGAATCAAGTGAATCAGAAATGGCATTTAGCACAGACAGACCAGCAGGAGGGTCTAATGTAGCATACTTAGAAAAACCTGAAGGACCCTATAGAACGCAGCTAGAGTTTCTCCGAACCAACCGACTAGGTGCTCGCATCTATGAGGATGGTATGCAAAGGCAAGTGGTGCAACTGCACAACCCTGATCAACCCATTGGATTGGAAAGACCAGTGGTGAAGTTTGAGAGAGACGCTTACATAGACAAAGAAGGAACAATGTATATCTTGAGTACGCAGCCAAACGATACTAATGAGTTTGGCACAATCCAATTAGAGACAGAAGGGAAATTTCAAGGAAAAGAACAGTTAGAAGAACCTAGAACGCCGAGAGGGAAATCCGTATTGACGAGAGTAATCATCCCAGAGTGGATCCCTCAAGATAACAGGAGCACAGAGTTGTTCGTAAATAAAGAGACAGACGAAGCCTTTTGGAGGTACAGAAAGGAAAACCCTAGTGAGGTAGGCATCATTACAATCTATGAATTCAAGGACCCAGATACACCTGGAAAGGTGGTATACCTGGATGAGACTTCAGAAAGAGTCTTTGTGGTGCCTGAACGCGCTAAAAACACCTACACTTGGAGAGGTGAATTGATATTCCCTCCATCCAGAACGAACATGAATACAAGTCAACAAGGGGCAGGAACATCCTCAGCCCATGGAAATCAAAGAGAAGGAAATCACGAGAGACCGGAGGTAAGCTTCACTCACCCCATAGGGAGAGATAGAACAACCATGAACACTAATAGAATGGATAGACAAAGAGATCATGGAATACCAGGTGGTAGAGATGATTTTCCTCTACCTAGACCACGTGAACACGCAAGAGTATTGAGACCCACACAGTTAGTAAAATCAATGAAGAATTACTTTGATGGGACAGGAGATCCCTATGACCATGTCGCAGAATTCAAGCAAGTACTAAGAGCAGAACAAGTGGAAGACATGTTCACGCAGTACAATGCATTTGGACTAACGTTAAAGAATACAGCTTTAACTTGGTTCCAACCACTGCAACAAAGGCAATTTAGAGACATCCATCACTTTTTAGAGTCATTCATCACAGAATTCTCTAAAAGTGGGGTTAGACATGACACGTCTTCGTTGATTCATAGTTTTAAGCAAACCCCTCAGGAAACAGTAAGACTGGCAGGTCGTAGATTCAGACAATATGTCGAACGATGTCCAATGCAAGAGCTACCCTCACAAGCCAAACAAGTATCACTGTTCCTAGATGGCTTGTTGAGCGCTAAGCTACGCTCTTATGTGTACCTAAAAGAACCCAGAACGCTAGAGGAGTGTGTAAGAATATGTATAGACATTGAGGACAACTTAGGAGATGAATTAGAACTCTCAAAGGTCTATAAGGACTCAGATTGTTCTTCTCTAGCATCCACAAAATTGTCTAATTCGATAGAGGATCTAGCAGAAAAAGTGGCCCAAAAACTAGGAGTTTCTAGTAAACAGGTGCCCAAGCTACCTACAAACGTACGTTGTTACACTTGTGGTGGAAATCATTTGGCAAACATGTGCCCCAATGCACCTCAACCTCATGTCAACCCTAGTGGCCAATATTGCACAATTGAGAGAAGATACACGAATCATACGGCTCAGGACTGCCCATACAACAAACAAACTGTGAGACAGAACTACCCGCAAGCATACCAGCAGCCAGGTAGGCATCAAGGCCAATACAATGCTCAGCCTTATTACTATAGGCCTCCTCAGAACTACCCATACCAGGCTCAACAGAGACCTCAACCCGTCTTAGCTCAGCAGCCACCCCCACCAGCGAATGTCATCTCAGTCAAATATGCGGCAGCAGAAGAGAACCTAAGTAGGGCCTTAGTGCCTTCTTCACCCCTGATCACCGAAAGTGACCCGAACTCAAACAGTTTTGACTCTACTCATGTAACTAGCCCACCCGCTTATTACACGGAGTCACCAGAACATGTGGAGACATATCATTATGATAGTCCTCCAATGGAACCTAGTTGGGAGCCAGATTATACTAATGTGATGTACACAAACCCAAACCCAAACCCACGGCCCCAACTGAGACAACAGAGACCACAGGGCCCTAGAGGACCATGCTTTAGGTGCCAAGGAGATCATTTCATAAAGGACTGCCCACATCCCCCAATAGTAAGGCAATCACAGTACTATAGCATCCAAGGCTTTTGTGCCGATTGTGGCAAAGAGCACGTAATCAAAGATTGTCCTAAGAACCCAGTTAACACATCAAATGTGACATCGATCAACGTGATAGGTATTGTAAACAACGTAGATGGATCCAACCCTACATACGTGCCTATCCAAGCTATAACCAGAGCCCAGACACTCTTACAAAACCAACAGCTTAATCATGAGAAAGTAGCAGGAACTAGTGAAGTTGCAGAATCTAGCAGCAAAAAGACGAAATCTTGGAAAGATTCCAGAGAAAGGATGAAGAGAAAATGGAGTAAAAAGATAAGTGAGTTGGAAGGAAGTTTAAGAGAATCTAGAGCCAAAATACAAGAATTGGCTTCACAAGAATTAAATCAAGAAAACCCAGCTCAGAAATCAGGATCGGTTTTAGCGGAACCCATACCGGAAGATCTAGACATGATGTTTCGTGCATATCAGGCTAGAATAAAAGAGGGACCTCAAGTCACGGAAATGAGTAAAAACTACCCTCGAGCTGACCTAGAGATTGAG
Source organism: Ceratopteris richardii (assembly GCA_020310875.1). NCBI lineage: Eukaryota > Viridiplantae > Streptophyta > Polypodiopsida > Polypodiales > Pteridaceae > Ceratopteris > Ceratopteris richardii. The sequence continues at coordinate 123,321,718 of CM035409.1, forward strand.
AGAACTAAACTTTGCATGAAGATGGTAGAGTTAGCACAAGCCTTGTTCGAAGCCTCTAGATATCTTAATTGGAATAACATGGCAAAACCGGAACTACACTTTCAAGGACTAATGGAGAGGCTAGAACACTTGATAGAAAGCAAAGAGAAAAAGGATCAGTCTAGGAACCCTACTGTTCCAGAGACACAGGAAAGGAATGCACCATCCCTGTCTCAAGTACCCAATACAGAGAGTCAAGATAACCTATCCTCCATACATAAGTACTCACATGAATTTTTAAGAGAAATCCAAGAAGAGAAATGGAGAAAAGAACAAGGAACTCATCCTCCTATTCAAGAAATAGACGATTTGCAGGAACAATTTCCCCAAGACATCCCCTCTATATATGATGAGGTAGAGGTGGAGCAACTAAGTGAACCCACAGGATTTGAATCCAATTCTTTACAAGAATTACCTCAGTTCACAGGACCTTGGGAAGCAAAGTCTATTAGTATGAGAGCACCCACGATAATAGTGAGGAATGAAGAATCAGTGATCCCTAGAAATACGGAAGTGATCAAGAATACCAAAGTACAATGTAATCTCACTCTGGAGGAATTGTTAAAGGTAAAACCAGAATTGTGGAAGCACGTAGCAAATCAATTCCCGGAGCTTGCTACCACACCCTCTCAGATAGGATCACAGAAGAAGGTACCAGAGATACCCGTGGAAAAGATTGGAGACGTAAGCGAAGGAGAGGAAGGTAACACATATCTTCCTATAACCTATCAGGGCTACACCACGAAAGCCATCTTAGATTCAGGAGCCGGAGTAGCCATTGCTACTACCGCCTTATGGAAACGTTGGGGTAAGCCAGCACTCAGACCCACCAGGATGAAGCTACAAATGGCCGATGGACACATAGAAAAACCGTTAGGCTTACTAGAAGGCATATCTCTCACCACTTGTGGTGTAGAATTTGAGCATACCTTTGCCATTTGTGACTTCGCGAAAAATCATGCATATGAGATGATATTGGGACGACCATTCATGCGTCAGTTGCAAATTGTACAAGATTGGGGAACTAATTCTTTGTACTTGCAACATTTAGGAGTGACTACCAAAGTCAACCTTAAAGACTATTCACACAGAGATGTACCCCCAATACAATGGAATACCATCCATAAGACACCAGTAGAGACGGAATCCGTGCACTCATTAGAATCAGATCCTTCTTGGTTGCATGAGGATACCCATTTATGGATGTGTAAAGTAGCCAAACAAGAGGAAGAACGTTTAGAAGCAAGGACCTTAGGTGCGGAACAACATTCACGAACCCTTCAAGATCCAGCCTATGCACCTGTAGTATTCCCTGACGAGGAGTTTGAACCCCATGGATGGGCGGAAATACTAGCAACCATGGATGTAGCCATCAATGAAGAACAATGGACACCCCACTGTGACGAGGATGGCTATGACATTTTAGTTTTCACGATAGAGCCAATCATGTGCGATGCAATTTTAGAAGAGTGCGAACCTAACACTGATGCATTTGAGGATGCAAGCGATTTTGATTTAGAATCAATTATCATGGACCCACCCTTTGCATCAGAGGAAGAATATTTCTACGAAATAGAGACTCACACTCAGAGTCGCGAGGAAATTACGAACGAGGTAAGGTTAGCCACTCAAGTGACTGATAAGAGTGAAGGCAAGAAGAGAAAGAAGAAAGAAACCATGTCGGAAAAAGAAGAATCTTTATTTGAAGTACCCGAGAACTTCAAGAAATATGAAATCGACGATAGAAGAATCATGGTACGAATGCCTAATAGAAAAGAGAATGACGGACAAGTATATGATAACCGAGAGAAAACCAAGAAAATAATAGTTGCCATAGAAGGAGAAGAAGAAAAATGTACCTACATAGGGCATGATTTGACGACAGAAGAAGAAGAAGAACTAGTTGCCCTATTGCGCGAATATAGAGATGTTTTTGCTTGGAGTTACAAAGATTTGAAAGGAGTAGACCCAGATATATGTTCTCATAGAATCCCTATGACTCCAGATGCAAAGCCGACAAAACAGAAACCTTACACGTACAATGATAACTACGCTGCGAAGATTAAAGAGGAGATAGATCGGTTGATAGAAGCAGGATTTATCTACGAAATTGAGCATACCGAATGGGTATCCCCCATTGTGGTTGTGCCCAAGAAGAATGGAAAATTGCGTGTGTGTATTAACCTTAAAAAAGTTAATGCCGCCACGATTAGAGATAGTTATCCTCTTCCTATCACGGAACACCTATTGGAGAGAGTTGCGGGCAAGGAAGTTTACAGCTTTCTTGATGGATTTTCAGGCTATAACCAAGTAGCCATTGCTCCAGAAGACCAACACAAGACGGCTTTTGCCACAGAATGGGGCATATTTGCATTTCGTGTAATGCCATTTGGCTTGACAAATGCACCCGCTACTTTCCAGCGACTCATGTGTCATGTTTTTAAGGAATTCTTACGCAAGAGCTTGGAAGTTTACGTCGATGACTTATGTGCTCATTCAAATGTAAGGCAGACACATATCCCAGAGTTAAGACAAATATTTGACAAATGTCGAGAATATCAGGTTTGTTTGAACCCAGAAAAATGTGTTTTCATGGTCAGACAAGGCAAAATTCTAGGACACATTGTGTCAAAAAATGGAATCTCTACGGACGAGGAAAAGGTGAAGGTAATTGCAGAATTACCTAGACCAACTAATGTGAAAGAGGTACAGGCATTTATGGGCCATTGCGGTTATTATAGGAGATTCATACACATGTATGCAATCATAGCCAAGCCTCTGTACTCTCTTTTAACCAATTTTGAGTGGACAGATGAATGCGAAAATTCATTCAACGAACTCAAACGACGTTTGTGCTCAGCACCTATATTGACTACCCCAGATTGGAGTAAGCCATTCCATGTACATGTGGATGCATCCAATTACGCCATAGGATGTGTGTTAGCACAACCCACGAGTGAAGGTAACATAGATCTCCCCATAGCTTACGCTAGCAGACAACTGAACGCAGCAGAGAGAAATTACACCACGACGGAACGAGAAGGATTAGGGATGATCTACGCGGTAAAGAAGTTTAGGCACTACTTGTTGGCCAACAAATTCAAGTTCTTTACGGATCATCAAGCCCTATTATATTTAGTCAACAAACCTTGTAACACAGGACGACTGATACGTTGGTTTCTACTGCTCATGGAGTATGATTTTGAAGTGGTAGTTAGGAAAGGAAAGACGCATCTTAGGGCTGACCACCTCTCAAGATTAACCTCAGGAGAAGCTCCTCAAGGAGTAGCGGATGATCTACCAGATGCATACTTATTCAACCTTGAGATAACACCAGAATGGGCTAAGCCGTTAGTCCCTATTCTGACATACGGACCCAAGAGTCCTAGGATAAAGATCAAAGAAGGAGAGATTACCAAATCTCAGAGGTACCAAATAATGGCAGGAAGCATATACAAACAGGATAATCAAAAGATTCTTGCTTGTTGTGTAGATGAATCAGAACATGCGAAATGGTTGCAATTAGCACACGTAGGTGCACTAACGCAACATCATTCAAAACATAGAACACTACAAACTCTGCATAGATTAGGAGTATATTGGCCTACGATGGAAGCAGATGTCTACAAGTTGTGTAAAGAATGTCAGGTGTGTTGTGAAAGATCACCAGTAGAGCATGCGACATTATATCATGTGTCCCTCACACCAGACTGGAGTGAACCTTTAGTGACTTACTTGAGGACGAACACATTCCCTCAAGGAATGACCTTAGCTCGACAACGCAGTCTAGAGCAGGAAGCTCAAGACTATTCACTTATTGGCGATAATCTATACAAAAGAGGACGAGATGGATATCTAAGGCAATGTGTTCATGAGAGCGATTATCTGAGAATACTAGAGACTGCACACCAAGGTGTTGCAGGAGGTCATTTTGGACCAGATAGGATAATCAAAGCCATCCTCTTTGCAGGATTATGGTGGCCCACTCTTCACATGGATGCACATACCTATGTAAAGAGATGTGACGTGTGCCAAAGAACTCAGTTTCCTACTCGCAGAGATGAAATGCCATTGAAACCCATGATGGGCGGACGTGCATTTTCTAAGTGGGGTATAGACTTTGTAGGACCCATTAACCCCCCTGCAAAAGGTACACATGCGGAATACATTATTGTTGCTACAGATTATCTGACGAAATGGGTAGAGGCAAAAGCCACAAAAAAGAATGATGCACACACGACTGCAAAATTCTTATTTGAAAATGTCTTTACAAGATATGGACTGCCTATAGAGTTAGTGAGCGATCGAGGCACTCATTTTCTAAACCAAGTCATTGAATATTTGTTACAGGATTTTATGGTGATTCACAAGAAATCTGCACCATATCATCCTCAGGCCAATGGTCAGGCTGAAAGCACTAACAAGATACTTTGTACCGTACTGACGAAACTCGTGAACAATAAACGTTCAGATTGGGACAAACAGCTACATCACGCTGTTTGGGCATATCGAGTGGCCTACAAGACCGTACTCAATGCAACTCCCTTTCAGATGGTTTTTGGTCAGAATGCAGTGCTTCCCTTGGACTTCTTGATACCGACCCTTAAGGTTGCACAAGAACATGAGTGGACCGGCCATGAATTATCAGCGAGAATAATGGACTTGGAACGATTAGGAGAAACCAGGCTGAAAGCAGCAGCAGGAATATACGCAGCAAAGAAGCGACAGAAAGCATACTTTGATGCACATGTGAAAGATAAAGGCCTAAAAGAAGGAGATTTAGTTCTAGTATATACGCTGAAACAGCACGCACGCAAGTTAGAAAAGCGAGGTTATGGACCTATGATCATTAACAGACTCTCGACTAGTGGAGCAGTACAGTTAGCCACCTTAGAAGGAGATATAATGCCTAATTACATTAGTGGCTGTAGAGTCAGGCTATATCAAGAACCTCTTACTGAGGATATGCTTAGACGACTCACGTTGGCAAAGAAGCGTAAGGAGGAAGAAAATAGAATACGAGCAGAAGCTCAGGCAAAAGCCATAGAACGCATTAAGCGCATGAAGCTAAGAAGACAAGGACTAGGGAGAGAACATTATAACCATTTGGAAACATCACCCAGATATCCCATGGCCATGTGTCAAGTAAAATCAACCACTCATCCGAGCATAGTGGATAGGAGACCATTCATTACAGTGAGGCTAGAGCACGGTAACCATAGCCAAGAACTCAGGGCTTTGATTGACTCAGGTGCCGCTACTAGTGCGATTAGATGGTCCCACTATAAAGATTCAGGAATAGAAATGCGGCCAATTGAGGCATACCTCATAGGCCTAGGAGGCATGGAAACCCCTTGCATGGGTGAGGTGGACTTTCCTATCCTCATTAAGGATACGACCATGACAGCGAAGCTATTAGTGTGCCATGATGACGACCTGATAGAACCTCTAATCCTTGGCCAAGATTGGCTATACGATCACTCAGTGGACCTAAATCTTAGACAAGGCTCCTTACAGATTGGAACCTTAGAGCAGAAGCGAGTGATACCGCTTGACTTCCCTAACGGCATTCCGCTTGACGGTTGTGACCCTAGACCCAAGGAAACGCATGCGACGGAAGACAGGAAGATCTTTGATCAGCTCAGTCACGTTACATCTACACCAACCCACTCGGGCTTGGCGATAGACAGTTGTCAGTCAGAAGGACGACAGGAGATCTTCCCTGGGACTTCCTGCAAACTAGAAGAGACAGCTACCCAACAGCAAGGGCAGAAGGGCACAATCAGAGGTCAGGTGGGTTGCATCAGCGGCCAAATGAGCACGACACCCTACGGTGCTCATCCTTCCAAGCTTGTTGCGGACTGGCCTAGATTAACGTTACAAAAGGCATCACTTCCTGATGGGCAGGTCACGCAAGTGTTGGAACTCCCTTCTTTTCCAAAGCAGAGTGTCCATCTGACCTCTCAACCCCAGCAACAACAGAGTCGACCACGACAAAGGAACCCAGACCGATTGCAGTATCAGAGGAAACAACAAGGAAAGCAGTTTAGGCCATCCAAAGGCAGCGACACCAGACAAATATGGGTGCCTAAAGGACAAAAAGCACCGAAGGACTCCAACCAAGCAGAGATCAACAAGCAAAAGGCAGAACAGAAACAGAATCGAGATCCACCATCCCCTCGACCTTCTTCTACAGGTCCAAGCATCCGACAAATGTGGATCGCCAAGAAGTACCTTACCCATAGACCCACACCCACGCGGATTTGGGTACCCAAACCATGTATCATAGCTCAATCCATACGCCATGTAATACATAATCCTTACAAACCTTTTCATCCCTCGATACCACCAAACCCGACACCACCTTTTACCCCTCAGCAGAAACCCACCACCCGTTCAAGGACTCTTAGGAAATGGATACCGAAACGTGTCCAACCGTCTTCCCCTAACCCGTTGTCTAACTAACCCCCGACTAACCTACAACCTTGTACTCAATCACTAACCTTTAAACCTTGTATAAATTCACACACCATCATCACACACCACTCGTAATCTCATCTCATCAAGAAATGTATGCATGATCTGAAACGTATAGGTGTCTAGAGACCTGCACTAGTGCTGCAAGAAACATTGCATCCATCACATCACAACACTTGGCTACACGGGTTACGCATCAGTTATGGAAAGGGATTGCGGTCTCACTTTAATGGGATCATGATTAATTTCCATGCTAATGTGTTAATCTTTTGTAGCAGATCTTTCTCACTAGCGCACCAGCCACCATGCAAACTGACGAAGGAACATCAGGAGTAGGCCCCAGTGTAGCAGCAGTACCACTCAACGTGCTACGAGCAGAGTCCCACCCTACTGCTCCACCACCGGAATTTCAGGGATTTCCAGGGCCCATGCCTATCGATAACCCCCCTATGGGCTACACCGAAAAGATACACAGGAACTCTCATTGGTTTCAGGGCCTGGCAGGACCCCTTGCGGACGCAGACTTTATATTTGAATCCTCGCTGACTTTTGATGACCGCACGTGGGGAAAGTACCAGTTTTTCTCCAGAGAATTCGAAGCCCTACAAAACACTCAAGATTTAACTCATGTTTGGGCCAGAGCCGGTTTCACAGAATATTTCAGTGATCCTCTACCCAAACCAGATTTTTATAGGTGCTATTACTTGATCACTACCTTACTGGCATCAGAGAATAAGGACATCCCAGGAACCTTCATCTTGCCTACCCTAGTGGATGATCCACCTTACAAGAGATTTTATCTCTCTAAGGACCTAATCAGAGCAGCCATCAAGATTCATGGAACCCACACTCCCACAGACCGAGAGAGATTAATTCCAGAACCGATGAAACGTGGGGATGTCACAAAGTGGGAAGAGATTTCGGCCATCACACCTGAGTTGTCAAAGCCACTAAGAATATGCATGCAACACTTTGCATTTCCAGCTCAGGACAGGTTTACCATGCCACACAAAAGAATATGGTTCGGATTATATTTGGCATGTACGGGACCTCAAACAGTTGATCTGGCAAGCTGGATCATAGATCAGATGTACCTGGCACAGCACAGATGGGAGCGTAAAAAAGTGCTTAACGGATGTTGTGCCCTCACAAGAATTGTGTATATGTGTTTGGCATATGACTTGCCCATCGAGCGTGCATTAACAGGAGAGGAATTGAAGGCATTCAAGAGCACGGCGAAGAAAGCTAGGAAGCCCAGTAGGACACGGGCTGGTAAGCGCATGCGAGGCACCATCCCTTGCCTCCAAGTGCCAGAGTCGCCGTCACCACAACCCTCTCCCGAGCGACCACAGACAGAAGCTGAGCCCACGGTACAACCTATTCGCATACGGTTGTCCAGACCAGTAATTACGGAGGCCACCACTAGTACCGCTGCACCTCAGGCAGCTACCACCACAGAACCCCTCACCACAACTGCAGAAGCTCCCACCACCATTGGTGCGGAAGCGTTTTCTTTCCCGATACCACATATGGAGACCGACCCCATAAACACGACATTTGATTTTGAGATGCCTGATGCATTCTCAAACGAATTTCAGTATTCAGAAGCACAACTGTTCTCCCAGGAGTATGAACGTCCCAGCTACCCGACTACGCCGCGAGACTTGCCACAGGGACAAGCTGTGTCGGGCTCTGAAGAAGAAAGAACTGAAACAGACGACGATCAAGGCGACGATGAAGCCAGCCAGGGCTCACAAGAGGAACAGACAGAGGGGCAAGGCCAACAAACCGACACCCACGGCGACACCAGCACATATGAAGATGAAACTTTCGAAGCCGCAGCATACACATTGGCCATCAAGAAATTATATCGTACCATGGAGAAAGTCTGGGCACGAAAGAAGTTAACTGAAGAGGAGAGCCAGGCATTAATTGAACAGGAACTCATCTCAGGAGGATTCGAAGACGCCTATATCAGAGGGTTCCGAGAGTTAGTCCAATCAGTAGGCTCCCATGAAGCACTCAGATTTTTACAAAGAAAGCAACTACCACAGTTCGATCCCCGCCGAGTGCGACTACTCTCAAAACCCGGGGAGTATATTCGTGTCCCAACAGGAGCCCAATCTTCAGCACAAGCCAGGGAGGCACGCCTTGCCCCCGAACGTTCAGTAACCGCAGAAACCATTCTGGTAGATTCGCCACCCCGTACCACCATTGTACATACCACTACAATCCTCGAAATAACCTCCACCCCTTCGACTCCTCTTTCACCTCATCTTTCACCAACCCATCCTGTATCACCCGCACACCCACCTGCTTTCCCCACATCCACACCTGTACAAAGCAATATAGCCCCAACCTCTTCCTTACCCATTCATACCACCAGGCCCACACCCAACCCTCTGCATCCCTATGTTAACCCCTTCAACCCTTCATCCTTCCCAGCGTTTCCCCCACCTCTAAGACCCCCATTCCCCTTCCTAACCCCTCTAACCTTCTCACCAGTCTCACCTCCCCAACCTACCCTAACCCCTATTTCCCCGTTTCACCAAGCCACTCCAACAATCCCCCCTGTAAACTACTCCACGTTTGTAAATCCCGTATTCACACCTACGCAACCACCCACAATCACACCACTTTTCGCAGTCACAACATTAAACACGTCCAATGGCATGGACATATCACCACCCACCTCACCACCACCCACTACACTCACAGCACCCTCATATTTAGGCACTTCACAATTTTCCACAATCACCACTGCATCCACAGTCCCAACCCCGCTCCCCATTCCCACTGCATCTACTATCACTGCATCCTCATTTAGCACTTCACTACTACTATCGCCCACCATCGACACAGCATTTCAACACATGTTCGCATGCATGACGCAAGTCCGAGATGAGTTTGCATCACTCGGCACTAACTATCAACAACTGCAGAAAACGACGAACGACTTACAAACGCAGCTTAATTTGTTGTCAATTGAGAACGCCTCACTGAACAGCCGGTACCAAGAGTTACGAGAGGCTTATCACAAGTTAGAAATAGAAAGTGAGGAAAAAAGCAAAGAGGCCACCGCGGATTTAGATAACCTACTTAGAGCCCAGACTGTCCGCAATGCAACGCTTACTAGAAATATGGGTTTATTAAGAAGACACTTAGCCGCAGCAAAAGAAGAGAACCAGAGACTCCAAGAGCAGAACAGAGAAAACTTGGAGGCGGCTTTAGATCATCCAGAACAGCCACTAAGTCCGAGCAGATTCAAGGCAATCCCATCTGAGTCGATGCGGATGCTGCTAGACGACCATGTCAGATTGCTCGAGGACTATGATCGTATGAACGAAGAACATCAAAAGTTAAAGGAAGATCACAAACTGCTACAGCTCAGAGAACCAGCCACACAACAGGTACCAGCAGCAGTGGAATTACCAGCGCCTGTGGACCCTGCCCCTGAAGTTTTAGAGGAACTCAACGCACTCCGGGCCCAGGTAACAAACCTTGAATCTAGGATTGCCATCTATGAAGCACCACCAAGGCCAGACTCCCCACCTGAGCTCCCAGCTGAGCAAGAAACTGTCACTATCCCGGTGGAGGAGACCTTCGAAGAGGCTTACGAACCGATACCCATCCCAGGCGGACGTGTCACGGCCGAAGGCCAGATGACCTACGAATTACCTACCCCCGCGTGGATGAAGACAGTAGAAGAACTCGGAACGACACACTCGGCCAGAGTAGAGGCACAGCTACATGCCATGGCCATAATTGAAGAAAAAATTTTACAATCACCATTCTTTGCTCAAATGGCCCCGCGACGATACATATCCGGGCATGAGCTTCAGTATAAACCATACTTTATGTTAATGGCAGAATATCAATTAACCATAGAGAAAGAAACCGGCATGAAACCGACGCATGCAACTCAATTCGAGCCAGAGGACTTGCCACCAAGGGCGCAGAGAGGTGAAATTCTTCAACCAGACTGGCGCAAAGATTTACTGCAAAATTATCCAGAGATGATGAGCACGTGGGTAAAAGCGCCGCTTCACTTAAAATTCAATCCGTGCTGGGGACCAGTACCACGACGCCGCTCTTGGACTGCCTTCGCTATAAAGCTACAGAACAATAAGCAGTGCCAAGACTGGTTGAACTACCCCTACTTCAAGCCCCCAGTCGCGTTACCCACAGTAGGCTACATGATGGCGACGATCCGCCACTGGCTCCCTCGATTAAAACCTATGGATGATATAGCCGCGCAAATGACTGTCAAAATCTTTGACATGATGCAGATGGTCTTTAAAGTCTTCCGGCGCATCAAGGCTCCCCATGTCAACACCCCGGGCTTTGAACATGGCAACTTGGATTTAGTCTACGATATGAGCACAACGCCATCGCTACGGGTGTGTTACGCCTGGCACGGCAGGCTCAAATATCTACCGGCATGTTACAAGCAAACATTCGAAGAAATGTTCACCACCGGTTTTTGGGAGTACCATTCCGAAGTATTCATAAGCAGGCCGACACACTTATTGCAATTATTCGCCTGTGAACGAATGGTGTACTCCACACACTATCAGCTCCCACCACCAGACGAGCCGCAACCTATCGACTGGGAGAAACTCGAGGCTGATCTAGCCCGAGGTATTCGTGTATCAGAGCACACCCTCGCTCAAGACCTCCTACAGAATTACATCCGGCAGACCTCGCAACAAGGTTCTGTCAGGGACGACAGAAGCGAGAGGGAGGGGGGTGTTGGAAGCAGTCAGAGGCACAGACGCCACGGAAGCATGTGAAGACGAAGCAGGGAGCCAGTCGGACCATTTTTTCAAAACAATTATATTTTTATTACTTCTTCAAACATCCAACAGTGATTTTCATCACTCTTGTAACATATGTAATATAGACAAAACCCCATTTTTGTAATCCATAGCTCCATTTTGTGCAAGCCGAGGAGTCCTCGAGCTTGAGGAGCTTAGGTAGAATACTCGTACCAAATTTCGTTATTTTTAGACATCGTTTACCCTCCCAAATAGCCTCTAGGACCTAATTTTTAACTAGGCCGGTCACTAGATGTGAAACCGGTCAAAACTAGTCTAGAAACTATAAAAAGAGCTAGAGAGCTCATTTTTGAGGTGGGTTCATTTTGGTTAGTGTGAGCATAGAGCTAGTTTGAGCTTGTAAGAGCATTCTTGAGTAATAGAGCTAACTTCCCACCTTCCATTGTGTCTTGCTTGTCTCTTCATTGTATGTGTGTATGTGTGTGTGCATCTTTGTGCTTCTCACCTTCACTCTCACATCATCTCACGTTCACGATCTTCATATCACTCCTACCTCTCCCTCGGATTGACATTAAGGAGGTGAAGCTTCTTAACGTGGTTCTCACCATTGTGCTAGAGCAACACACACCCACCTTTCTATCCAACCCATTCCTTCATCAATCTCTTCCACCTTTCCCCACAACTCCAAGACCCCTTTTCCCATTCCCACCGCCATTAACCTTCTCCCCCGTCTCACCTCCCCGACCCACTGTAACCCCTCTTTCCCCTTTCTACCAAGCTGCTCCAGCCAGCCCCCCTGTAAATTACCCCTCAACCTTTGTAAATCCCGTATTTACACCAGCACGAGTACCCACGATCACACCCATATTCACGGTCACCGCACTAGATACGTCCACTGACATGGACATCTCACCACCCACAGCACCATCACTCACTTCACTCATGGCACAAACATTTTTAGGCACATCACAATTTTCAACAATCACTACATCATCCACCTTCCCACCCCCATTCCCCATTCCCGTTGCATCTACACCAACTGCATCTTCATTTAGCACCCCATTAATACTATCACCCACTGTAGATAATGCATTGCGACAGATGTTCATGTGTATGACGCAAGTAAGAGATGAGTTCACATCTCTTGGTGATAATTATCAACAGCTGCAGAGGACAACCAATGACTTACAGTCGCAGCTTAATTTATTGTCTATTGAGAATGCCTCTCTGAACACCCGCTACCAGGAATTACGCGAAGCCTATTTTTAGATAATACGTCTATTTTTAGATAAGCTATTTTGAGGTTGACCTAGTTGGGACTAGAAAGCCAGGGGGCAAGCATTAAAAAGTTGGGCAAAAGGGAAGGGACTTAAAAGGTGTATATACTCAAGTGCTTGATCATCCAACTGTGAATTGGTCTAATATTGGATTATTCCAGGTCTAGAAAGGGCAATCGAAGGCAACCAAGGCAAGGCAGTGAAGGGCATAAAGCTTGGGAAGCGCGGCTTCTTGGGCATCAGAGCAACCAGAAAAGCTGACTCGAGGTTGGAAGATTACTCAACCCCCTCAGTCAATTCTTAGCTTAGGATAAATGTTAGCATTGTGGATTTAAGATGATAGGAACGCCTCAAGTTCAAGAGAGTTAAATTTATCAAGTTCAAGACTAAAGTAAAGGTGTGTCACACGAAAACCTAAAGGAAAGAACATAAGTCTGACGGAACGAGAACTCAAAGTACCACGGAAAGTCGAATTCCTGACGCATACATTAAGACAAGAATCTAAAGAAATCTAAAAAGAATCAAGAAAGTAATAACAAAGAATCATTGACAATCTAAGCGTGTACTGAGTGTGCAAGGAAGAAAATTAATGAACCTTAGATCGGGCAAACATATAGGTAAGTCAGACCGACGAAGCCTTAGATCATCAGAGGCAAGTGTAAGAACTACTGCACGATCGTGGGCTCAACAATTGAACACTAGTTATCCCTACGAGAGCTCAGATACTAGTGATTCAGAAATGGCATTTAGCACAGACAGACCAAAAGGAGGGTCGAATGTAGCCTATTTAGAAAAACCAGAAGGACCCTATAGAACACAACTAGAGTTTCTCCGAACCAACCGATTAGGTGCTCGCATCTATGAGGATGGTTTGCGAAGGCAAGTGGTGCAAATGCACAACCCCGATCAACCCATTGGATTGGAACGTCCAGTGGTGAAATTCGAGAGAGATGCTTACATAGACAAGGAAGGAACGATGTACATCTTAAGTACGCAGCCAAACAATACCAACGAGTTTGGCGTGATTCAACCAGAGACGGAAGCAAAATCTCAAGGAAAAGAACCATTAGAAGAGCCTAGAACACCTAGAGGGAAATCTGTACTGACACGAGTACTCATCACGGATTGGATCCCTCAGGACAACAGAAGCATACAGTTGTTTGTAAATAAAGAAACTGATGAAGCCTTTTGGAGATACAAGACAGAACTACTTAGTGAGGTAGGTATCATCACTATATACGAGTTCAAGGACCCGGATACACCTGGAAAGGTTGTATACCTGGATGAGACTTCAGAAAGAGTCTTTGTGGTGCCTGACCGCGCTAAAAACACATACACATGGAGAGGTGAATTGGTATTCCCTCCAACTAGGACGAACATGAATACAAGTCAACAAGGGGCAGGAACATCCTCAGCCCATGGAAATCAAAGAGAGGGAAATAAAGAGAGACTGGAAGTAAGCTTTAATCACCCCATAGGGAGAGATAGAACAACCACGAACACTAATAGAGCGGATAGACAAAGAGATCATGGAGTACCAGGTGATAGAGATGATTTTCCTCTACCTAGACCACGCGAACACGCAAGAATATTGAGACCCACTCAATTAGTAAAATCAATGAAGAATTATTTTGATGGGACAGGAGATCCCTATGACCACGTCGCAGAATTCAAGCAAGTACTAAGAGCCGAACAAGTTGAAGACATGTTCACGCAATACAACGCATTTGGGCTAACGTTAAAGAATACCGCTTTAACTTGGTTCCAACCTGTGCAACAAAGGCAATTTAGAGACATCCATCACTTTTTAGAGTCATTCATCACCGAATTCTCTAAAAGTGGGATTAGACATGACACGTCTTCGTTGATTCATAGCTTTAAACAGACCCCTCAGGAAATAGTAAGACTGGCAGGACGTAGGTTTAGACAATATGTTGAACGATGTCCAATGCAAGAGCTACCCTCACAAGCCAAGCAAGTGTCATTGTTTCTAGATGGCTTGTTGAGTTCTAAACTGCACTCCTACGTGTACCTAAAAGAACCCAGAACGCTAGAGCAATGTGTAAGAAGTTGTATAGACATTGAGGACAACTTAGGAGATGAGTTGGAACTCTCAAAGGTCTATAAGGACTCAGACTGTTCATCTCTAGCATCCACAAAATTGTCTAACTTGATAGAAGACCTTGCAGAAAAAGTGGCCCAGAAACTAGGAGTTTCTAGTAAACCTAGGGTGCTAATGAACAAGCGCTGTTACACCTGTGGTGGTGATCATATGGCAAATGTGTGTCCCAATGCAACACAACCTCAAGCCAACCCTAGTGGCCAATATTGTACAATTGAGAGAAGATACACGAATCATACGGCTCAGGACTGCCCGTACAACAAACAAACCGTGAGACAGAACTACCCGCAAGCATACGCACAGCCAGGTAGGTATCAAGGCCAATACAATGCTCAACCTTATTACTATAGGCCTCCTCAGAACTACCCATACCAGGCTCAACAGAGACCTCAACCTGTCTTAGCTCAGCAGCCAACCCCACCAGCGAATGTCATCTCAGTCAAATACGCTGCTGCAGAAGAGAACCTAAGTAGGGCCTTAGTGCCTTCTTCACCTTTGATCACAGAGAATGACCCGAATTCAAACAGTTTTGACTCCACTCATGTAGATAGTCCACCCGCATATTACACAGAGTCACCAGAACACGTAGAAACCTATCATTATGATAGTCCACCAGTGGAACCTAGTTGGGAGCCAGACTATGCTAATGTGATGTACACAAACCCAAATCCACGGCCCCAATTGAGACAACAAAGACCACAGGGCCCTAGAGGACCATGCTTTAGGTGCCAAGGAGATCATTTCATAAAGGATTGTCCACATCCCCCGATAGCAGGACAATCACAGAACTATAACATCCAAGGCTTTTGTGCTGATTGTGGCAAAGAGCACATAATCAAAGATTGTCCTAAAAATCCAGTTAACGCTTCGAATGTGACACCGATCAATGTGATAGGTATTGTAAATAACGCAGATGGATCCAACCCTACATACGTGCCGATCCAAGCTATAACAAGAGCCCAGGCGCTCTTACAGAACCAAAAGCTTAATCAAGAGAAAGTAGCCGGAACCAGTGAAGTTGCAGAACCTAGCAGTAAAAAGACAAAATCTTGGAAAGATTCTAAAGAAAGAATTAAGAGAAAATGGAGTAAAAAAATAAGTGAGTTGGAAGGAAGTTTGAAGGAATCTAGAGCCAAAATCCAAGAATTGACTTCACAGGAATTGAATCAAGAGAATCCAGCTCAAAAATCAGGATCAGTTTTAGCGGAACCCATACCAGAAGATCTAGACATGATGTTTCGTGCCTATCAAGCTAGATTAAAAGAGGGACCTCAGGTAGCTGAAATGAGCAAAAACTACCCTCGAGCTGATCTAGAAATTGAGAGAACTAAACTTTGCATGAAGATGGTAGAACTAGCACAAGCTTTGTTCGAAGCCTCTAGATATCTTAATTGGAATAACATGGCAAAACCGGAATTACATTTTCAAGGACTAATGGAGAGGCTAGAATACTTGATTGAAAGCAAAGAGAAAAAGGATCAGCTTAGGAACCCTATTGTCTCAGAGACACAGGAAAGGAATGCACCATCCCTGTCTCAAGTACCCAATACAGAAAGTCAAGACAATTTGTCTTCCATACATAAATATTCACATGAATTTTTGAGAGAAATCCAAGAAGAGAAATGGAAAAAGGAACAAGGAACCCATCCTCCTATTCAAGAAATAGATGACTTGCAGGAGCAATTTCCCCAAGACATTCCCTCCATTTACGATGATGTAGAGGAGGAACAACTGAGTGAACACACAGCTTTTGAATCTAATTCTTTACAAGAATTACCTCAGTTCACAGGATCTTGGGAAGCAAAGTCTATTAGTATGAGAGCACCCACGATAATAGTGAGGAATGAAGAATCAGTAATCCCTAGAAACACGGAAGTGATCAAGAACACTAAAGTACAATGTAATCTCACTCTAGAGGAGTTGTTAAAGGTAAAACCAGAATTGTGGAAACATGTAGCAAATCAATTCCCCGAGCTTGCTACTACTCCCTCACAAATAGGATCACGAAATAAGGTACCAAAAATACCCGTAGAAAAGATTGGAGATGTAAGCGAAGGAGAGGAAGGTAACACTTATCTTCCGATAACCCATCAGGGCTAGACCACGAAAGCCATCTTAGATTCAGGAGCCGGAGTAGCCATAGCTACCACCGCCTTATGGAAACGTTGGGGTAAGCCAGCATTGAGACCCACCAGGATGAAGCTACAAATGGCTGATGGACACATAGAAAAACCATTAGGCTTACTAGAAGGCATATCTCTCACCACTTGTGGTGTAGAATTTGAGCATACCTTTGCCATTTGTGACTTTGCAAAAAATCATGCTTATGAGATGATATTGGGACGACCATTCATGCGTCAGTTGCAAATTGTACAAGATTGGGGAACTAATTCTTTGTACTTGCAACATTTAGGAGTGACTACCAAAGTCAATCTTAAAGACTATTCACATAGAGACGTAGCCCCAATACAATGGAATACCATCCATAAGACACCAGTAGAGACGGAATCCGTGCACTCATTAGAATCAGATCCTTCTTGGTTGCACGAGGACACTCATTTATGGATGTGTAAAGTAGCCAAACAAGAGGAAGAAAGGTTAGAAGCCAGGACCTTAGGTGCAGAACAACATCCACGAACCCTTCAAGATCCAGCCTACGCACCTGTAGTATTCCTAGACGAAGAGTTTGAACCCCATGGTTGGGCAGAAATCCTAGCAACCATGGATGTAGCCATCAATGAAGAACAATGGACACCCCACTGTGACGAGGATGGCTATGACATATCAGTTTTCACGATAGAGCCAATCATGTGCGATGCAATTTTAGAAGAGTGTGAACCTAACACTGATGCATTTGAGGATGCGAGCGATTTTGATTTAGAATCAATTATCATGGACCCACCCTTTGCATCAGAGGAAGAATATTTTTTCGAGGTAGAAACTCACACTCAGAGACACGAGGAAATTACGAATGAGGTGAGGTTAGCCACTCAAGTGACTACTAAGAGTGAAGGCAAGAAAAGAAAGAAGAAAGAAACCATGTCAGAAAAAGAAGAATCTTTATTTGAAGTACCCGAGAATTTCAAGAAATATGAAATCGAAGATAGAAGAATCATGGTACGAATGCCTAATAGAAAAGCGAATGACGGACAAGTATATGATAACCGAGAGAAAACCAAGAAAATAATAGTTGCTATCGAAGGAGACGAAGAAAAATGTACATACATAGGGCATGATTTGACAACTGAAGAAGAAGAAGAGCTAGTTGCCTTATTGCGCGAATATAGAGATGTTTTTGCTTGGAGTTACAAAGATTTGAAAGGAGTAGATCCAGATATATGTTCTCATAGAATCCCTATGACTCCAGATGCAAAACCGACAAAACAGAAACCTTACACGTACAATGATAACTACGCTGCGAAGATTAAAGAGGAGATAGATCGCTTGATAGAAGCAGGATTCATTTACGAAATTGAGCATACCGAATGGGTATCCCCCATTGTGGTTGTGCCCAAGAAGAATGGAAAATTGCGTGTGTGTATTAACCTTAAACAAGTTAATGCTGCCACGATTAGAGATAGTTATCCTCTTCCTATCATGGAACATCTATTGGAAAGAGTTGCGGGCAAGGAAGTTTACAGCTTTCTTGATGGATTTTCAGGCTATAATCAAGTAGCCATTGCTCCAGAGGACCAACACAAGACGGCATTTGCCACTGAATGGGGTATATTTGCATTTTGTGTGATGCCATTTGGCTTAACAAATGCACCCGCCACTTTCCAGCGACTCATGTGTCATGTTTTTAAGGAATTCTTACGCAAGAGTTTGGAAGTTTATGTCGATGACTTATGTGCTCATTCAAATGTAAGACAGACGCATATCCCAGAGTTAAGGCAAATATTTGACAAATGTCGAGAATATCAGGTTTGTTTGAACCCAGAAAAATGCGTTTTCATGGTCAGACAAGGCAAAATTCTAGGACACATTGTGTCAAAAAATGGAATCTCTACGGATGAAGAAAAGGTGAAGGTAATTGTAGATTTACCTAGACCAACTAATGTGGAAGAGGTATAGGCATTTATGGGCCATTGCGGTTATTATAGGAGATTCATACACATGTATGCAATCATAGCCAAGCCTTTGTACTCTCTTTTAACCAATTTCGAATGGACAAATGAATGTGAAAATTCATTCAATGAACTTAAACGACGCTTGTGCTCAGCACCTATATTGACAACCCCAGATTGGAGTAAGCCATTCCATGTACATGTGGATGCATCCAATTATGCCATAGGATGTGTGTTAGCACAGCCCACGAATGAAGGTAACATAGATCTCCCCATAGCTTACGCTAGTAGACAATTGAACGCAGCAGAAAGAAATTACACCACGACGGAACGAGAAGGATTAGGGATGATCTATGCAGTAAAGAAGTTTAGGCACTACTTGTTGGCCAATAAGTTCAAGTTCTTTACAGATCATCAAGCACTATTGTATTTAGTCAACAAACCATGTAACACAGGACGACTGATACGTTGGTTTCTATTACTCATGGAATATGATTTTGAAGTCATAGTCAGGAAAGGAAAGACACATCTTAGAGCTGACCACCTTTCAAGATTAACCTCAGGAGAAGCTCCTCAAGGAATAGCGGATGAATTACCAGATGCTTATTTGTTTAATCTTGAGATAGCACCAGAATGGGCTAAGCCTATAGTCCCTATTCTCACATATGGACCCAAGAATCCTAGGATAAAGATCAAAGAGGGAGAGATTACCAAGTCTCAGAGATACCAAATAATGGCAGGAAGCATATATAAACAGGATAATCAAAAGATTCTTGCTTGTTGTGTAGATGAATTAGAACATGAGAATTGGTTGCAATTAGCACATGTAGGTGCACTAAAGCAACATCATTCAAAACATCGAACATTACAGACTCTGCATAGATTAGGAGTATATTGGCCTTCAATGGAAGCAGATGTCTACAAATTGTGTAAAGAATGCCATGTTTGTTGTGAAAGACCACCAGTAGAGCATGCTACATTATATCACGTGTCTCTCACACCAGACTGGAGTGAACAATTAGTGACATACTTGAGGACGAAGACATTCCCTCAAGGAATGACCTTAGCTCGACAACGTAGTCTAGAGCAGGAAGCTCAAGACTATTCACTTATTGGCGATAACCTATACAAAAGAGGACGAGATGGATATCTAAGACAATGTGTTCATGAGAGCGATTATCTGAGCATACTAGAGACTCCACACCAAGGTGTTGCAGGAGGTCATTTTGGACCCGATAGGATAATCAAAGCCATCCTCTTTGTAGGATTATGGTGGCCCACTCTTCACATGGATGCTCATACCTATGTAAAGAGATGTGATGTGTGCCAAAGAACTCAGTTTCCTACTCGCAGAGACAAAATGCCATTGAAACCCATGATGGGCGGACGTGCATTTTCAAAGTGGGGTATAGACTTTGTAGGACCCATTAACCCCCCTGCAAAAGGTACACATGCTGAATACATTATTGTTGCCACAGATTATCTTACGAAATGGGTAGAGGCAAAAGCCACGAAAAAGAATGATGCACACACAACTGCAAAATTCTTATTTGAGAATGTCTTTACAAGATATGGATTGCCTATAGAGTTAGTGAGCGATCGTGGAACTCACTTTCTAAACCAAGTCATTGAATATTTGTTACAGGATTTTATGGTGATTCACAAGAAATCCGCACCATATCATCCTCAGGCCAATGGTCAGGCTGAAAGCACTAATAAGATCCTTTGTAACGTACTGACGAAACTCGTGAACAACAAACGTTCAGATTGGGACAAACAGTTACACCACGCTGTTTGGGCATATCGAGTGGCCTACAAGACCGTACTCAATGCAACTCCCTTTCAGATGGTTTTTGGTCAGAATGCTGTGCTTCCTTTGGACTTCTTGATACTGACCCTTAAGGTTGCACAAGAACATCAGTGGACCGGCCATGAATTATCAGCAAGAATAATGGACTTGGAACGATTAGGAGAAACCAGGCTAAAGGCAGCAGCAGGAATATATGCAGCGAAGAAGCGACAGAAAGCATATTTCGATGCACATGTGAAAGATAAAGGCCTAAAAGAAGGAGATTTAGTTCTAGTATATACGCTAAAGCAACACGCACGTAAGTTAGAAAAGCGAGGTTATGGACCTATGATCATTAACAGACTCTCAACAAGTGGAGCAGTACAATTAGCCACTTTAGAAGGAGATATAATGCCTAATTACATTAGTGGCTGTAGAGTCAAGTTATATCAGGAACCTCTTACTGAGGATATGCTTAGACGACTCACGTTGGCAAAGAAGCGTAAGGAGGAAGAAAATAGAATACGAGCGGAAGCTCAGGCAGAAGCAATAGAACGCATTAAACGCATGAAGTTAAGAAGACAAGGACTAGGGAGAGAACATTATAACCATTTGGAAACTACACCCAGATATCCCATGGTCATGTGTCACGTAAAGTCAACCACTCATCCTAGTATAGTGGACAGGAGACCATTCATTACAGTCAGGCTAGAGCACGACAACCCTTGCCAAGAGCTCAGGGCTTTAATTGACTCAGGTGCTGCGACTAGTGCGATTAGATGGTCCCACTATAAGGATTCAGGAATAGAAATGCGGCCAATTGAGGCATACCTCATAGGCCTAGGAGGCATGGAAACCCCTTGCATGGGTGAGGTGGACCTTCCTATCCTCATTAAGGATGTGACCATGACAGCGAAGCTACTAGTGTGCCATGATGACGACCTGATAGAACCCCTAATCCTTGGCCAAGATTGGCTATACGATCACTCAGTGGACCTAAATCTTAGACAAGGCTCCTTACAGATTGGAACCTTAGAACAGAAGCGAGTGATACCGCTTGACTTCCCTAATTGCATTCCAATTGAGGTTTGTAACCCTAGACCCTATGAAACGCATGCGACGGAAGACCGGAAGATCTTGGGTCAGACCAGTCACGTTACGTCTACACCAACCCACTCGGGCTTGGCTAGGGACAATTGTCAATTAGAAGGACGACAGGAGATCTTCCCTGGGGTTTCCTGCAAACTAGAAGGGGCAGCTACCCAACCGCTAGGGCAGATGAACACACTCAGCGGTCAGGTGGGTTGCATCAGCGGCCAAATGAGCACAACACCCTGCGGTGCTCATCCTTCCAAACTTGCTGCGGACTGGCCTAGATTAAAGATAAATAACGAATCACTTCCTAATGGGCAGGTCACGCAAGTGTTGGATCTCCCTTCTTTTCCAAAGCAGAGCGTCCAATGGACCTCTCAATCCCACCCACGAAGGAGTCAACCACAACAGAGGAACCCAGACCGACGACACCACCAGACAAGGCAAAGAAAGCAGCAGTATCAACATCACAGAACAAGTGGCATGAAACAAATATGGGTGCCAAAAGGACAGCAACCACAGGCTATTGGCAACACTACAGACAAAAACAGGACAAAGTTTCAAAAGAAGCAGAGTCAGCATCCAAAGTCCCCTCGATCTTCTTCCCCAAGTACAAATACTCGACAGATTTGGATCGCCAAGAAGTATCTTATCAATCGACCCACACCCATGCAGATTTGGGTACCCAAGAAATGTATTATAGCCCAACCCTCTAGCCATTTAATGTATACCCCTCAGAAACCTTTCCATCCCTCAATACCACCAAAACCGATACCACCTTTTGTCCCTTAGCAGAAACACACCACCCACTCAAAGACTCTTAGGAAATGGATACCGAAACGTATCCAAACGTCTTCTTGTACCCCATTATCTAACAACTCTCCCACCCCGTTTAAACTCCACCCTTGTAATAATTCACCCTCAACCAAACCTTGTATAAATTCATACACCAAAACCCCACATCATGCATAATAAAAGCTCATCAAGAAATGTAGGCATAATCTGAACCATGTAGGTGTCTAGAGACCTGCATTAGCTCTGCAAAAAGATCATTGCATCAATCACTTCACGACACTTGGCTACACGGGTTACACATCGGTTATGGAAAGGGATTGCGGTCTCACCTTAATGGGATCATAATTAATTTCCATACTAATGTGCTAATCTTTTGTAGCAGATCTCTTCCATTAGCTCATCAGTCATCATGCAAACCGAAGAAGGACCATCAGAAGCTGGCCCAAGCACACCAATGGCCAATATTGGAGGATTACTTGCGGAATCTTATCCTACGATGCAACCACCAGAGTTTCAAGGTTTTCCAGGACCCATGCCAATCGACGATCCTCCTAGAGGATATATTGAGAAGATTCATCGTAATTCTCATTGGTTTCAAGGCCTAGCAGGACCCTTAGCAGACGCTGATTTCATATTTGAGGCCAATTTGGCATTTGATCTTCCCACATGGACCAAGTACCAGTTCTTGTCAAGAGAATTTGAAGGACTACAGAATACACAAGATCTAACGCACGTTTGGGCACGAGCAGGATTTACAGAGTATTTTAGTGACCCTCTGCCTAAACCCGATTTTTACAGATGTTTTTACTTGGTAACCACCTTAACAGCTTCAGAAAACAAGGATCTACCTGGCACATTCATGTTACCATCCTTGGTAAATGATCCTCCATTCAGAAGGTTTTATTTGTCTAAAGATTTAATTCGCGCAGCTCTGAAAATACATGGAACACACACTCCGACGGAGAGAGAACGGCTAGTCCCAGAGTAGATGAAACGTGGTGACGTAACTAAGTGGGAGGATATTTCAGCCATAACCCCTGAGCTCTCTAAGCCATTACGGATATGCATGCAGCACTTTGCTTTCCCAGCTCAGGATCATTTTACCATGCCTCACAAGAGAATCTGGTTTGGATTATATTTAGCATGCACTGGACCGCAAACGGTTGATCTAGCCAGCTGGATAATTGATCAGCTCTATTTGGCACAACATAGGTGGGAGCGAAAGAAGGTAATCAATGGATGCTGCGCCCTCTCCAGGATCATATATATGTGCTTGGCGTATGACTTACCAATTGAGCGTGCCATGACGAGTGAGGAACTGAAAGCATTTAAAGGCACCACTAGGAAAGCTAGAAAGTCTAGCAAAGGCAGAGCCGGAAAGCGGATGAGAGGTACTATCCCGTGCCTACAAGTCCCAGAGTCACCCTCGCCACAACCATCTCCAGAGCAGTCACCAACAGCAGCCACTCCCACGGTACCACCAATTCGTATACGGTTATCAAGACCAGTTACGCCGGAGGGCACCACCAGTACTGTTGCACCTCAAACAGCCACAACCACAGGACCTATCACCACAGCAGCTGAACTTCCCACCACTATTGGTGCGGAAGCTTTCTCTTTTCCAATACCCCATTTAGAAGCAGGACAAGCAGAGCCACTGGACCAAACTTTTGATTTTGAGATGCCCGATGCATTCTCCAATGAGTTCCAGTTTTCAGAAGGACAATTGTTTTCTCAAGAATTTGAAAGGCCTAGCTACCCTACCACACCCAAGGATCAGCCACAAGGACAGATTGTGTCTAGCTCTGATGACGAAAGAACAACAACCGATGACGACGAAGGAGACGACGAAGCTAGCCAGGGAACACAGGAATCCCAAGAGCATGAACAGACAGATGCCCAAGGCCAACAAACAAACACACATGGTGATACAAGTACCCATGAAGATGAAACTTACGAAGCAGCAGCTTACACACTAGCTATCAAGAAGCTGTATAGAACTATGGAAAAAGTTTGGGCACGCAAAAAGCTGACAAGGAAGAGAGTCAAACAATAATAGAACAAGAACTTGTCACAGGCGGATTCGAAGACGCATACATCAAAGGATTCAGAGAGTTAGTCAAATCAGTAGGCTCCAACGAAGCCCTCAGGTACTTGCAACGAAAGCCACTACCACAGTTTGACCCCCGCAGAGTACGACTACTTTCAAAGCCCGGCGAATACATTCGTGTACCAACAGGAGCACAGTCTTCTGAACAAGCCAGGGAGGCACGCCTCGTCCCCGAAAGTTCGTTGGCTGTAGAAACCATCCTTATAGATTCCCCACCCCGCGCTACAACTGTACATACCTCAGTAGTGACTGAAGTACCGACCACCCCAACCGCTCCTCTCTCACCGCCCGTCCATCCAGCCTCCCCTCTTCACCCTCCTTCCCCCAGACCAACATCTTCATTAGTTAGTGGTGTTGCAGAAATTGTCTTTACGACCACTAACCCCACAATTCCCGCATCCATTAGCCCTAGTCTACCCCCTCCCACACCCACCTTTCTATCCAACCCATTCCTTCATCAATCTCTTCCACCTTTCCCCACAACTCCAAGACCCCTTTTCCCATTCCCACCGCCATTAACCTTCTCCCCCGTCTCACCTCCCCGACCCACTGTAACCCCTCTTTCCCCTTTCTACCAAGCTGCTCCAGCCAGCCCCCCTGTAAATTACCCCTCAACCTTTGTAAATCCCGTATTTACACCAGCACGAGTACCCACGATCACACCCATATTCACGGTCACCGCACTAGATACGTCCACTGACATGGACATCTCACCACCCACAGCACCATCACTCACTTCACTCATGGCACAAACATTTTTAGGCACATCACAATTTTCAACAATCACTACATCATCCACCTTCCCACCCCCATTCCCCATTCCCGTTGCATCTACACCAACTGCATCTTCATTTAGCACCCCATTAATACTATCACCCACTGTAGATAATGCATTGCGACAGATGTTCATGTGTATGACGCAAGTAAGAGATGAGTTCACATCTCTTGGTGATAATTATCAACAGCTGCAGAGGACAACCAATGACTTACAGTCGCAGCTTAATTTATTGTCTATTGAGAATGCCTCTCTGAACACCCGCTACCAGGAATTACGCGAAGCCTATCACAAATTGGAACTAGAAAGCGAAGAAAAGACCAAGGAAGCAACTGCTGACCTGGATAACTTATTAAGAGCCCAGACAGTCCGCAATGCAACGGTAACACGCAACATGGGCTTACTACGAAGACACCTAGCAGCCGCCAAGGAAGAAAACCAGCGCTTACAGGATCAGAACCGAGAAAACTTAGAAGCAGCGCTTGACCACCAAGACCAACCACTCAGTCCTAGCAGGTTCAAAGCCATTCCTTCAGACTCGATGAAAATGCTGCTAGACGATCATGTAAGATTACTAGATGAATACGACCGCATGAACGAGGAGTTACAGAAACTCAAAGAAGATCACAAATTACTCCAGTTACGAGAACCGGCACACCCAGACATACCAGCACCTGTGGACCCCTCACCTGACATCTTAGAGGAACTCAACGCATTACGGGCCCAGGTATCAAACCTTGAATCAAGGATTGCAGTATATGAAGCACCACCAAGGCCAGATTCCCCACCTGAGCTACCAGCTGAGGAAGAAACTGTCACCATCCCGGTGGAGGAAACATTTGAAGAGGCGTACGAGCCACAACCCATCCCAGGCGGACGTGTCACGGCCGAAGGCCAGATGACTTATGAACTCCCGACCCCCGCGTGGATGAAGACTACTGAGGAACTTGGAACAGCGCACTCAGCTAGAGTAGAGGCACAATTACATGCCATGGCGATGATAGAAGAAAGAATATTACAGTCTCCATTCTTTGCTCATTTGGCCCCGCGACGATACATATCTGGGCACGAGCTACAGTATAAACCGCATTTTATGTTAATGGCTGAATACCAGTTAGCCATTGAGAAAGAGACAGGTAAGAAACCATCGCATGCAACTCAATTCGAGGAGGCCGATCTACCACTGGATGCGCAGCAAGGAGTGATCTATCAACCAGAGTGGCGCAAAGAGTTATTACAGCAGTATCCAGAAATGATGACTACATGGGTAAAGGCACCTTTGCATTTGAAGTACAACCCGTCTTGGGGACCAGTGCCACGACGCCGCTCCTGGACTGCCTTTGCTATTAAGGTACAAAACAATAAGCAGTGCGAAGACTGGTTGAATTACCCCTATTTTAAGCCACCCATTGAGTTACCAACTGTTGGCTACATGATGGCTACAATTCGCCACTGGCTCCCTAGATTAAAGCATATGGATGATATAGCGGCGCATATGACTGTCAAAATCTTTGACATGATGCAAATGATTTTTAAAGTCTTCCGACGCGTCAAGGCACCCCATGTCAACACCCCGGGCTTTGAGCATGGCAATTTCGATCTGGTATATGATATGAGTACAAGGCCATCGCTACGGGTGTGTTATGCCTGACACTGCAGAATAAAGTACCTACCGGCGTGCTACAAGCAGACGTTCGAAGAGATGTTCACAACCGGCTTCTGGGAATACCATTCAGAGGTATTCATAAGCAGGCCTACACATTTATTACAATTATTTGCCTGTGAACGAATGGTCTATTCCACACACTATCAGCTCCCGCTACCGGAAGAACCGCAACCAATCAATTGGGAGAAACTCGAGGCAGATCTGGCCCGAGGCATTCGTATCTCCGAGCACACCCTCGCTCAAGACCTCCTACAGAACTATATCCGGCAGACCTCACAACAAGGTTCTGTCAGGGACGACAGAAGCGAGAGGGAGGGGGGTGTTGGAAGCAGCCAGAGGCACAGACGACGCGGAAGCATGTAACGACGGAGCAGGAAGCCAGTCAAATTTTTTTTCAAAGACTTATGTTTTAAAATACTTTTCAAAAACCTCCAACAGTGATTTTCATCACTATTGTAACATATGTAACATAGAAAACCCCATTTTGTAATCCATAGCTCCATTTTATGCAAGTCGAGGAGTCCTCGAGCTTGAGGAGCTTAGGTAGAACAAGGGTATCAATTTTCGTTATTTTTAGACATCATTTACCCTTCCAAATAGCATCTAGGACCTAATTTTTAACTATGCCGGTCACTAGATGTGAAACCGGTCAAAACTAGTCTAGAAACTATAAAAAGAGCTAGAGAGCTCATTTTTGAGGTGGGTTAGTGTTGGCTAGTGTGAGCTTAGAGTTCTTTTGAGCTTGTAATAGTGTTCTTGAGTAATAGAGCTAATTTCCCACCTTCCATTGTGCCTTGCTTGTCTCTTCATAGTGTGTGTGTATGTGTGTGTGCATTTCTATGCTTCTCACCTTCACTCTCACTTCATCTCACATTCACGATCTTCATATCACTCCTATCTCTTCCGCGGATTGACATTAAGGAGGTGGAGCTTCTTAACGTGTTTCTCACCATTGTGCTAGAGCAACACCAAATTTGGCGATGATAGAAGAAAGAATATTACAGTCTCTATTCTTTGCTCATTTGGCCCCGCGACGATACATATCTGGGCATGAGCTACAGTATAAACCGTATTTCATGTTAATGGCCGAATACCAGTTAGCCATTGAGAAAGAGACAGGTAAGAAACCATCGCATGCAACTCAATTCGAGGCGGATGATTTGCCACTAGATGCACAGCAAGGAAGGATCTATCAACCAGAGTGGCGAAAAGATTTACTACAGCAGTATCCAGAGATGATGAGTACATGGGTAAAGGCACCTTTGCATTTGAAGTACAATCCGTGTTGGGGACCAGTGCCACGACGCCGCTCCTGGACTGCCTTTGCTATTAAGGTACAAAACAATAAGCAGTGCCAAGACTGGTTGAATTACCCCTATTTTAAGCCACCCATTGAGTTACCAACTGTTGGCTACATGATGGCTACAATTCGCCACTGGCTCCCTAGATTAAAGCATATGGATGATATAGCGGCGCATATGACTGTCAAAATCTTTGACATGATGCAAATGATTTTTAAAGTCTTCCGACGCGTCAAGGCACCCCATGTCAACACCCCGGGCTTTGAGCATGGCAATTTCGATCTGGTATATGATATGAGTACAACGCCATCGCTACGGGTGTGTTATGCCTGGCACTGCAGAATAAAGTACCTACCGGCGTGCTACAAGCAGACGTTCGAAGAGATGTTCACAACCGGCTTCTAGGAATACCATTCAGAGGTATTCATAAGCAGGCCTACACATTTATTACAATTATTTGCCTGTGAACGAATGGTCTATTCCACACACTATCAGCTCCCGCCACCGGAAGAACCACAACCAACCGACTGGGAGAAACTCGAGGCAGATCTGGCCCGAGGCATTCGTATCTCCGAGCACACCCTCACTCAAGACCTCCTACAGAACTATATCCGGCAGACCTCACAACAAGGTTCTGTCAGGGACGACAGAAGCGAGAGGGAGGGGGGTGTTGGAAGCAGCCAGAGGCACAGACGACGCGGAAGCATGTAACGACGGAGCAGGAAGCCAGTCAAATCTTTTTTCAAAGACTTATGTTTTAAAATACTTTTCAAAAACCTCCAACAGTGATTTTCATCACTATTGTAACATATGTAACATAGAAAACCCCATTTTGTAATCCATAGCTCCATTTTGTGCAAGCCGAGGAGTCCTCGAGCTTGAGGAGCTTAGGTAGAACAAGCGTATCAATTTTCGTTATTTTTAGACATCGTTTACCCTTCCAAATAGCATCTAGGACCTAATTTTTAACTATGCCGGTCACTAGATGTGAAACCGGTCAAAACTAGTCTAGAAACTATAAAAAGAGCTAGAGAGCTCATTTTTGAGGTGGGTTAGTGTTGGCTAGTGTGAGCTTAGAGTTCTTTTGAGCTTGTAATAGTGTTCTTGAGTAATAGAGCTAATTTCCCACCTTCCATTGTGCCTTGCTTGTCTCTTCGTAGTGTGTGTGTATGTGTGTGTGCATTTCTATGCTTCTCACCTTCACTCTCACTTCATCTCACATTCACGATCTTCATATCACTCCTATCTCTTCCGCGGATTGACATTAAGGAGGTGGAGCTTCTTAACGTGGTTCTCACCATTGTGCTAGAGCAACAGTATGTATGTATGTATGTATTCATGCATCTCTGCATGTGTATGCATTTGTATAATTTTATATATTTAAATAAGCATACATTTTTATATGTGTATTTGTGTGTATGTATGTGTCTTTGTATGAATGCATGTATGTATGCATGGATGTATGTGTGTATGTATGTATGCACGCACCTATGTATGTGTGTGTGTGTGTTTTTTTTTAAGATTTCTATATGTGTATACGTATATATGTATGTATGTATCTATCTATCTCTATATACATGTATGTATGCAGATATGTATCTATTTATGCATCCATATATGAGTGTATGTATGTATGTACTATATAACTATATAACTATATAACTATAAATATAACTATATATATATATATATATATATATATATATATATATATATATATATATATATATATATATATATATATATATATATATATATATATATATATATATATATATATATATATATATATTTATATATATATATATACACACACACACACACACATACATACACACACACATACACACACACATACATACATACATACATACACACACACATACATACATATATATATATATATATATATATATATATATATATATATATATATATATATATATATATATATATATATATATATATATATATATATATATATATATATATGCGTGTGTGTGTGTGTTTTTGGTACAAGTAGCAAGCCTAAGTGTATTGCTAAAGTTTCAGGACCACACATCCATTTATCTCTCCACATGGAGAACCACATGTGAACTCATGCTTGTCAATTTGAACATATTTATCTTGGATAATTGTAAAAGTCAAAAGAAGATGGAATCTTGTGAAGTTAGGAAAGAAAAATCATAAATTATTTGGTAGAGGAATCAAATCCATTATTTCTCTAAAATTAGGAGCACGTTTAGGTGAGAGAACTTTCAAATTCAACTTCAAGGCATGTGTATAAATACACATATTTTAGTCATGGGATATGTGAGTCAATCAGAGAGGCACTGAGCTCCTTCAATGAGCATACATTGAGCTGACACTACCTATGTGTAGTCCGCTACACTTCCCTTGTATCAAATGCTCAATAGAATTTACATTTTGATGAATAGTTCCAAGTACATTTCTGTCTACTATTTACTGTGTATCTTCATCATTACAGTGATCTTGTGGAATACATTTCTCTGCATGTAATTATTCATTTGCTATAATTTAACTTGGGATATTTATATTTTATATTTTGTTGTCTACATATCAATGTTCATCAAGTTTCGTTGAGTAGACCTTGAATTATGAAGCTAGGAAAGTGCCTGTGTTTGCACACCTTCTAGATCTTGAAAAGTTAAGATGATCCCCCCTGACTTGTTAGATTCATTTCTCCTTGCATTGTGTAGCTAAATTCATGAAAAAACTTGCTTTAGTTCTCTATACACTTAAATAGGTGTATGTGAAAGCCCTTTGGTCAATTCATACCAGGTTGTGAGCTCTGAGCATACCCTCTATTCCCAACATAGATGGTTCTTCACATTTCTTGCATACTCTACATTTCTTGCATACTCTAATACTGTAATTATCTGTTTTGTTGCAAACAATTGAGAGTGATGCTCCAAAGGACTTAGTGGTTCCTTAATGCATCAACATGAAGCTAAAGGAGTCTATTTGAAGTTAGATTGGCAAATGTAGAGTAGGATTTGTGTAGCACCAACTCATCTTTGGACATAACCTCATCATCTCCTCGTAGTAGTTTCAGAGCAACTAATGAACATGGGAGATGGATTTCCTTCATCCATAGACAAATTGGATCGACGTAACTACTCAGCTTTGTCTCGCACAATGGAAGCTTATCTTCAATGGAGAAATCTCTATGGTTACATATCTAGAGATGAGATGATTCCAATCCTCAGAAGCAAGGACCAACCAACTTAAAAAGAACAAGAGGAGTTAAACACATGATGCTCAAAGGATGCTCTAGCAAGGTCATATATTCTAAACTCAATCTTTGATTTTTTACTTCCACAGAACAGGAGTTGCAAGACTTCATAAGAGATTTGGAGTGCTCTTGAAGCATTCTTCTCATCAAGTACCAAGGCAAAGAAGAATCAACTATGGTCGAATTCACCACACTCAAGAAGATGCCCAAGCAGTGTGATTGATTTTGTCACCAAAATGTACATAGCAAAAAAACTTGTAAGCATTGGAGAAATCATTGATGAAGATCAAATCGTAAGGCAAGTGACCAATGGCATATGACAAATGGGAAGCTTTCACCACAACCATGGACCTTTACATGGCCATGCAGGTTCCTGATTTCAACACCCTCATGGGACAATTGTTCACACATGAGGCAAAGCTTATGAAGAATGGAGACAACTCAAAAGGTAATCAATCCTCTACTTTTTATATAGATAAGAACAAGAACAAAGACAACAAAGGCAAAAGTAAAAAGACTGATGATGAGGGTAGCACCTCTCAAGAAAACTTTGCAGGTAGAGGTAGAGGCTCAAGAGGAAGAGGCAGAGGAGGAAGACAAAGTAGGGGAAGAGCTCAAAGATCATCTCCATGTGCCATATGTGGCCTAACTAATCACATTACTGAGAATTGTTTTAGGAATCCCAGAAAGCAAAGAGGTAGATGTTAGAATAGAGGAGGCTAGGGAAGCTCAAGAGGTAGATTCAACAACAACAATGGATAAAATAACAATACATACAACAACAACAACAACAACAACAACAACAACAAGAACAACAACTACCAAGGAGGATACACAGGAAGGAGAGACTACGACAATTATGCAGATGATCAAACTCAAGAAGATTCACTTATTTTGATGAACATGACCATGAAGCAAGGTAAAGCAGATGAACATGTATTCTATATAGACTCAGGTTTCTCAAATCATGTAGCAGGGAATGTAGCTCTACTCTCAGACTTGGGGGATCCAAGGAATAGACATGAAGTCCAAGTAGGAGATGACACAAGACATCTAGTGGAGAAGATAGGCAATGTGAAGACTTTAGATGGTAATATGAATCTATTGAGCAAGGTATTGTATGTGCCAACTATCATCGAAAACCTCATAAGTGTAGGTCAGATTGTTGAAAAAGGATTGTAGGTCAGATTCACAAAGAATGGAGCATTTGTTGAGGATCCACATCAAGGATTCAAGAGGATAGCAAGAGGAGAAAAGTTAGGTAGATTATTCACATTTGAATTCGTGCATTGAGAATATTGCATTGTTCATTATGGAAGCCAAACTCTATCAGAGTTGGAAAGTTGGAACAAGGGGTTAGCTCACATAGGCAAAAGATCTCTGAAGCAAATCAATAGGGATCAAAGCACACGTGGTCTACCAAATACCTCCAAACAATGCATGATCTACAAAATGTAGTGCTTGTCAATTTGGCAAGTCACACAGGCAACCATTCACAGAGAAGGGATACATTGATGAAGATCTATTGGAGCTAATCCATGCAGATGTATGGGGACCAGGCAAGGAGTCTTCAATCTCTAGATCCAGGCATTATGTGTCATTCATTGATGATTGTAGCAGATGGAACATACTATACTTTATGAAGCATAAAGATGAAGTGTTTTCATGTTTCAAGAAATACCTAGCACTTGTAGAAAATCAAATAGGTAAGACTTTGAAGAGACTAAGGTTAGATGGAGGGGGGGAATATTTCTCCCATGACTTTGATTCCTATCTCCAAGAGAGAGGAATTAGAAGAGAAATCACAATAAAATATACTCCACAATAAAATGGAGTGGCACAGAGAAGAAATAGGACAATTTTGGAGGCTACAAGGTCAATGCTAAATGAGAAGAAGCTACCTAATTTCTTACTGGCAGAGGCTATATCCAGAGCCACATACCTAATCAATAGACTCCCATCAAAAACATTGGATGGGATGATACCATATGAAGCATGGAATGGAAGAAGACATATCCTTGATCATTGAGAGAAATGCATCTTTATTGGTTGTGACCTTAATTAGAAAGGTTATAGGCTATACAATGCAATAAAAGTTTCATTGTAAGTAGAGATGTTATGTTTAATGAAAACAAATGGTCTGAAGATGATTGCAGGAAAATCAAACTTCCTTATCATCTAGAGGAAGACTTTCCAACATTGTCAAAGAGAAACGAGCACACACTTGAAGCATCAAGTGATTC
The DNA here is from genome assembly GCA_020310875.1 of Ceratopteris richardii. Classification (NCBI taxonomy): domain Eukaryota; kingdom Viridiplantae; phylum Streptophyta; class Polypodiopsida; order Polypodiales; family Pteridaceae; genus Ceratopteris; species Ceratopteris richardii. Next base: position 123,355,505 of record CM035409.1, read on the forward strand.
TAATGATGATCGAAAGACTCCAAGAAGGGAAATCAATTCTTGGAGCTCCAAAGGCAAAACTAAAGTGCAGGAGTTGAGAGATGTAGCAGAATTATCTCAACAAACTATAAGAAGGTCTACTAGAGAGAAAAGGAAGCCAAAAAGGTATGGATATGACAGTTCTTTGGTCACTAAACACTCAATATACATAGCACATGACTCAAATTTTGAAGAACCTTCCACGTATGAAGAAGCCAAGAAGAGGCCATAATGGAGAAGTGCCATGGAAGAAGAGATAGAGGCTTTACAAGAGAATCAGGCTTGGGAGTTAGTACCCAAGAAACCATCTATGAAGGTCATTGGCTCAAGGTGGATATACAAGGTAAAGAAGAATTCTGATGGTTCAATTAACAGGTACAAAGCAAGGCTTGTAGCGAAAGGATTTGCACAAACTCAGGTATTGATTATGAAGAAACTTTTTCACATGTTGCAAAAATGCCTACTATTGGAGTGCTCATGAGTGTTGCATCTTCCAAGAACTGGAAGACATATTAAATGGATGTTAAAAATGCTTTCTTATATGGTTGGATATCAGAGGAGGTATACATGGCTCAACCTCCTAGTTTTGAAGATCAATCATACCCTGAACATGTGTGTAGGTTAAGGAAAGCCTTGTATGGCTTGAAGCAAGCTCCTAGAGCTTGGAATAATAGACTTTTCACTTACTTGTAGGATAAAGGTTTTATTGTAAGCAAGGCAAATCCTTCCCTATTCATTAAGAGGAATCATTCAAAGGTCATATACCTTTGTGTATATGTGGATGATATAATCATTAGAGGAAATGATGTAGATGGAATTAGGAGGATCAAAGCTCAAATGAAGGAAGAGTTCAAGATCAGTGATCTTGCACCGCTCACATACTTCCTAGGTTTGGAAGTAGTATATACAGAGAAAGTTATGTTCCTCACACAAAGAAAATATATACTTAGCTTCATGAAGGTGAACTAAATGAAGCTATAACTAGCTATTAGAGTTTAGTTGGAAGCTTGAATTATGCTACTCTAACTAGAGTAGATATTTGTTATGGAGTAAGTGTGTTGAGTTAGGTCATGGACACTCCAAGGAAGCCTCACATGGAGGTAACCAAGAGAATTCTAAAGTACTTGAAGGGCACAATCAATGAAGGGTTATACTATCCATATACATATGATATAGATGTTAATCTCTTTTCTGATGCAGTTTGGGCAGCTCTACAGATGATAGGAGAAGCACATCTAGATATCTTACTTTTGCACGTACTAAGCTGATTTCATGGTATTCCAAGAAGCAACCCACAATTGCTCTTTCATCAATGGAGGCTGAATACAGAGGACTTGCAATTTCTAAACAAGAAGCTATGTGGATTAGAACCCTATATTTAGATTTAGGGTTAAACACTTCAACTCCACATATATTTGGAGATAATATTAGCTCATTACGTCTTGTTGCTAACCCAATCTATCATTCCACGACTAAGTATATAGAAGTTCATTATCCTTATGTGAGAGAGAAGATTATGAGTAAGGAGAAACAACTCTCATATGTATCAACACATCAACAATGTGCAGATATGATGATAAAGGCATTGGATGGAAGCAACTTGAATAGATTCAAATCAATGATTGGATTGCAGGAGATCTTGAAGGAATGAAGACTCAAGCATCTTAGGCTTGAGGGCAAGCTGTTGGTACAAGTAGCAAGCCTAAGTGCATTGCTAAAGTTTCTGGACTGCACATCCATTTATCTTTCCACATGGAGAACCACATGTGAACTCATGCTTGTCAATTTGAATGTATTTACCTTGGATAATTGTAAATGTCAAAAGAAGATGGAATATCATGAATTTAGGAAAGCAAATGCACAAATCATGTAAGCCTTTTGCCTTTTCTTTGCCATTCATATTCCTACAACTACTCTTAGTCTTGTTTCACCTAAGTGTTCTAGATCAAAGATTCTAGAAGAGAGCTCATGGCTGGTCCATTGATGATCTTTTGCTACTCTCAGTGTGGGTATGAGGAAATCTAAAGTTAGCACTGCATTTTGGAAAAATACCATCTAAAAGCATGCGTCTTGGAGTACCATTTTATAGGAAACTCGATATGCCCAAACAACATGATGTAGTTGTTTATCCCAATCAGAGCATTTATTATTCACCAATTTTGTCAATACACTACATAGTATCTTGTTTGTGCTCTCAGCTTGTCCATTAGCTTGTGGATGATAGGTGGTGGACTTCTTATGTATCACCAAGAATTCTTGGAGAAGGTTTTCAATGACTTCATTCAAGAAGTGTGTGTCTCTATCACTTACTAACTCTATTGATAACCCATATCTGGTGAACATGTTCTTGAATAAGAACTTAGCTGTCATCTCCATCATTCTTCATTGTGGCATTTACTTCTACCCATTTGGTTAGATACTCTATGGCAACAAAAATGTACTCAGCGTGGGAATTCTTAGCTGGGGGTTAATAGGACCAACAAATTCTATTCCCCACTTAGAGAAAGCATGTCCTCCCATCATGGGTTTCAATGGCATCTCTTCCTTACGTATCATATATTGATTTTGTTGACAAATGTCACACCTCTTCCCATAGGTGTGTGCATGCATGTGAAGTGTTGGCCACCAAAAACCTGCGAATAGAATTGCCTTAATCACATGGTCAGGTCCAAAGTGTCCTCCTACCACACCTTGGTGAGCAATCTCCAAAATCTTTAGATAGTCACTCTCATGGACACACAATCTAAGATATCCATCTTTTCCTCATTTGTATAGATTATCCCCAATGAGAGCATAATCTAGTGCTTCTTGTTCTAAGATCCTTTGTCTAACCAAGGTCATTTCTTGAGGGATTGTTTTCCTCATTAAAAAGGATACTAATTGTTCACTCCAATCTTGTATTAGAGACACTTGATGTAGTGTAGCATGCTCCACAGGTGGTATAATACAATAGAGTGGGCATTCCTTGCACAACTTATGGACGTCTACTTCCATAGTTGGCTAATACACACCTAATCTTCATAGGGTCTATAGGTTTCTATGTATCGAAAGGTGTTGTTGTAGTGCACCTATGTGTGCTAGTTGCAACCACTTTGCGTGCTCGTCTTTGCATATGCAACAAAGCCAATATGCCTTGGTTGGTGTGCTTATACATGCTATCTACCATTATGTGGTATTTTTGAGATTTGACTACTTCCTTGTCTTTAGTTCTCACTATAGGATGTTTAGGTCCAAAGGTGAGTATAGGCACTATAGCTTTGACCCAATCAGGCACTACTTCTAGATTGAACAAGTAAGCATCAGGAAGTTTGTCTGATACTCCCTACGGGGACTCCCCTGAAGTTATTCTAGAAAGGTGAACTGCCCTATGGTGAGTCCTACCTTTCCTAACCACAACTTCAAAATGATATTCCATTAGTAAGAGGAACCATCTTACTAATCTGCCTATATTGTAGGGTTTGTTTACTAAATAGAGTAATTCTTGATGGTCTGCAAAAAATTTAAACTTATTTGGAAGCAAATAATGTCTAAACCTCTTAACTGCATATACCATGCCTAAACCTTCTCTTTTAGTAGTATTATAGTTTTGTTCAACCGCATTCAATTGTCTACTCGTGTAGGCTATTGGAAGATCCGTATTACCTTCACTAGTAGGTTGAGATAGTACACACTCAATAGCATAATTGGATGCATCCACATGCACATGGAATGGCTTGTTCCAATCTGGTGTAGTCAAGATCAGTGCTGAGCACAGTCGTTGTTTGAGCTCATTGAAGGAGTTGCTCACATTCGTCTGTCCATTGCCAGTTAGTCAAGAGAGAGTACAAAGGCTTTGCAATTATCGCATACATGTGAATGAATTGTCGATAATAGCCACAATGCCCCATGAAAGATTGTATTTCCTTGATATTCTTTGGCCTAGGTAGCTCTGCAATAGCTCTAACTTTATCCTCATCTGTGGATATGCCATTCTTTGACACTATGTGTCCTAGAATCTTGCCTTGCCTAACCATAAAAACACACTTTTTTGGGTTCAAGCAGACCTGATATTCTCTACATTTGTCAAAGATTTCTCTGAGAGTCATGGGTTGAGCTTCCTGACTTTGTGAGATTCCTTATTCTCTTAACTTTTACAATTATCCAAAGTAACTATGCCTAAAATGACTAGCATAGGTTCACATGTAGTTCTTTCTTGAAGGCCTATTCAGGAAAATTGGGAATTAGTCTCAATTTCGAGACAAATCTTTGTTTCCAAAACTTTTACTTTTTGAGTTATTTCACACACTTAAACATGTTATTATCTCTTGGACATATTATTAAATTGAAACTTTAACATTAAGACTAATTGTATTTTAAGTGGAGTATCAAGGTTAGGCTCAAAACTAAGAAGTTATCATAGTAAGCATTATCAATGGGACCTAAATAATTCCCAAAATTCTTGAATCAGCCTTCTTGTGAAGAAATGAAATGATGTATAGTCCTTAATAATTAGCCAAGCACTTAGGTTTGCTAATTGCACCAACAGTAGGATCACATTGAACAATGCCACAAATAATCTTGGATAAGATAGGAGACATGGGCGAAGAAGAAGAAGGAAAGACCTATCTCTCTATCACTCATCAAGGTTACACAATGAAGGCTATTTTGGACTCAAGCGCACGAGTTGCAATTGATACCACTTACCTATGGAAGCATTGGGGCAAACCAACACTCAAGCCAATGAGAATGAAATTATAGACGGCCGATGCTCACATAGAGAGACCATTAGGATTGCTAAAAGGGATAACTCTCACTACTTGTGGTGTAGATTTTGAGCATACGTTTGCCATACGTGACTTTGGCAAAAACCAGTCCTATGAGATGATTTTGGGAAGACCATCCATGAGATAGTTGTAGGTAGTGCATAATTGGGAATCAATTCCTTGTATGTGCAACACTTAGGTGTTACAACTAAAGTCAATCTCAAAGACTACTCTCATAAAGACATACCCCCTATACAGTGGAATCCCATCCACAAAGCCATAGATGGCATAGAGAGTGCATTCCATAGGATCATGATCCTCTTGGATGCATGAAGACACTCACCTATGGATGTGCAAATTTGCAGCACAAGAAGAGAAAAGAGAAAACACTAGAGAGGTAGGTGTGAAAGAAACTTATAGATCAATTAGAGACTCAACGTATGCACCTATAGTATTTCTAACGAAGAGTTCGAACCTCATGTTGGGTAGAAATCGTAGCCATTATGGATGTAGCTATCAATGAAGAACAATGGACACCCCATTATGATGAAGATGGCTATGACATTTTAGTTTTCACTATAGAACCAATCATGTGTGATTCGATTATCAAAGCGTGCGAGCCTAGTACTGACAAATATGAACAAGCAAGTGACTTGGATTTTGAATCAATTACTATGGATCCTTTTTGCATGTCAAAAGAGGAATACCTGTATGATGTAGAAGCTCACCCTCAAGGACAAGAAGAGCTTATTTCAGCCATGTTTGGCTAGAAATTGTCTAAATTTTTAGATCTATTTTGTTGGAATTTTTTAACCCTTTGAGCCTTAGTTGATGGATCTACATGGTCATAGTCAAGCACACCACGTTCGAACAAAGGCATGAGCATCAAACACATCTTGTGAGCTAATGGTTGCCTGTTTTTTGCATTCAAGGAGAGGGAAAACTGAATTTTCAAGAAATGCCACATCTTGAATCAGAGTAATTGTGTCCATCAATGGATGGTACAAACCATGTCCCTTGATTTCAACACTATAACCAACAAACATACATTTCTCTACCTTTTCAACAAGTTTGTGACATTTTTGGGATGGCACACGAGCATATGACAAACATACAAACACATATATATGACTAGCCATAGGTTTATATCAAGTCCAAGCCTCATAAGGAGTGATGAATCTCAATGTTTTTGTAGGTGAATAATTCGACACATAGTTTGCACACATGTCTGCTTCCATCCAAAACTTGTCATGAAGGTGCTTTTCTTTAACCATACATCATGCTATTTCAAGGAGTACTCTATTTTTATGATGTGCAACACCATTTTTTTGAGGTGCATATGGAACTATACATTCGTGGGAAATTCCTCTTTCACAAAGGAAAGCATTAAACTCATGTGACATGCATTTACTGTCATGATCTATGCGTAGAGTCAAAAGCTTGTTTCTAGAAAAAATTCAGCCATAGCTAAAAATTCTTTGAAGCAAGAAAATGCCTCATTCTTTGCTTGTATAGGATACACCCATGTATGGCAAGTAGCATCATCAATGAAGGTAACAATATATACATGTTTTCCAAAAGATAAGAGTCTTGATAGGACCATATACATCACTATGAACAAGTTGCAATTTTTGTGTAGTGTGAGTATGACTATCTTTTGGAAAAGAAGCATGATGCATTTTTCCAAGAATGCAACCTTCACATGCATGCTTTTCAATGGAATCAAGTGTTGGAAAACCAATAACCATGTCCTTCTTTTGTAAATAAAGCAAACTATTGAAGTTTGACTGACCAAAATGAGCATCCAAAACTCCATTTTAGCCATGGAGGAAGTATGAGCAACCAAGGCATTTGAGGCAGCCCTCTTGTATGTTTCCAAGCGATAGAAACCATTGCATAACCTACCGGATATCATGTCAATATGACCATTTTTGAGATCATGAACCATGCACTTATCATCAACACTGTACATAAAGTTCAAATTTGGCAATCAAAAGGAATTGAAATTAAGTTCTTCTTGATACCGGGTACATACAATGCATTTTTCAAGAGAATCACACCTCCATTTGTTGTCGCAAGATTAATTTCTCCTACTCCAATGATCTGATAAGAGGCATTGTTTGCACACACCACATTTTCTCCTTTGGGTGTATCTTTCAAAGATGCAAAAAACCTTTTGAATGAAGCTTTGTGCTTTGAAGCACCACTATCAAAGAACCAATATGAATCAACCTCACTCACAAACATACATTTAGAATGCAATGATGCATCATAATGACATGTACCAAAATATGCCCAAAAATCTTGAGCCACGTTGGGTTCATCATTCTTTGGATTTGAAGCTTTTTTAAAAATAAACATGCCAGATTCCTTCTTTTTTTCATTGTACTTAGCAAGCTTTCTACACTCATCAATAGTATCACTAGCCTTCTGAAAATATTTGTAGCTCTTTTTCTTTTGCATGAGTGGAAGAGGAGGGTTGAGGCTTTGGTTTTGACAAACCCAAAGCTGAACCATACTTGCTTTTCCCTTTTTATGAGATAGCAAATGCTTGCATTCCCTCAAACCTCTGTTCACTCTAGATTTCTCTTCTTGCAAAAGAAGAGGCACAACCTCATCAAATGTATACATATTTGGATTCCCTTTTGCAACCAAATGGAGTGTAGTGGAAAATCTTTGAATGGTAATCCTTTCAACAATGTAGAGATGAGTGATGCATCCAAAATAATATCATCTATGTTTGCCAATTGCTCTTTCAATTAATTGATGCATATCACATACACATCCACATACTCATTTTCATCCATACATACGTCCTCAAGTTTTTTCCTCAAATATGCAACACGTGCTTCATTATGCATGGCATACAAAGAAGCAAGAATGTCCCATACCTAACTTGATGTAAAACATGAATGAATGTGTGGAACAATATGTCACTTCACAAAAAGCGCAATCAATGCATGAGCTTGAGAATGTTTTCCATCCCATCTAAATTGCTCACGTGCAGATGGAGAAGGAGTAAACACTCTACTTGAAGAAGAACTCCATCTATGACAGTAGATAGTGAGAAGAAGAACCTGGGAGTCTTTGATCCATATCTACTAGTATGTTCCAATGTTGTTTTGCAACAAGAACATGTTTCATAATGTAAGGTCACATTTGATAGTTGGTCCCATCAAGCTTAACTTCAGATTGAAGCATGCCAAACAAGTCATTGATGCCCCCCATTTCACTAAAAAGATGAATCAAAGAAGAGAAAGGATAAGGTCCCCTCCCACAAAGAGGGTATCTTACGATAATGATCATCATCTCGTTTAATGCTAGAGGGCTGACCAACCCCTCAACAACGACCATCATTGGTCAATGGCTTTGCGACATTAGCCTAAACCCAGAATTTATTTGTATTTATAGACTAAAATTGATGGAGCAAACCTCTAGAGGCTTAGACATGTCTCCTCATCCCATGTTTGGATTTCGACGTCACACCTGTAGAGGTCCGGTGGGACAGTAATCGGTATTAATCAATTTTGGTTTGAAAAGCTTGAGAACACCATAGAAGACGAGTGCCATCGATGGATTGTTGTTTCCTTTGGTGCCCCCTTTCGTTTCACTTTAGGTTCTATGTATGCCCCTAACGAGGGGATGGAGAGACTTAACACCTGGGCCTCCTTGGACTCACTCCCCCACAACGTGCTAATTTGTGGTGACTTCAACATGGTGGAGGACCCTGTGGACAGATAGAACAACAAGGGATGAGCCATCGATATTCGGGAGAAAGAAATGTGGGACAAAATTAAACTGCACTTGGATCTAGCCAAATTCAAAGATTGGAATGGTTTTTCGTTATCAAATCTCCAAGTGGGCGAGGACATGAGAAAAGCTATACTAGATAGATGCTAGATTGCTCAGAACATTATGCTCCAATGGGGCCACCCTTCCCTCTCGCAATGCATTGACCTTGCCATCTCTGATCACTATGCGATCGTTATCACTTTCCAACCCTCCACCAGGATCTATAAGGCTCCTTGGTTCCATGCATGCACTACCTCCTTCTCTCTCCCCTTTGTCCATCAAGAAATTGTTGAAGTGTGGAAGGAGGTGTTCACCTCCGGCTCATCCCCAACCAAGTGCTAGAGACGTGCAGTCGAAAAGTCGTGGAAGATCATGATTAGATCCAGGAAGATGCTCATGACTCTTCGATGGGCACATAGAGAAGCTCTATATCATAGACTCTGGATACTTGAGGAGGAATTGAACAAAGGAAAAGCTCAATCCGAGATAGGTCTACAAAAAATCAGAGCACTGTTGAGATATGAGGAAGAAATACAAAGGAAAAATTTGCAAATTTTCTTCAAGGAGTGGTGGGTTGGGAAAGGTGACAAACCCACCAAAGAGATGTGCCGCATCCTTAAAAGGAAACAAAACAGAGAATCGATCCCCCTGTTGCTAGACTCAAATGGAAATATATGGAATATGGAAGAAGATAACTTCGGGATCATTGAAGGGCACTTTACGAGACTCCTAGGGACCTTGACCCCCCTCTCCCGCCACAGACGGGACTGTTGGAGATAGACGTCTGCGGAAGCACGCGAACAACACAAGGAAGAAGAAGAAGCTTGGAGCAGAAACACACAATACTGAATGTATTACTAGAGAATGTACAAAGATAAGTAGCCCATTAGGGCAATAGGCATATATACAAGCCGGGGGAAAAAAAACCTCCTAAAGAGGGAAAAAAGTGCCCCGGCGGTCCTAGAGTGTTCACACACATCACTACCTAAATATGTCAACAAATCCCCCCTGGGAGTGATGCGGTGAACAAGGAGCTGGCACTCATGTATAAGGAAGTGCCAAGATATGTGGAAATCACTCCACAAAAGGAAGTAAGCCCAAAGCTTTGCGGAAAGCTTCAAACTTCTCCCTAGGCAGAGCCTTCGTGAAAAGGTCTGCAATGTTCTCCTGCATGGGCACATATGCCAAGCTGATCTCCCCAGCAGAGAACCTCTCCCTGACATAGTGATAATGCACCTCAATGTGCTTAGTGCGAGCATGGAACACATGGTTCCTCGCAACTGCCAATGCGCTCTGACTGTCAGTGAAGATGGTGGTGGCAGAAGACTGGCCAACACCCAAATCAGCCATAAGGCGTCTGAGCCACACACACTCAACAGTCGCTGTGAAAGCTGCCCTATACTCAGCCTCACAATTGGAAGTGGCCACAGTAGGCTGCTTCTTGCTCAACCAAGATATACATGAGCTACCAAGCATGAAGCAAAAACCACTGGTGGACACACGAGTGTCATAGCAACCAGCCCAATCTGAGTCAGAAAAAGCATGCAAATCTGGTGGTAGTGATCCCCCCTTGGGATAAAACAACCCAAGTAGCCGAGTACCACTAGACTAGCGAAAGATGCGCTTAACCGCTTTCCAATGCGTGACTCCTGGGCAATGCATAAACCTGCTCATCTGTGAGACAGCAAACTGAATATCTGGTCGAGTAATGCATAAGTAAATCAAGCATCCAACAGCCTGCTAATAGAGAACAACATCAAATGCATCTCCAGCATCATGAAGACTCAATCGTAAACCTGTCTCCATAGGAGTGGCAATAGGCTTACAGTCTTCAAGGCCAAAACACTGCAATAATGTGTCAATATATTTCATTTGACACAAAGCCATTCCACCATCAACTTGCATAAACTGAATGCCCAAATAGTGATGCAAATGCCCCAAATCAGACATCTTAAATGAGGCATGCAAATCAGCCTTAAAATCAGCAATATGTGTCTCAATAGGACCAGTGAGCAGCATGTCATCAACATAGACAACAATGATCAGAAGCACATCATTAGCACGTTTAACATATAAGGTGCTTTCAGTTGGACTGTTCTCAAAACCATGTGCAATCAGATAGGCATGTATCTTCTCATACCAAGCACGTGGTGCTTGCTTTAAACCATATAATGCCTTCTTTAACCTGCAAACCTGGTTTTCATGCCCTTTCTGCACAAAACCACGGGGCTGAAAAACATACACTTCTTCATGCAAGTCACCATTCAGAAATGCTATTTTAATGTCCAATTGATGTACATTCCAACCATGATGGGCTGCAAGTGCACAAATGCTCCGAACAGTAGTCATACGGCATGTAGGTGCAAAGGTCTCATCAAAATCAATGCCTCTTTCCTGTGCATAACCCTTTGCAACAAGCCTAGCCTTATACCTGTCAACTGTACCATCAGGTTTACGCTTCAGCTTGTATACCCACTTAGTGCCAATGGCCTTCTTGCCAAGAGGCAAGTCACATATAGACCATGTACCATTCTTCATTATAGCATCATATTCAGATTGCATAGCAGCCATCCAATTTTTTGAATTTTGTGCTTCATCAAAAGAAACAGGCTCATTCTCATCACAGAGACTAGATGCAGCCATAGCATAGCAATCTGATGCAAAGGAGACACTATGAGAGCCTGAACGAGTACGATATGACAAAGGTGCATCTAATTTGCTGTCACGCAAAGTCTGCACCAGCCATTTTGGCATAGTTTTTGCCTGCTCAATATCAGCTCTCTCATCAACAAGTGCATCATGTAAATCTGCATCAGAAATGGAATGATCTGCATCATCATATGAAACCTACAAAGGCTGAGAAGTTGCCTCATTAGTACCAGCACTAGCTTGTCCACCTGTAAAAAGAGGCATCAAAGTATCATACATGTCTTTGGAGCTAACAGATGTCTCCTTAGTACATGAAAGCAATGGCTGAATAGCATCTTCCATAAAGACAACATCACGGCTAGCCAGAATGCGTTTAGACTGTGGATGGTACAGGCGATAGCCTTTACTTTCAGAACTGTACCCTACAAAAATACATTTTACTGCCTTATCATCCAATTTTCTGCGATGTTGTTCAGGCACTAATGCATATGCCAAACAACCAAAAACACGCAGATGAGCAACAGATGGCTTGCGGTCATGCCAAGCCTCATATGGAGTGATAGACTGCAACGCTTTAGTGGGACACCTGTTCAATACATATGCTGCACACATGACAGCCTCAAGCCAGAAACTATGTGGTAAAGCCTGACTTTTGACCATGCACCTCGCCATCTCCATGAGTGACCTGTTCTTTCGTTCAACAATTCCATTCTGTTGAGGTGTATATGGCGCTGTACATTGGTGTTTTATCCCACGTTCAGCCAAAAATGCATTAAAATCTGAAGACATATATTCCCCCCCTCGATTAGAACGGAGGGTGCCCATTTTACATGCTGATAGATTTTCAGCCAAAACCAAAAACTGTTTGAAGCACATGAACACTTCAGACTTTGCTTTGAGTGGATATACCCATGCATTCCTGGAAAAATCATCAATGAAAGTCACGAAGTAAAGGTAATTTCCAAAAGAGGGTGTCTGCATAGGACCACAGACATCACTATGTATAAGCTGCAATTTCTGCGTAGCCCGAACTGAACCATCTTTTGGAAAGGAAGAACGCTGCATTTTGCCCACAATACAGCCTTCACAAACATGTTTTCCAGGTGCGTGAAGTTTGGGCAAAGAGGATACCATTTTAGATTTCTGCAGGCGTAACAAACTAGCAAAATTCAAATGACCAAAGCGTGCATGCCAAAGCTTTGCATCTAACATAGCCTGAGAATCATGAACTGCACATGCCAAATCATTCACAGCTCTTTTATAGTCTATGAGCTTATACAGCCCACGACATAAAATGCCAGAAGCAATAATCAGATCGCCATTTGAGAGATCATGGACTGTACACCTGTCATCAACGAATTTCACAACCAAGCCAATCTTGGCTAATGCAGAAACTGATAATAGGTTCTTTTTGATCCCTGGCACAAATAAAGCATCTGACAAAGTGAAAGAACTACCATCAACAGTAGTCAGAATGATCTTACCAACTCCCATAATAGGATAAGAGGAGTTATTGGCGCATGTGACAGTATTCCCTGTAGGGGCAGACTCGAGTGAAGAGAAGAAACTGCGCTGCGAGGTAATATGTTTGGTCGCCCCACTGTCAAAGTACCAAACATCTGAGTCTACTCCAGACATGCACTGATCATGAAAAGATGGGTCAAAACTGCAGACAGTAGTAAACGCCCATTCTTCTTCCTGCACAAGATTTGCAGACTCTATTTTTGGTGTAAAGGCCTCTGCAACGACCATTCCAGCCTCTTTCTTCTTTGCCTCTTTAGCAGCCAGTTTTGGACAGTTCTTTATATGATCATTTCCTTTACAGTACTTGCAGAACATTTTTTGCTTTTCTGATTTCTTCTCATCTTTATCCTGGTTCTTCGATTGTGTAGCATTTGCAAATTTCTGCTTACTAGTAGAAGAGCTCCATTTTCCTTTGCCCTTCTGACTAGCCAGGAAAGCTTGATTTGCAACACGCATAATGGACCTGTTCTGCCTGGACTGATCTTCCTGCAACAGAACAGAGACTAATTCCTCAAATGACAAGGCATTCGGATTGCCTTTCATCATCAACCGAAGAGTAGAGGCAAAACTCTGATATGAATCCGGAAGACCATTCAGAACGGTCTGCACAAGTGAGCTATCTGGTATAACCTCATCAACAGAAATCAATTGTTCCTTTAGGTCTTTGATCTTTGTAAGAAAACTGTCCATAGAATCACCTTCATTCATGTGCTCACTCTCCAACAGTTTTCGGAGGTAAGCAACACGAGCCTCATTCCTAGCCTGGTACAAAGTGGTAAGTGTATCCCAAGCATCCTTTGCTGTTCTGTAAGAGCGAATGTGAGGAATCATGGCACGTTTGACAGACAAAGCTATCAATGCATGTGCCTGGGCATCTCTGCCATCCCAACAAATCTGCTCTACAGTAGGTGCAACAGAAACAGCAGCACGAACAGGAATCTGCGGAATATCATCTTTGATACCATCTTCATCAGCTCCAACACCTGTATTTGCAGTACTTGTCGTTACAGGTGTAACAGGACGTCTTTCAACACCCTGCACATTGTTCCACAATCCTTTTGCAACCAGTACATGTCACATCATATAAGCCCATAATGGGTAGTTGGTACCATCCAACTTATCCTCAACAGCCAACATACGGAATACATCAGTGCTTTCAGCCATGGCCGGTGACTAAAATACCTTGATGCAGAAAATTGACTGTATCTCAAAAAGTTGAACGGAACTGCCCAGACGAGTTCCGCTAGACCTGTAGCAGACTTCGAGACGCTTAAACTGGCGAACACAAACTGGTATATACCTTTGGCACAAAAGGACAAAATAGCCTACACAAGCGCTGTGATAGTGCGTTCGGAGGCCGAAACGAGCTCAGATCGCGATTTCGGCACCACAGAGTGAAGCAGTTTTGATCTCGGAAACACCTTGAGTATGCTCACCAAATTTCATGCGAATCTGAGACTGCAAACGGAGGAGTGTCGACGGCGCCCTAGAAGAAGCGACAACCTGCTCTGATACCAATTGTTGGAGATAGATGTCTGCGGAAGCACGCGAACAACACAAGGAAGAAGAAGAAGCTTGGAGCACAAACACACAATACTCAATGTATTACTACAGAATGTACAAAGATAAGTAGCCCATTAGGGCAATAGGTGTATATACAAGCCGGGGGAAAAAAACCTCCTAAAGAGGGAAAAAAGTGCCCCGGCGGTCCTAGAGTGTTCACACACATCACTACCTAAATATATCAACAGGGACTACATGGCAGCCATTTCTTGGGTATCCTCTCATAGGATCCCATTAACCTTCATTTCCTGCTTGATGCCCCAATCTCAAAAGCAGAAATCATTGAAGTCATTATGCCCTCCCTTGTGGTAAAAGTCCCAGCCAAGACGAACTCACTAATGAGTTCTTTAAGTCCTTCAAGTTGGTGGTCACCACCCCTCTTCGTTTGATCTGGCAAGAGGCGCTCGACTTTGGTGCGCTTTCGACTTGTCTCAATAATGGCATTATCAAGTTAATACGCAAAAAAGGGGAAAAGAATAGAATTGAGAACTAGCGTCCGATTATGATGCTCCAAATGGGATATAAGATCATTGCCAAAGTCATAGCCAATAGAATTTCTTGCCATCTGAGAGTGTGCTTAAGTGAGGACCAAAAAGGCTTTGTCAAAGGCAGGTCAATCTTGGAAACCATTATAGATATTTGGGAAGGTCTCAACTTCGCAAATGAGTCAAGACAAGATGTGGTCTTCCTCAAGATCGACTTTGATAAATCCTACGATAGGGTTGGAATGGGACTATATTCTATAGTAGCTAAAAGATCTCGGATGTAGTAAAAAATTCACCAAGATGATTGTGACCCTCCTGGAAAATGCATCGACTCAAATTAATGTTAATGCCACAAAAGAGCTTAACCGACTGATGGAACAACATGTAGAAGAGGATAATATCAAAGGCCTCCGATTGCCTCATGACCACAACCAGATCACCGTGAGACTTTTTACCGATGATATGAACGCGTTTGTCCACAACGATAGTACTAGCTTGGAGAAGTTCTGGAGGTGCCTGGATACTTTCTACGAAGCCTCTGGATCCCAAATCAACCACTCTAAGACCGCTTCTAGAGCTATCAAACAATGGAAACATCTCTGGAAACAAGACACCAACCAGTGGATCAACTTCGAGGATATTGACCCTAGCGTCAACATTTCCTATGAAGAATGGAACACTTTGCAAAGTAGATGTCTCGCTTGGGACCGCTCTAAAGTTCGACTTCTCATGAGGCATGACATGTTGAGCTCGTTTGGTCTCAGATGGCACAATGACAATTGCCTATCAAAAATCCCGAGCATCAAAGAAACCAAATGGGGACAAAGCCTCAATACAATTGTGCAATTGGTGAAAATGCTTCTTAGCTTCTTAAAATCTTTGTTATATGCTTCGAAGTCAATTTGCATGGTTAAAAATGCATGCATTGTGTTGTGAAAAACTGAGACTTGAGAAGGATCTAAACCTACTCTAATCCCACTCTTAGGTGTGTGTAGAAGTGTGAGAGGCATGCAAGGAACACAAATGCAACAAGACACATGGAGAAAATGGATGGCTATAATAGCTCTCTCTATTGATGATAAACATAACTCAAGTAAGAGCTGAATAATATCCCTAAGTGCAAAGTACCACCACATATGATGAGTGTATCAAGTATATGGTAACATGGGGAAAAAACCTCTAGCTAGTATTAGAGTAAAAAGTTCCCATGTATAGGGAAAAGGTTCACATCAAAGCTACCCAAGGAACACATAAATGTATCAAACTATGCTATTGGAAGCAAATTGACACAATCAATAAATGAAGGAAAAATAGATTTTCCAATAGCATACAATTCGATAGTCTAGAAAGAAAGTATACATATTTTGAAAGAGATGGGTTAGGCATGACATATGCCATTAAGAGACTTAGACACTTTCTACTTGAAATCAAAATCAAACCCTTTGTAGATGACCATGAACTTTTTTACTAGGTAAATTATCCATGCAACATTGAAAATCATCGATGAAACATTTTATAGAGACAAATAAAGAAGAGCTCCATTTTGTCATAAGGATCAAGAATCAATTAAGAAAAACGATCTTTGTGAAGTTTTTTTCCCAAACATATGCATTTCCACTGAAACATATGTGTAGAGATGATGAAACTTCATAGAGAAGAAAAATGCTCCACTCAGATTGCAAGGATTAATGCAACTACAAAGATGGTGTTGTCCACCCATGCACTTCTGATGTGGAGCTTAGATGGTGATCTAGATAGAATCTAGATGAAGGGCTTACTAGTGCACAATGCTATGTAGAGCTACACATGGGTCATGCTTCTATAGCTTTTACAATGGGATTTGGCATGGATAAACCTAGTTTGGAGAGAGATAATAGTCGATAAAATATATAATCTGACAATACCTCCACAACTAAAAGAGAGGGCATAGGCTCCTTAGACCCTATAGAAAGGGGCAAGCCCCCCTCTGCACTCCCCCCATAAAGTTTCTATAGGAAACCTGAAGGCACCACAAGACCTTTGTTTTTGCTTTGAATGGCAACCCAATGGCCCAAAATTTTATGCCCTACTTAATCTAAGGGCTAGGCTCACAAAAATCATCTATTACCATCAACGATCACACATAGACCTCATCTAACTTGGAATTTAGGGTTGCACAAATGTCTTGGCTCTCACAATGGCTTCTCCTCATAATGTGGATCATTTGTGGTCACTTGAGGGTGGAGTTTTGAGTATATCTAATACCCCTCCCCCCCTCAATGTCCACCCTTCGGTGAATTAACTCCTTGGTCCAATGCCAAGCTTTGGAAAAAGTTGATGAATTTTATCTCTCCCAAGGTCCTTGGTGAAGATGCATGATCCATTTTCTTCAGTTGGACAATAGCTTATCTTCACAACCCCATCTTGGATCAACTCATGCACATAGTGATACTAAATTTCTATGTTCTTAGTACATGCGTGGAAGACATGTTTCTTGGCGATGGCCATGCAACTTTGGTTGTCATACTTCAACCATGTAGCCTCCTCTTCTTGTTTTTTCATGTGCCATAGGATCCTCCTCAACCATACTACCTCACATGCTACTACACATGTTTCTTTGTACTTAGATTTATTAGAAGATAATTCTACAATCGGTTGCATCTTATTGATCCAAGAGAAAATCCAAGATCTTGAAGAAAAGCAATATCCAAAACTTGATTTTTTGGTTTCAATATCTCTCAAACAATTTGAATCATAATGTCCAACCAGAGATGGTCTTCATAGAGAATGCCATAACCAATGATTCCTTTCACAAACCAGACTATCTGCATACTTTCGTTCTAGTCATTTTAGCAAGGCTTATTAGAGATACTGCTTAGTACTCCAACAACATAGGAGATATATGGTCTACTATTGCATAGGTAGATAAGACTTCTAACTAGTTTCATGTATCTTCTAATACCCACTTGAGATGAAGTATCTTCAATAGATAATTTAGTGTTGACCTCCATAGATGTAGAAATCTCATTGCAATCCTCCATGTCGAATGCCTTAAAATTTTTTCTTGCATACTTTTGTTGAAAGATAAAATTTTCCTTGGTCCTTGTCATACTTCAAGGCCTATGCAATAATGCATTAAGCGCAAGTTTGTCATGTCAAATTCTAAACTCAAGGCATCTCTCATTTGTTGAAGAAGAGCATCATCATTTCTTTTAATCATTAGGTCATCTACATAGAGTACAATCACAATTTTTTCCTCCCTCCTCTCTTTAGAACATACAAGTTAGCACTAGAAGCACATCTTTTGAAACCTAGATCTAAGATATACTTATCTATCTATTGGTACCATGCTCTAGGGGCTTGTTTCAACCCATATAATGCATTCTTCAGCTTACATACCTTCTTCTATGAATGGGAAACCTCAAACCCTAGTGACTGAGACACATATACCACGTCCTTGAGCTCTCCATTCAGTAGTGATGATTTCACATCCATGTGATAGACTGTCCATCATTTATTAACATCCAAATCTAGTGCTATTCAAATATTAGTCATCCTTGCAGTTGGGAAAAATTGATTCACAAAATTAGTCAATTTGTTTAATTTGTGAGTAGCCGTGTGCAAAAAGTCTTATTTTGAACTTTTCCAAAGTACCATCAGCCTTGTAATTTAGCTTCAAGACCCACTTGGTGCCAATGAATTTTGGCTCAGGGGGTCAATCCACTACCTCCCAAGTTCTTATTTATGATATTTTCATATTCTATTTGTATGATAACCCTTCAATTCCAATCATGGATTGCCTCTTCCACATTGATTGGTTCCTTTGCTTTTTCTTGAATGAGCTAAGCCATCAAGGCTATATATACAATATGGGTGCCTAACCATCTTTGCTCCTCTATTCTCTATGATCACCTTGGTCCATTGGCAACTTGATCTAGTGATTGTGGGATCTTTTTTGCACAATCATAAAGCTTCATCACCCAACATGGCAATGGCTTTTTGGCTTGAGTGATGATAGGTTGGTGACTTTCAGACTCATCATCTAAAGATGATGCTTCATTCGCTTGCGTAGAAGGGATAGATCTTGGGCCAGGTTCATAGTGGATTGCCCATTCACCATATGATAAAGTGGAAGCTCTCTTTTCCTCCTCCATAGCATGTGGCTATTCCTACTTAAACACCACATAACAACTTAGCATGATCTTCTTAGCCTCAAGTTTGCAAAGCTTACATGCATCCTTATCCTTGTTGTACCCTTAGAAGATACATTTGATGCTTTTTGGTTGAAGCTTGTCTCTCTCCCTATCTGGAATATGTAGATAACATTCCATTCCAAATACTTTTTGAAATGGGAAATAGCTAGATTTTAACCAATGTAGAACTGGACTCTTTCCATCAAGTTCCTTGATGTAAGTCTGATTCAAGATGTAGACAATAGTTTTTACAACCTCTATACAAAATTTATTTGGCAAAGACTTCCCCTTTAGCATGCCCCTTGACATTCCCATGATGGCTCGATTCTAATGTTCATTTTCAACAAGATTATCATGAAGGAAGTACACCCACATCTTCTTGCTATAGTCGTCGACGAGTAACATGAAGTAGGAAGATCCACCCAAGGTTTGTGTAGGCATTCTTCCACACAAGTCAGCATGCACCAACTCTATAGGGTAGCTTGATCTATTCTTGCTTTCTTGTGGAAATGCCATACTTTGTTTCTTGCCCATCATGCAAGCTTCACATGGTCCCTTCATCTCCACAAATGATGGTAGTTGCACAACCATACCCCTGCGATCCATCTCCTCTAGTATAGGGTACCAATATGGTCGAATCTCTCATCACATATCTTACTTGTGCCCATACTTGTACTGGTTGTAAGAGCAGACAACTCATACATGTTGTTCCTCCTTATGCATGTCACAACAATGTTGTTGTTACTATCCATAATCTTAGTTCTTATCTTACTGAAAGATACTTGACCTTGATAAGTTATAGAAGCTATTGAAAGCAGATTTCATTTGATTTATGGAACATAAAAAACATATAAAAGCTTTCTGATATCCCCATTAGAATTAATAGAAGACACCATACCTTCACCCTTTGTAGGACATCTTGCATTGTTTCCTACCTTTACTATGGTGGGTTATTTTAGGGGAAGGAACTATAAAGGTCTTTTTTACTAGCCATGTGATGAGAGGAACCATTGTCCAACACCCATGAGTCATTTGTACTTGAATCTTTAGCCGAGGAGCGTACCTTCTCTATCGTTATAAATAAATCAAGTATGTTTTTGCAGTGTTGGCAGACTCCTTAACCTTGCCACCTTTTGAAGAGCCATTTTTCTCTTTTGCCTTCTTGATGTGATAATCTTGAATTATATGGCCTTTATTCTTGTAGTGGAAACACTCTCCCTTGAACTTGTTTTTGTCGTTCTTCTTTATGTCTCCATCTTTTGAAGATTCTGCTTTGCTTCCTTTGGAATTTGTTGTGAATGCAACATCTCCTTTGTTGTCACCACTCCTTGAGCAAGAGCTCCTCCTCCATGAAGTTAGAGATTGAGGTCTGATTTGACTATTAAGGGCATTTATCAAACCATCAAACTTTGGTGGACAAATTTGAAGACAACACGGAACTAATGTCTCACTTGAATTTTGTACATCTACTCCTTCCATTTGATCTTTTAAATTCTTTATGTTAGTGATTAACACATTGACAGTCTCCCATTCAAAAAAACTTTCTACAACTAGCTGATTCCTCATGTTCTGAATCTGTGTCTGATTATGAGTTTCATATTATGTTCCATGGTTTACGGGCCTTGGTAGTATGTTGAATAAGAGTTAAAAAACTATCAATAGTACTTGTAACTAGAGCACAAATTACATCTATGTTTCTACATTTACAAGCACATAGAAGATCAACATCAAGAAAAAATCATTCAACCATGATTATTTGGATCATTCAACCACTGTTATTTGGATCAATCCCAATAACAATCTATAAAAGCTCATATGAATCAAGGATAGAAGCGGCTTTAAACTTCCATAGGGTGTAATTTGTACCATCAAGCTTACCTTCAGTGAAGGTTGGTGGTCATATCTGCAATGTTGGGATGATCGGCATCATTGCTTTTCCTGCTTGTGCTCCGCTTACTCCTATTGATGAACCACCTTGATTCCCAATCGTAAATGATGATGCATTGCTCGATAGAGCTCTAATACCATGTAAGAAATAATAGGATAGCAGAATAGACCAATAAATAGACTTTGAGAAAAAAAGCATGGGGAAAGAGAGAGGCAGATTGAGACAATGAGAACTCAAATTCTCAAATCTCCAAGAGTAATGTAACTACAAAGATGGTAATGTAGAGCTACACATGGGCCATGTTTATATAGCTTTTACAATGGGAGTTGATATAGATAAACATTGTTGGGAGAGACAAAATAGTCAGCAAAATATATAATATGATAATATCTTCATGACTAAAAGTCCTATAGTCTCGATCCAATGGTCCAAGGGGATAGGTTCCCAAGAACCCATAGAAGGGGGCAAGCTCCCCTCTTCACTCCCCCCATTAAGCTTCTATGGGAAAACCGTGCGACACCACAAAGCCTTTACTTTTTCCTTAAATGGCAACCCAATGGCCTAGAATTCACAAAGATCATCTATTACTATTAATAGTCCCTCATAGTCCTCATCTAACTTGGAAATTAGGGTTCCAAAAACGTTCGAGCGCTCACAATGGCTTCTTCTACCATGTCTTAAATGTGTTTTGTGTTTTGTGGATCAGCTTGATAGCCACCCAATTGAGACATTTTGAGAGGAATCCGGACTTGAGATATTTTTAACAAACAAAAGAAAGGGCTTCCATCATAATCTCTTTGAAGGTGGTAGAAAACTCTTTGATAAGATCATCTAAAATACGGTTATTACCCTTGTGCAAGACTACAATATCCTCCTCCAGCCTAGACCTCTCATGTGGTTCATCAAACCATTGCACCACCCCCATGTGAATCATGGAATTCGTGTAACAAGAAAAAGTGTCCATGCGCGCAGAGGGGATGAATAGAGTTATACTATATCCCCTACTTTTAACTCTTGTTCAAAGTTTCTATAAATGAAAATTATAGGGCTTGAATTTTACAAGAACTAACCCAAAGATCCTAAGTCTCTAGAGCCTATTTCCATTAGACAAAGTTGGGAATGAAATAAACAAAGATGGAAGAAGGTGATGCCAAAATGAGAAAGGAAAACCTAATAGAGATAGAAAATGTGCACCAAATACAAATAAAAGAGACGTAGTTATAATCATATTAGGTTAAAGCCCCTCGGTACGTTGTATGTCGACTCCATATATATGTATGTATATATGCATGCATGCCTATGTGCATATGCATATATGTATGTATATATGCATGCATGCCTATGTGCATATGAATGCATGCATGTATAGATGATGTTTGTATCCATGTATTTATGTATATATGCATGTATACATACATAATCACTGAACATGCTGCTAGTTGACTCTATATTCTAGGGTTAATCTCTCTACATGTAGTATTTGTGCATCTAGTTTACTATGCCTGTTCAATATCAGCAACATAATTAACTCCATAAACTCGATTTATATATTATGAACAGCAAATCACGTGCACTATTGGATAGGTAACAAAACTTTCCCACTTCTTTGCGATGTAGCTTCAGCAAAGAAGAATGCCGGATGAGTTCCATTGTTGAGTAAACGTGGAGCGGAAGCTCAACAGATACAGGGAAAGGAGATAATTGACTGCCATCAGTGAGAAGCCCTCGCGATGTTGATACAAGCCTAATAAGATCAAAATAGAATTACTGCAATGGAATGCTTACAATGGATTGCCGCTGCCTAACGGCTACAGCCATGAACTGAAGGAGTGGATTTGTATCTTACCGTCAAGGTAATTGCTGCAATGGCATGCTTACCGTCAAATGATTGCTGCAATGGCTTCTTAGTCGCGCTTAAATGAGAGAAGGAAACAGTGATGTATCTTAGAGGTGGATGGCAACGACAACTTTGCCAGTCTATTACATTGCCGCCTACCGGCGACCGCCATGAACCGATGGAAAAGATTTGTATATTACGACCATCAAGGTCATTTCATTCGGCATGCAGGATCTGTAAGTTCACTATGAAATGCGTAGCTGAGAATGATGGATCGGATGCAGTCTTCGACGTCTGCTTTCACCGTCGATCTCATCGACATGCGCTGCAAATTAAAGCACACAGGCGAAGGGAAGAACGGCGATCCGTGAAAAAGCCTCCATTACAGGCCGATGCAGTAGTCCAGACCGACACAGAGTGGCGAGCTTGTACGATACCTGCAAATAGAGGAAGGAAAGAGTGGCATGCGCGTGTACTACATCTGTACGTATAACGAGGAACATAGGCAATGGAACTTCCCAAATCCGACAAGTGCAGACATTGGACAACGAGCTGCTGAAACGGTCCTCTCGCGTGCTTGTCTGAAAAACATTTTGAAAATAATGAGTATCCATCAGGGTTGTGAGTGTTAGCTATGGAATGATATGAGGAATCAGGATACAAAGAAGAAGGTGCTCACTCTATCATTTTGCAACCGTTGTGCGTGAGGGAGGGATTGACAAAAGTGCTTGGTACATTTTTCATGTTACTCGGCCGTAATGTGTTGATCATACAAAGAAGAAGGTGCTCACTCTATCATTTTGCAACCGTTGTGCGTGAGGGAGGGATTGACAAAAGTGCTTGGTACATTTTTCATGTTACTCGGCCGTAATGTGTTGATCAGATAATACTCAGATTCCTCATGGATGCATGAGGACACACATTTATGGATGTGTAAAATTGCAATGGAGGAAAAAAAGAGACTAAACACCAAGAAACATTGGTGTTAATGAGAACCCTAGATGTGTTCAAGACCCAACTTATGCACTTATGGTATTTCTCGATGAAGAATTTGAACCCCACGATTCGGCAAAAATCCTAGCCATGATGGATATAGTTATAAATGCAAAACAATGGACAAGCTATTGTGATGATGGTGATGGCATCTCCATCTTCACAATCGAACCACTTATGCTCAACCCAATTATAGAAGCATGTGAGCCTAGTACATCAATATTAACAGAAGCGAGTGATGAGGATGATGAGTCCATCATCATGGAACCGTCTTGTGCCTCAGAAGAAGAATATACGTATTTGACAGAGGCTAGGACTCACAAACTCAAAAAAGGTGAGCTTAAGAGGAAATTGACTATAACCAAAGATGAAAAAAGTGAGAAGATGATAAGAAAGAAAAAGTTACCTAGACAACTAGAGGAAGAGTTTGTGTTTGAAGTGCCAGAGATCTTCAAGAAATATGAGATTGAGGACAAAAAAATCATGATAGAAATTCCTAAACAAGAAGCTCTTAGAGGAGAAGTCTATGAAAATAGAGAAACGACCAAGAGTATAGTAGTGAAAATAGAAAATGGAGAAGAAAGATGCACTTACATAGGACACGATTTGAGTGAAAAAGAGGAATGCGAGTTGATAGAATTATTGAGAGAATATAGAGATGTGTTCGCATGGAACTACAAGGACCTAAAGGGAGTGGATCCCGAGATCTATTCTCATAAGATCCCCATGACCTTGGAGGCTAAGCCAACCAAGCAGAATCCTTACATGCACAATGATAATTATACAGCCAAGATCAAAGAGGAAATTGATAGACTCATAGAAGCAAGATTTATCAATGAGACTGAGCATACCGAATGGGTATCCCCCATTGTGGTAGTGCCCACAAAGAATGGGAAGTTTCATGTGTGCATTTAACTATTGAAGAAAGTTAATGCAGCCACCATAAGAGATGGTTATCTGCTTCCTGGCATAGAGCATCTCTTAGAATGAGTAGCCGGCAAGGAAGTTTATAGATTCCTTCATGGTTTTTTGAGTTACAATCAAGTAGCCATTGCCCCCAAAGATCAACATAAAATGTATTTTTCTAGAGAGTGGGGTGTTTTTGCATTTTTTGTGATGCCATTTGGGCTAACCAATGCACCTGATACTTTTCAAAGGCTGATGTGTCATGTGTTCAAGGACTTATTGAGAAAGATCCTAGAGGTTTATGTAGATGACCTTTGTGCTCACTCCAATACTAGTCAAACACATATTCTAGAGCTTAGGAAAATCTTTGACAAATGTAGAGAATATCAGATCTCCCTGAACATAGAAAAGTGTGTTTTCATGTTCATTCAAGGCAAGATTCTAGGAAATATAATGTCAAAGAATGGGATCTCAATTGACGAGGATACTTTCAGAGCCATTTTTGAATTACTTAGACCAAACATGGTCAAGGAGTACAAACATGTATGGGTCATTATGGACACTACAGATGCTTTATCCACATGTATGCTATTATTTTTAAAGCCTTTTTATAAACTTTTGACTAATTTTGAATGGATTGATGACTTCAAAACATCCTTTAATGAACTAAAAAGAAGACTGTGCTCATCCCCAACCCTAATAGCTCTAGATTTGAATAAGCCATTCCACATTCATGTGGATGCTTCCAATTTTTCCATTGGATGTGTGTGAGCACAACGTATAGGTGAAGGGAATATAGATCTCCACATTGCTTGTTTGGCATCTTCATGCATCTGATTGAAGAGCTCTCCAACGTTCGCAATTGTGTTGCACTTACGAGCTGAAACAATCGCTTGCAGAATTGTTGTTTTGTCTAATCTTTATCTTATTGTCTCTCTCTGTCTTTGTTTCTCTCTTTCTATCTCTTTCTCTCTTTGAGTTCTCTCTCTCTCTCTCTCTCTTTCTCTCTTTATTACAGGTTATTCAAGAAGCTAATCAAGAAAAAAAAGGGCTAACTATTGTAAGTACAATTTCCATTCTTTGTATATCATTTGAATTGTGTTATTTTCATTAGTTACCATACTCACACTTATTGATATGCACATATACACTTATACATGATGAAGTTGCATGTTCACAAATATACACATATACACATGCACATACACACACATACATGTGCACATACACTTACACATACACACACATACATATGCATATGCACAAAAATTTCTAGAACCACATAAAAAGACTTGCATGCATGCATATAACAAACACAAATAAGTAAAACAATCAAAACATCCGTAAAAATAAAATAATTATATAAAATTTAGTAATACTCACAAATGCATCCGAATGATCTTGCATATACTCGTTCAAACGCCGATATCCAAAATGTGTAGCATACTCGATCTCATGTTTTGTAGGATATCAACCATAATCTTTTTGCTGCATTGAAACAAATAAAAAAGATTAGTTTCTTGCATTTTAACTAAAATAAAAAATATACTCACAATAACACATATACTTACAAATGTAGCTACAAAACCATGATGGCCCATTTGGCATAGGTGCGATGTGTGGCCGGACTCAACTCTCTTCTTTGCAGCAGCTTGTTTATGTAAAGAAAAAAGGAATACATAAATTAAATGTAAAAAATTAATAAAATATATGAGAATTATAAATATAAACTATTAATTTGTATACCTTCTGTTGATGAAATGACTCTTGAAGAATTAGCTGTCTACAAAAAAATTGCCATGTCTCAGGTGGTGTGTTAGGTTGCCTCTTATTTTTTTCCACCATACAATATCTCCAATTAATTTAATCTCAAACAAAAAATAAGAATCAGAATACATACACATATATACACACACACATACACATACATATACCCACATACACACATACATGCAAACATATACACATATATATATGCATACATATACATATACACATATACATACATATAACATAAACACACATATACATATCCACATATATATGTACACACATACACATGCATGTATATACACTCATTAATACAAAATACATGCACTTATCCCACAATAATGTGTATTTGTGTACATGTGAATATGTGTGTATGTGTAAATGTGTATATGTGAATATGTGTGTATGTGTAAATATGTATATATGAATGTTTATGTATGTAAATAATCAGACTATCAAATACCATTATTTATAGATTCCAATTGATCAGATGGAACTCCACCACCGTCTCCTAATCATGCACGGACTATATATTGTAAGTATATCAAACTTTTAATTTTAAATATATTTGATAGATACACAACTGATATATTTTGTTGTTTCTTGTTATAATCAAATTTTGATCAATTAGAGGGCACTCCATCACCTCCTACCCATGCAACGACTTCACATGTGTCCTCTGATAGGAATTATGATGAATTTTACTATCAAGAGCATATTATATGTTGGTGTAACTCTTGCTATGGCATGTATCGAAGACGATGATTGGAATGTATTGAACATGAGGTAGAGTATGATACTTTTGAGCATGCACCACCACCTGGTCAATGTGATAATGATTGGATATGTATTTTTTCTATAACATTAATGTCATCATTATATTTAAAAACCATATACAAAATCAAATTACTGTTGATACTGAATACTTTCTCAATGATGATGATGATGATTATGATGATAATAATTCTCATACTCATAATGTTAATATACCTCGTACATGTCATCAACTTGTTGTTCATCAATTACAAGCAAAGGTTTCTAGAAATCCTCTACCTCTTGGTTTAGAGACTGAAACGCCTGGAGATTATTCATTGCCAGCTCATGATCGTTCTCTAGTACAAACATATGATAGAAGAAGATATGGAGGATGGAATAGAGGGCCACTTCCTTTAGATGGAGAGGTTTTTAACTTTTGGGGTAATCTCTATATGATTGCTCCATCCACTATTACTAATGTTGGTCGTGGTGTCTTTATTGTAGAGGATTTGTATGTGCCTCCGAACTTTGTCACTCTTATGTCATTTTGTGGTCCTATATATGGATGGGGAGATTGGCATCGACTTGCAAGTTATATTCAAAGCATGAGTACTTATGGAATATGCTTGAATGCAGCATCCCTTACTAGTAGAAGGATTTCACATGCAGAAAATGAAAGATTATATATTGATGGAAGACCTTACACACATGGAAATATAGCACGTTTAATAAATAGTAGTCGAGGTTTACATAATAGCTCAAGGACTAATTGCACATTTGAAGAGCGTGAAAATAGTCATGAATCACCATACATGAGTAGAGATGTATCAAGATACATAGTTGTCAATGCTATTAGTACATAACATGCTGGTGATGAATTATTAGTGAGTGATGGATGGCGTAGACCTCCAAGAGCACCTTTTAGCTAGAGAGAGAATGAAAATTTTCTATCCATATTGATAACTTATATAGCTAATTTTATGTTTAAAGTTTAATTTTTATTCATTTATGGAATACTAATGATTTTTATTCATGTGTGTAGATTCCAATGTATGATGTTGATGATATTCCTCCACACCATTCACAATTGTCAGTAAGACCTCATTTATCAGAAGCTTCTATGAGGAGGCTACACAAAAGTGATCCTATGGAATATGTAAGTTTGAAAGATCTATATTCAAAAGAAGATAAAGTACGAGATTTGTGCGACAATGATGAAGATGATGGCATGGCAAATTTTGTTGAGGACTGGTATTAAAATGACAGTGAGACATTCATATTTCTAAAAATGAGAAATATCTTCGAGAGGAATGTCTAAAGAATGTATATGAAGGAAGTCGTTTGACACGACTAAGTGCGAGCTTACTTGTTCTCAATCTTCAAAATCATTTTGGATGGAGTAATGTATGTGATTCGGCACTATTAAGGTATAATTTTCAATTTTCTATCTATTTGTATATATACATGCATAAATATATACATATAAATACATGCATATATAGACATTCACATAATTATACATGAATGCATACACACATATAAACATACACACACATACACATGTTATGAAAGTAAGATCAAATTATACATACCTATATCGAATGAAGATGTTTTGTCCATCTAGCCTTTAGAATTGTGCACCCAACCTTTAGAATCTTGCTGACACATGCGTTTCTCATATTCTAGTCGACCTAATACCTGTGCTGCTAACTCTTTTAAGAAATTTGCATACAAATATTAAGTATCAGTTAGGTATGGAGGTATTAAATCATTAGGAAAATGGGAGAATCAAATTTATCTCAAAGATTTTGAAGGACGGAAAAATAATTTAAAGGATGGGTGGAAAGAAAGCGTCCATTCAATGCAGGTTTTTGTTCTTACTTTAGCTAAGGTAAGAACAAGAACTTGCATTGAATGGACACTTTTTGTCCGCCCATCCTTTAAAACTATTCATGCATCTTTCAAAATCTTCGAGATAAATTTGGCCCTCCTATTTTCCAAATGACCTAATACCTCCATAGCTAACTAACACTTTATATTTGTAAACAAATATGTAAGCTTTAGTTAGCAAGGCAGGTAATAGATTGACTATAAAATGGGAGACATCCAGACAATTCAGTGGTCTAGATATCTATATGAAAGTCTAGAAATCATAATAAATAGAAAATTAGAAATGAAATCAAATATACACAGGTACACATGCATACATACACATACATACATACACATATATATACACATAAACATACATATACACATGTTATGAGAGTAAAGTCAAATTATACATACCTGTAATGAAGATATTTTGTCAATCTAACCTTTGGAATTGTCTACCCAACCTTTAGAATCTTCCTGACATATCTCCTTCTCCTATTCTAGTCGACCTAATACCTGCATTGCTAACTCTTTTATGAACTTTGCATACAAATATTAAGTATGAGTTAGCTATGGAGGTATTAAGTTGTTTGAAAAATTGGAGAAGTAAATTTACCTCAAATTTGAAGGATGGAAGAATAATTTTAAAGGATGGGTGGACACAAAGCGTTCATTCAGTGCAAGTTTTTGTTTTTACCTTAGCTACGGTGAACAAGAACTTGCATTGAATGAACACTTCAAGTCCGCCCATACTTTAGAATTATTCATCCATTTTCCAAAATCATTGAGAGAAATTTGCTTGTCTTATTTTCAAGCAACCTAATACCTCCATAGTTAACTGATACTTAATCCTTGTAAACAAATATGTAAGTCTTAGTTAGCAAGGTAGGTAATAGATTGACTATAAAATGGGAGACAACCAAATGATTCAGGGGTCTAGATATGAAAGTCTACAAACCACAATACAAAAAAAAAAATGAAATCAAATATACACAGCTATACATGCATATATACATATACACGTTAAATATATGAATATATGTCTTTCTCCTCTCATTGACGATCTCCAAGAGTTATAGAGAGATATTAATGTCATTGATGTATCAAAAAGCATCAATGAAAGATATATTACGGTTCGTGGTATTGTGGCTTGGACTATTCACAATTTTCCAGGATATGGTGTTTGTTCAGGTATTGATGTCATTTTTTTTTCAATATGTATACAAATACATGTAAGTTCATCTAATTATATTTTTATTGTTTCATGATGCAGGATTATCTACTAAGAGTTATAAAGATTGTCCATATTGTGGTGATTGGTTGAGATCAATCTATAGTAAGAATCTCAACAAAAATATTTATCTTCGACATCGAGGATTCTTGCCAGATGATCATCCATTAAGATCTAAAAGAGAGAAGCGATACATTTTAATGGAAAGCTTGAAATAGGTTAGTGTCCAAAACCTATGATGCCTATGGATTGGTATAAACAAATGGACAGATGGATCTCTGATAGATCTAGAATCAGAAACCTTCAGTAATGATGAAGATAATGAGTATGTGAAGAGAGGTAAAGGAAAATTGGAACTCACAGAGAAGATATCAATATGGTATTCTTTGGAGTATTAAAAAGAGTTAAAAGTATGTCATCTTCTTGATCCTATGCATATATTCAAGAATATTGGTTATTCACTATGGCAACATCTTCTTGGACTAAAAGATACCATAGCATCAAGGAATGATTTGAAAGATCAAAACTCAAAACCAAAGTTATGGCAAGTTTTTGATAGACATTGACAGGAAACGACTTATGCACCTACTCCTTGGGTACTTACGACAAAAGAGATACAGACTATCAACAATAGGATTCAATTGATTCAGACTCCTACAGGATATGGAGCATCTTTCCAAAACATGTTTACTATGGATGATAAGAGCTTATCTAAGTTAAAGACCCATGATTGGCATAACTTTTTGAAACATATTTTACCTTTGGTTATCGATGGATGTACAACAAAAGGAGTACGAGATGTGATCTATCGTCTTGGATCACTTATAAGGTAATTATGATACTTTTATATTTAATATATATGAATATTTGATATCGTTTATTTTTTAATTAACTTCTTTATAAAATTTTTTATGATATGTAAAGGTGGATTACATCCAAAGAGATTGACAAAAACTCGATCCCACAAAAAAAATGTGAATGCAAAGAGCTAGTATGTTTGATGGAGAAAGAGCTTCCTACTTCATTTTTTTATATTGAGGTTCATTTATTAGTCCATCTTGTAGATGAAATAGAGATTGCAGGTGTTGTCAACACTCGATGGATGTTTTGGGTCGAGTGATTTATGGGAATATTAAAAGGTTATGTGCAACAAAGAGCGAAACTAGAAGGATCCGTGGCAAAGGGTTGGATGCTTGAAGAGTGCATGTATTATGTTAGTGAGTACCTTGAAAGAGTTCATGAAGAAGCTCCATGTGCATGGACCAACGTGTCTTCTTCAAAAATAAAAGATGAGGTATTATCAAGTAAGGGAGTTCCATTTTTATTTACATTTCAAGAAAAAATGATGTTTCTACTTTTGTGGCATATAATAGCAAATGCATGCAAGCATTCCTTAGCGAGTACGAATAGAAAATTCAAATTCTCCAAAGTAAAAGATAAAGAAACAAAAGATATAGATGTAATCTTGATAATAATGAGATTACAAATATATCTTCTTTCACGGATTGGCTATATAGTTGTTTGCAATGCGCCAAGGCAAATGATGAAGAAATCTCATATGAACAGAGAGAGTTAATGATAGGTTGTGAATGAAAGGTAATTTTATTTTAATAATATTTTGTTTGTTTCATATATATATATATATATATATATATATATATATATATATATATATATATATATATATATATATATATATATATATATATATATATATATATATATATATATATATATATAAGTTTCTATTTACTAATTTAATTTCTTTTGCAGGCTTGAATGTTCACTAATATGTGGTTTTTTGGACAGCATATTAGAATCAAAGCCATTGATTCTTTACATAAATAAAGGATTCTAGTATTTTTGCTTCTTTCAAGCAACTATCATGTGCTAGCTCAAAAGACACAAACCTTATAGATGGCGAACTTGGTTACATGGGAACTGTTGTTGGTATCTATGAAATATCATTTCGTACATTCAAACAGGTAGAAAAAAGTTTATATTTTTTTATGATAGAGTTTATTATTTTTTTAAGCACCTAATAATAGGTTTTTGTTTTTATATATTTTGATAGGTCATTTTGAAGGTTGAC
The DNA here is from genome assembly GCA_020310875.1 of Ceratopteris richardii. Classification (NCBI taxonomy): domain Eukaryota; kingdom Viridiplantae; phylum Streptophyta; class Polypodiopsida; order Polypodiales; family Pteridaceae; genus Ceratopteris; species Ceratopteris richardii. Next base: position 123,387,798 of record CM035409.1, read on the forward strand.
TGGTTTCAAGCCAAGTATAAAGGTAGTAATTCTACATTAAGAAAGGAATTATCTGGGTTTTGGGCAATTGATTCTTCCAAGGTAATGCGATCTACTAAAGAACCATATATCCTTACTAAGCATATTGAACAAGAATTTTTTATAAAAACCCAGATGCTCATCCTTGTAGGCAAGTCATTCATGTTCAACCTAGACGTAGGTCATTGTTTGAATATTTTATTGTTAGAGAGATCAAAGAAAGTCCTCTTGATGATTCACCATTAGATACTGATACATGAACATCTGAAAGAGAAATTAGAATCATTATACATGATAATGATACTAATCTTTTTTGTGAAGAAGATAATACTCTAGATGCTGATTCTACTGATGATGAAGAGGAATTACCAAAAATCGATATTAGTCCATCAATAGATGATGTGACTCATGAGAACACAAATTTAAGAATAGAAGAAATAAATGAAATCAATAAAGATAATGAAGATGAGACTATATTGATGTCTTACCAAAATGATGGCAAGAATGAAAACATATGAGCATATTAGATAGTAAATTCTACTCTACTTATCGATCAATAACCTGAAGCTTCTGAATGGATATCAGATAATAGATTCTTCTTTGTTCAACTAGAATATCGATGAATCGTACTAGAGAGATGAAATCATTTTCTTTTAAGTTAGAACATGAAGCTTGGGGGTATGCCTAATTATTTTATATATAGCTCTATCTTCGAGGAGAAAATTTTTCTCATGTATGTATGCATATGTGTGTGTATTCATATGTATTATATGTATACATGTGTTAGTATGCATATATATCTGTGTTTCATGTATATGTAAGTGCATGTGTGTGATATCTGTATACATGTGTTAGTATGCACACATGTATATATGGATATGCATTTGTGTAATAACTGCAAGTGTTTATAATTGTGTATGCATGTATAAGTATACATGTGTGCATGTAGGCATGTATATGTGATGTGTACATGTATATATGTATATGTGTCTATGTGTAAATGTGTGCATGTAAATATGTATGCATGTATATATATTTATGTGTGCATATAGGCATGTATGTGTGATGCATAATGTATCTACTCCATTTTATATTTATGTATGTGTATCTACATGATGTGTATATATCTTTATATATATTATGATCCTCGTTGATTCGAGTTGCTATATATAGAGGCATAAGGTTGGGAGGAGAGACATCTCTCTAGTAGGACAACGGAGGAATAGATGCAATGTGTACATATACTTCAATCATATGGCTAAAAGGCTGAATTAGAGTTTCTAAATTAGGGTTTGTAAAACCCTAATATCAAAATTAGTGATTTTGAATTAAGATTTTTGAAATAGGATTTCGGAATTAGAATATTTATAATAGGGTTTTTTAATTAGGATATATATATATATATATATATATATATATATATATATATATGTATGTGTGTGTGTATACTATATATATATATATATATATATATATATATATATATATATATATATATATATATATATATATATATATATATATATATATATATATATATATATATATATATACACACTTATATATCTATATATATATGTATATTGTTATAAATATATATATATATATATATATATATATATATATATATATATATATATATATATATATATATATATATATATATATATATATATATATATATATATATATATATATATATATACACTTATATATCTATATATATGTATACTTATATATATATGTGCATGTGTGTGTATGTATGTGTATCTATATGTGCATATGCATGTGTGTGTATGTATGTGTATCTATATGTGTGTATGCATGTGTTGTGTGTGTGTATGCATGTGTATGTGTATAGATGTATGTAAATATGATTATGTGAGTTTATGTGTGTGTACATATGATTATGTATGTGTATGTGTATGTGTATGTGAGTATGTGTATGTGTCTATGTGTGTATTCATTATATGTGTGTAACTGCATGCATGTGTATGTGTGTGTAAAAATGTGCATGTATGTGTGTGTATGTATAAATGTGTGTAAATGTGCATGTATGATGTATATGTGTGTATGCGTGTATTTGTACCTCTAGTCTCACTCTTTTCTCTCTCTCTCTCTCATATACATACATACATACATACATAAACACATACATAAACACACATACTCATATCCACATATATTTACATAAAAGCAATGCGTACCATGCATTATGGTGATGATGAGCCATAAGTGTTCTCATCTCTTTTAGACATCACTTATGCAACCATCCTATCCCAAATTTTGTCTCAAGTGAACTAAGTGCGTATTTTTTGTCCCTCTCATCATGTTCACTACAAAAATAAAAAAAATAATGTAAATAAAACATAAGATATTGATTTCAATTTAAATGTAAAATTTATACTTACTTCCACTGCAAGTGGACAAGGTGCAGGTAAGAGTCGCATAATGCTCGCATTCTTCTCTTGAACTCCAATCCATTCCCTATGTACACAATATTCCCCTCTAGCTCTATATCGCAGTCTAGCCCTAAGGTGCCTATGCATGTCCTCATAGGCACCTGTGCTCTGCTATCATGGTCTAGAGGTGGTATAGGTGTCCTGAAAATAGATAGATAAAAATAAATAAAAATATATGTTATAATATCATTAAAAGAAATTGTGAAAACAAAACATATCTATGAGCAGATAGCTGTCTTCTTGCATGTGGAGCTGCAAAAGAGCCCTCCTCTGATCACTGGGTAAGCATCTGGATCATTAAATCCAGCTCCTCATCAGACATATCTGAGTACTCATGCATGATGGTCCCTAGAGTATCACCTTTATGAGAGTGAGTTTCACCTTTCTCTCTCTACTAGGATCCATAATATCTGTACATATAAAACAAAGTGGGTTAGAAATCAATATATATACATGTACATATGTATGTGTGTATATGTGCATGTAGGTGTATATGTGAGTGTGTGTATGCATGTAAGCATGTATGTATGCATATGCATGTTCATTATGTATGCAAATGTATGCATGTGTGTGTGTATGTGTGTGTATGCATGTAAATATGCATGTATGCATATGCATATGCATATGCAGTATGTATGAATATGTATGCATGTATATGTATGTGTGTGTATATGTGTCTCTATGTGTGTGTCTATGCATATATATGTGTGTATGTGTCCATGTGTGTGTATATGTGTGTGTCTATGTGTGTGTGTGTCTATGTGTATATACATGTGTATCTATATATATGTGTCTGTATGCATGTGTATGTATGTGTGTAAATGTGTGTGGTTGTGTGTATGTGTGTGTGTAAGTGTGTATGTGTCTATGTGTGTGCATGTATGTGTGTGTCTATGTGTGTATATATGTGTGTATCTGTATATATATGTCTATATGCATGTGTATGTGTGTGTGTAAATGTGTGTGGATGTGTGTATGTGTGTGTGTGTAAGTCTATATGTGTCTATGTGTGTATGTGTGTGTTTGTATATGTGTGTGTATCTGTGTGTGTGTAAGTTTGTATGTGTCTATGTGTGTGTGTGTCTATGTGTGTAACTGTGTGTGTGTGTGTCTATGTGTGTATGTCTATGTGTATGCATGTGTAAGTGTGTTTGTGTATGTGTGTGTGTCTATGTGTGTGTGTGTGTAAATCTGTGTGTGTATGTGTGTGTATGTGTCTATGTGTGTATGTGTATGCATGTATCTATGCATATGCATGTGCATTATGTATGCATATGTATGCATGTGTGTGTATGTGTGTGTATGTGGGTGTATGCATGTAAGTATGTATGTATGCATTATGTATGGATATGCATTATGTATGCATATGCATATGCATTATGTATGCATATGCATATGCATTATGTATGCATATGCATATGCATTATGTATGCATATGTATGCATGTATGTGTATGTGTTTGTATGTCTCTTTATGTGTGTGTATGCATATATATGTGTGTATGTGTGTGTGTCTCTCTCTACGTGTGTGTCTATGTGTCTATGTGTGTATATGTATGTGTGTGTATATGTGTGTATGCATGGAAGCATGTATGTATGCATATGCATGTGCATTATGTATCCATGTGTGTATGTGTGTGTATGTGTGTGTATGCATGTAACTATGTATGTATGCATATGCTTTAGGTATGCATGTATGTGTATGTGTGTGTGTCTCTCTACGCGTGTGTGTGTGTATGCATATATATGCATGTATGTGTATGTCTCTCTACATGTGTGTGTGTGTATGTGTCTATGTGTGTGTGTGTCTATGTGTGTGTGTGTGTCTATGTGTGTATGTGTGTGTCTATGTGGGTATATACGTGTGTATCTATATATATATGTGTGTGTTTGTATGCATGTGTATGTGTGTGTGTAAATGTGTCTAGATGTGTGTGTGTGTGTAAGTGCGTATTTATCTATGAGTGTGTATGTGTTTATGTGTGTGTATGTAACTATATGTGTGTATGTGTCTATGTATGCATATGTATGCATGTGTGTGTATGTGTGTGTATGCATGTAAGTATGTATGTATGCATATGCATATGCATTATGTATGCATATGTATGCATGTATGTGTATGTGTGTGTATGTCTCTTTACGTGTGTGTATGTGTATGCCTATATATGTGTGTATGTCTGTGTGTGTCTCTCTACACGTGTGTGTGTGTGTGTCTATGTGTGTATATGTATGTGTGTGTATGTGTGTGTACGCATGTAAGCATGTATATATGCATATGCATGTGCATTATGTATGCATATGCATGCATGTCTGTGTATGTGTGTGTATGCATGTAAGTATGTATGCATGCATATGCATATGCATATGCATATGCATTATGTATGCATGTATGTGTACGTGTGTGTATGTCTCTCTATGTGTGTGTGTGTTTGTATGCATATATATGCATGTATGTGTATGTGTGTGTATGTCTCTGTGTGTGTGTATGCATATATGTGTGTGTATGTGTCTGTGTGTGTATGTGTGTGTGTCTATGTGTGTATGTGTGTGTGTATATGTGTGTATGTGTGTGTCTATGTGTGTATATATGTGTGTATCTATACATATGGGTTTGTATGCATGTGTATGTGTGTGTGTGTAAGTCTGTATGCATGTATGAGTGTGTATGTGTTTATGTGTGTGTATGTGTGTATGTGTGTATGTGACTATGTCAGTATGTGTATGCATGTATGTATGCATATGCATGTGCATTATGTATGCATATGAGTGTGTATGTGTGTGTATGCATGTAAGTATGTATGTATGCATATGCATATGCATTATGTGTGTATGTGTCTATGTGTGTATGTGTGTGTATGTATGTGTGTGTCTATGTGTGTATGTGTGTGTAAATCTATGTGTATATGTGTGTGTATGTGTGTGTATATGTCTATGTGTGTGTATGTGTCTATGTGTGTGTATGTGTATGCATGTATCTATGCATATGCATGTGCATTATGTATGCATATGTATGCATATGTGTGTGTATGCATGTAAGTATGTATGTATGCATATGCATATGCATTATGTATGCATATGTATGCATGTATGTGTATGAGTGTATGTCTCTCTATGTGTGTGTGTATGCATATATGTGTGTGTATGCATATATGTGTGTGTATGTGTGTGCATATGTGTGTGTGTCTATGTGTGTGTGTGTGTCTATGTGTGTGTGTGTCTATGTGTGTGTGTCTATGTGTGTATGTGTATGTGTGTATGCATGCATATGTGTGTGTATGCATGCATATGTGTGTGTATGCATGTAAGCATGTATGTATGCATATGCATATGCATGTGCATTATGTATGCATATGTATGCATGTGTTTGTATGTGTGTGTATGCATGTAAGTATGTATGTATGCATATGCATATGCATTATGTATGCATATGTATGTAAGTATGTGTATGTGTGTGTATGTGTGTGTATGTCTCTCTACATGTGTGTGTATGCATATATGTGTGTGTATGTGTCTATATGTGTGTGTGTATGTGTGTGTATGTGTGTGTGTGTCTATGTGTGTGTGTGTCTATGTGTGTATGTGTGTGTCTATGTGTGTATATATGTGTGCATCTATATATATGTGTTTGTATGCATGTGTATGTGTGTGTGTGTAAATGTGTGTGGATGTGTGTGTAAAAGTGTGTATGTGTCTATGTGTGTGTGTGTATATGTGTGTGTGTATGTGTATGTGTGTGTGTGTCTATGTGTGTATGTGTGTGTGTGTGTCTATGTGTGTATATATGTGTGTGTATGCATGTGTATGTGTGTATGTAAATTAGTGTGTGCATGTGTGTGTGTAAATGTGTGTGTGTAAATGTGTGTGTATGTGTGTATGTGTTTATGTATGTATGTGTGTGTATGTGTGCATATACGTGTGTATGTATACATACATTTGTGTATGCATGTGTATGTGTGTGGATGTGTGTTTGTGTGTGTGTGTGTGTAAGTGTGTATGTGTCTAATATCTATGTGTGTGTGTATGTGTGTGTGTCTATGTGTGTATGTGTGTGTGTATGTGTGTGTGTCTATGTGTGTATGTGTGTGTGTCTATGTGTGTATGTGTGTGTGTGTATGTGTGTGTGTCTATGTGTGTATGTGTGTGTGTATGTGTGTAAGTCTATGTGTATGTGTGTGTGTCTATGTGTGTGTGTATGCATATGTACATGTGTGTGTAAATCTGTGTGTGTATGTGTGTGTACCTTGCTTCAAAAGATGTGTGTGCTGAAACCATCTCTCTCTCTCTCTCTCTCTCTCTCTCTCTCTCTCTCTCTCTCTCTCTATCTCTTTAGGGCATCCTAATCCCGGCACAAATGTGTCGATAGAAATTGATTTTTTTCTTAACATTCTAGAGTGTCGCTTCTGGGACACTCTGGAATACCAGGACATCCTGTATGCGATGCTCTATCAGCGTAGGCAGTTTGCCAATGTCATTAAAAGCGTCACTGGCTAGCGACATATTTTTAGCATTGCATAAGCGACGCTATGCATCGGTTATGCGACGAGTCATGTTTTTTTAATAAAAAAAGTCTCATCGCTTATGCAATGCCAACATCACATAAGCAACGAGACCCACTTTTTCTTCATTTGGGGGCATCGCTACGCCCCCTTATTTCTAGTAGTGTCTTAGTATCTCAACCCAAGAAGAAACTCAAGCAGTCAAAGAAGACTAATGAAGCAAGAAGTCATGCATCATCAAGAAGCAAAGTAGATCATGGCATGAGGTAGATCTGGGTACGAAAAGCACTTGATTGCTTCTTTGCCAGCACAACCTTTACCAAAGAAGCAATGATATAAGCCAAGGCAATCTTCTATAGAGAATCAAAGGTCTCATTACAAATAGTACTCTACATTTGGATACCAAAGCAGTTGATAAAAATGCTGACAACAACTATAGACAAATTTAGGTGTCGAAGACCTACTTAAAAGCTCAAATCTCTACACATTATCTCTTAGGATTTGATCATTACTAATCTATAAAAATCCCCCCAAAACCTACAGTGGAAATTGTTGTAACCACATCATCATGTAAAATCAATCATAGAATAACTTGGAAATGGGTACCTAAAAATTCCCATGACCAATCCAAGTCATCATTAAACCACATATATGCACCAAAATGTAAGATTTTTAATCCCTTAAGGGAATTCTAAAAATTCAAATCTTGTAGCAAAACACCCGGCCCAACCTTGTAAAATCAGTGCACACTACTAGAAGCATGTTGAACTCAGTGCATCACCCAAGTATGCATCTAGGTCACAAATTAACTACACCAAGTCTCACCCACACAACAACTTTATGATATCACTCACAAACTCATGAACTAGACACACACAAGGATCTAAAAGCATCATGTTGGTATTATAAAGGGAACAAGGCATCATCAAGTTTATGTTACAATACTAATGTGGTTCTTCTTCTATCAGGTCTATAGAACACTTTATTAATCATAGTAATCCATGGCTGAAACAAGCACTAGCTCCCAACCAATATACACTGGCACTTTGCTTGTCTGTGAATGTCCCAAAGAAAGACCTAAAGTAGTTTTACAATTGTGAACCATCCCCATCCAAGACCCTCCTGTAGGACACACAACAAAGGTCATCTCTCACTCCTAGTGGTTCAACAAAATGGAAGGACCTCTAGGGGATGCTGCCTATATTTGGGAAGCTGAGTGTGAGTTCAATAATGTATGGGGCAATTATTAGTTTTTCATCTGAGAGTTTGAGTAGTTGTAGAATACCCCAAGTTTAGCTGAATACATTAGTGCATGATTACCAAAATCAGACTTTATGAAACTAAGGAATGCACTAACTCCATCTCATCCAAAGTTCTATGGGCACAACTCCATTGCAAGGGTGGTATGTCTATATGGGAATAGTCTTTGAGATTGACTCGAGAAGTTACACCTAGGTGTTGTAAGTACAAGGAATTGGTTCCCTAATTTGGACTATCCTTAATTGCCTCATGAATGGTCTACCTAAAATCATCTCATAAACATGATTCTTCCCAAAATCACACATGGAGAAAGTGTCTTCAAACTCTACATTGCAAGTGGTGAGAGTTATTCCTTCTAGCACTCCTAACGGTTTCTCTATGTACCCATCTACCATTTTCCTATCTTATCCAAGGGTATATATGGAACCCTCTTATGTGATCCCTCTTGAGATTGGGTCTTAGCTACTTCTGGCACTTGGTTAGGTACATGTTTCCACAATGCGTGTTTAATCTTAAGTGGCTCCCTTAAAGTGAGATGACACTAGAATTTAGTGTTCTTCACTAATTCTGTGTTCCTAGGTAGAACTAATTCATTGTTTCATAGCATGATCGTGGGGGCTCTCATATGAATAGAATTAGACAAGGACATGTAAAACTAGGCCATTTCTACAAGGAATTGGATTAAAATTCTAATCGTTCACTAGACTACACATCTTCATGTTCCCCATATATGGAGGGAATGTCCTGAGGGAATTGATCATGAAGATCATCCACTACTTCAATTTGATCAGGATTTTTGCTCTCCTTGGCCCATTTTGCCTCTTGTATCTCTCTTAAAAACTCTTTGGATTAATGATTTATCAAGGAAGGAATCTCATCATCCATATGTCACTCTAGCACAGTGGCAAGTACCAATGTGAGGAGATCCACTCATCATCCATATGTCAATCTATCACAATGGCAAGTATCAATGTGAGGAGATCCACCTCATAAATTGTCAATCCACGGAGATGTGAGGACTAGTATGAAGATCGTGAGCAAGTGAAGGCACAAGTGCATGAGTGAGAAGCACACTAGCATGCACACACATAAACACACACACACAAGGTAAGAGCAAAGAGTGTAACAATGGAAAGATTCTATTACAAAAGAACTCTCTTCCAAAAGCTCAAATCTCTAACAAGCTAACCTCAAAAATGAGCTCTCTACCTCTACTCTGACACCAGTGAACAAGAGCATCCCAACTACTTTCAACATGGCTTATCTTTTTGGATGGCATTGCAGTGCTTCTCTATACATGTTTGCATATATCTATAGAAACACACATAACCAAAGAACAAAGAGTATGATTTTGTTGTATAAAAATTTGAGGAAAATGGGTGGTCTCAATACAAATCGAGGTTGACCAAGCCACTATATGTTTCATTAGAAGAAACATATAGAAGAGTGTTATGTGGCCATTTGGCCTTTCACATAGATACTAATATTAACAATATGTAACCAAAAGGCTCTAAATGCATAAAATCATGTGCATTATCATGATGATGCATATAAGGGAAACAAATGTTTGTACACAAAAAGGAGCATACAAGCATTAAATGCATGAATACTAAGCATGATTGAAGCTAAGTACATACTAATCCATGTGAGTTTACCCATTTCTTGGTCTAATCAATATGAGGCTCTCACACCCTTTCATTTTGTGATTACACTCTTGTTTTCATTTTTCTTCTGCATTTGTACTCTCTACATGGTATCTTAGCTCTAGGTGGAGATCTTGGTGTTGATTTTGGAAGTCCTAGTGGTGGCAATCGAGTTTGGTAGTGTGGCTTTCTCCACTCAATTGGAAAAATTTTGTCATTATTTCATGCTTTTTTGGGTCCATTTTTTTCCCTTTTCCCATGCTCCCACACTTCGCTTTCTTCATCATTTTCCCATCCTCTTTCCACCCTTGTTGTGACATTTTGTGGTGGAACATCATGGACTTCCATGGTGCTTCCATTTTAATGTTCACCTCATGGATTCGATGATAAAACTTTATTGGTTTGAAGTTTTCATAAACTTTTTTGTAGAATTGATGGTGCATTTCCCACTTCTATGGTGTGTATAAACACATTTTGCATGCATTTTGTTCACTTTTGAGTGTTCATAGACACTTGATTTTATCTTGAGACAAAATGAGACATGACGAGTCTCACACTGCATATAAGGTTGAACTCCCACTAAGAAGAGATTGTCTCTCACATGAACTACCTGTAGTGGATACGTGTGCCCAGTCCTAGCACCCCTGACAACCATAAGTTTCCCAGCTGCAACTGAAAATGATGATCACCAAGGAATGCATAATATCTACTCTCCTGTAATTGGCTAATTGAAATCAAGCTCATAGGGAATGAAGGCACATAGCATACATGTCCAAGTATAAGTGATGCTCCACTAGGTAGCATAAGGCATACATCTCCTGCACCCTCAATGTCATATGGCATACCATCAGGCATATGCACACATCCATGAAACTCACGTGAGAATTGATAAACCCACTCACGATGTGGTGTAACATGACAAATAGCTAATGCATCAATCAACCAAGCCATATGTGTGCTATCCAATGAACAAGAGGAATCCTAAGATGAACCATAAGAGAAAGTGATATCACCATCACTGGCATAATCAACTGCCATAGACTCTCCTAAAACCACTAGCTGATCTGCATCACGTGCATATCTCTAACATCATCATCACATCCGCTTGAAGCAACAGCCCTCACGGCTGTAGTGCCAATATAGAAGTTGTCGATGTGATCTATGTCTCTCATGAATCAATGGACTCGCATACATATCATGTAGTTTCTGCCATAATGCACTACTCATCTCCTCATACATCACAGACTCATAAATAGAATCCACAAGTTGTATGCAGATAGTGGAGCTGGCCAATGCATCCATATCCATCCATATGTGGTTTTCCATCCATATGTGGTCGAGCATTTCATGAGGCCTCTATGCATCTCTATGCACATACATATGTAACCCTACACAAACCAATGTATGCCACATCTGAGCTTTCCATCTCGAAAAGTCAGTGCCACCAAACTAAGAAGATAACATGATGGCAGTCCAAGAGACTAGAAATGTAACAAGAGACTAGAAACAATACGCTATCACCAATAGAATCCCACCTGCATATCCATATGCATAACTCATATCACAAACATCTCACTCGAGAAGAAACCATGTGAACCACCTATCACATAACCATGCATCTAGCATGCACATAAAACCATGAGCATAAGCTTGCTCACCAAGTCTCCAAAATGACCAAGTAGATGTGAAAGAATCCTGGAAAACATTTGACAAAGTATCCCCTATAAATTGAGCAATCAAACAAGATAACCAATAGAAAAAGAAAAATGAGTAACCTATCACCACCTATCACTGATCCAACTAAAGATAATGGCAAATATATATGCCAAAAACGAATGGCAATACATGCAAATACAATGGCGATACATCTCCCACTAAAAAATGAATGCTGCAAGATGGTCCAACCTGTCACGAATAACCTATGATCAAGTCCAAATTAATGGAGATAAATAATGATCTAAAGCTATCTCACAAGCTCCAAGGTCTAGTAGAGTTCTCTTCTAGCATAAAAACTGTCAAAATGTCGACAACATCTCCTCTATAAAATGGACTCTGAACCAAATAAACCATGTGGGAATCATCATCTACATATGATAAGAATCACATTGGCAAATCAGATATTAAATCAATGACCATATGCTAAAATAATAGCCAATCAAGGTGACAAATGGATGTGCAACTTAAGCTCCAATCTGGATCATGTACCTGCATAAAATACAAAATTACAAGTACTAACCAAGATCCAATCAATCTCTCATAAAATGTGTGCGATCGGCAAGTAAATCCATGACGAGGTGGCATAAGCAAGATAGAGACCACAATGTCACTATACATCCACTGATAATTCCATGATCAAGCTCATGATGACATAAACCTCATGTTGAGAGCAGTATGGGCACCCGAGCACTGACTAGACAAGGAAGCCAGCGGAGAGAGTCAGAGCGAGGTGAAGGATTAAGTAGACAAAGCAGTCGATGCAAATCTGGCAGATAGGCCCTTAAATTTTTCCAAATCAACATCTTTATAACAGTGATTCTTATCACTAACAATCATTGTAAATACCATTTCATATTTTTGTAGCTCCATTTTGTGCAAGCCAAGGAGTCCTTGAGCTTGAGGAGCCTTAGAAGTGCCTACATATCAATTTTCGTATTTTTTAGACTACGTTTAAGCCCTCAAATTGGCCCTGGAACCTAATTTTTAACTAGGTTGGACACTAGGTGTGGACAGGGCCAAAACCTAGTCAAAAACTATAAATAGAGCCAGAGAGCTCATTTTTGAGGTTAGCTTGTAACTGAATTGAACTTGTATGAGCTTTTGGAAAGTAATCTAAGAACTCCATTGCTTCTCACTCTTTGTCTTGCCGTGTGTGCACGTGTGTGTGTATGTGTGTGCATGTTGTGTGCTTCTCACTCACGCACTTGTGCCTTCACTTGCTCGAGGTCTTCATACCATCCTCACGTCTTCCTGGATTGACATTAAAGGAGGTGCTACTCATCACTGAGCTACACCAAATTTTGGCGCCGTTGCCGGGGAACGAGCTTTGAGGACGAGCGTGTGATGGTAAGACGTAGAGTTGTGACATTGGCGTTGTAGGTAATTTCTTTACTTTTCCTTACTTTTCTCATCCTTACTTCATCATCATCATCCCCATCATCTTCCACCTCCATCTCCATCATCACAAAAATTTCAGTTTTTTGACTATATCTCCTTCCCCCTATCATTTCCCTCATTTCACTTGTGAGAGAGAGCGAGAGAGCGATCTTGTGTGCACTGTTTTTGCATGTTTGTTGAGTTTTTTGCAGGTTCCAGCAGCATCATCCCCTCCAGCACGTTGCGCAGGTACGGAAATGTGCAGAACTGTCTCGCAGTCGCCAGCTTCTGTCGATCGCGATTGACTAAAATTTTCATCTTTTAGTAAAACTGAGTGCACCCCAGTAGACTAGAGACTTGGCACAGCACAAATCCACAAAAATTTTTGAAAAAATTGCAAATTTTCAGTCCATCGCGATTGATAGCATCAATCGCGACTGACACCTGTCCATCGCGACGGACAGCCATCAATCGCGACGGACAGCCATCCATCACGACAGACACCTGTCAATCGTGACGGACAGCCATCCATCGCGACGGACAGCCATCCATCGCGACCGACAGCCATCCATCGCGACAGACACCTGTCAATCGCGACGGACAACCATCCATCGTGACAGACAGCCATCCATCACGACAGACACCTGTCAATCGCGACGGACAGCCATCCATCGCGACCGACAGCCATCCATCACGACGGACACCTGTCCATCGCGACGGACACCAGTCGATCGCGATTGACAGCCCAGTCGATCGCGATTGACAGCCATTTCGGCCATTTTTTAGGGTTTATTAAATTGAGGAATTTGGCTAATTTTGGGCATAACTATTGGGCTATAGGACATATAGGGAGGCTATAAACAAGCAATTTGAGGAAACCCTGTTGACCTGTTAGCCTGTTTGAACCCTGTTTTAATCCCTGAAGCCTGAACTGACATAACTTTCTCATACGAAATCCGTTTGTTGTGATTCTTGTTTTGTTGGAAAGCTCGTGAGGACCATACCCCGAGGTAGGAAAACTGAGGGATCCTTGGGATTGTTTTCCATAAAGGCAAAGGATAATTTGGTCTGTGAGATACAGGCATAAAAGTGGTCTATTGTGGCATTTGAATCTAAGTCTTGAGCTAATCGTGGGACTTTTACAGGTCCAGTAAGAGCACTTGAGAGCATCCAAAGCAAGGGTTTCTTTGCAAGCTTGAGAACCGGGTTCTTGAGCGTCATAAAGCAAGGGATCAACAAGTAAGGTCGGAATATTCTCAACTCCCTTTGTCAATTCGTAGCTTAGGCTAAGTGCGGGAAGTGCTAGGAGTAAGTCAGGGCGACGATAGGTATCAATCAAGTTGAAGACTACCTATGCACTCAAATTCAAGGTTAAACATAATCACTTCGTGATGCGATAACCTTAAAGGAAAGAATCTAACGTGGAACGATCAACTTACAGTGCGAAAATATACTCAAATATTCCTGACGACGTGATTTCTGACAAGAGCATACACACGGTAACCACTAAAAAGAATCAAGTAACTGATACAAAAGAACTCAGCAACGAGGTTGTACTTGGGCAAATTTGGGCTATTCAATTAGGCTTATGAACCTTAGATCAGGGCGACATCTAGGGAGAGATAGACAAAGTTTTAGGTCTTCAGAGGCTAGTGTCAACCACACTGCTAGGTCTTGGGCCCAGCAGTTGAGCCATCACTCATACTACCCTAGCTCTGATTCTAGTGAATCAGAGATGTCTCAAGGCATGGACGGACCTACGGGAAGTTCAGGAGTGCCATACTTGCACAGGGTAGAAGGCTCTTACAAAACGCAGTTGGAATACCTTAGGACCAACCGATTAGGTGCTAGCATCTATGAGGACGACCTAGGAAGATCTGTAGTATAGATTAAGAATCCTGACCAATCTATTGGACTAGAGCGCCCAGCTGTCAAGTTCGAAAACGGAGCGTACTTAGATAAGGAAGGGACAATATATGTAGTCACCAGTCATCCAGATAGGACTGATGAATTTGGGAATGAGATCCCAGGAACGGACTTAGGTGACCTAGAGCAAGGAAACATGGGTGAAGAACCGAGGACCCCCCGAGGCAAATCTGTTCTCACTAGGATTATCACACCAGAGTGGATTCCCCAAGATAATAAGAGCATAGATCTGCTTCTGAACCTAGAAACTAACGAAGCCTTTTGGAGGTATAAATCTGATCGGCCAATTGATATAGGAACAATCATGATCTATGAGTTTAAGGATCCTGATAGCCCAGGCAGAGTGACCTACTTAGATCACGCTTCAGAGAGGATCTTTGTGGTGACAGAAAATGATAGGCATGCTTACACTTGGAAAGGTGAAATTATTTTCCCCCAACCAAGATCAAATGTGTCCTATGGTCACCCTGGAGCGGGAACATCCCAAGCTCATGGAACTCAAAGAGACAGAAGTAGAGATAGGCCAGAAGTAAGCTTTGCTAACCCAAGGGGCAGAGAAAGAACGAGGATGGAAACAAATAGAGTAGAGCCTGAGGTACATAGAGCCCCAAGAAATCAAAGGAATATGGAAGACTTCCCTCTACCACGACCTAGAGAACACACCAGGATTTTGAGACCAACTCAGTTAGTCAAGTCCATGAAAAATTACTTCGATGGCACAGGAGACCCATACGATCATGTGGCAGAGTTTAGGCAAGTCTTGAGAGCAGAACAAGTGGAGGACCTATTCACACAATATAATGCCTTTGGTCTAACCCTTAGGAACACAGCCCTTACGTGGTTCCAACCATTGAATGAGAGGCAATTCAGGAGCATAGACCAACTTCTAGAGGCATTCATTATCGAATTCTCTAAAAGTGGCATAAGACATAACACTTCCTCGCTGATTCACAGCTTCAAGCAAACCCCTCAAGAGACCGTGAGACTTGCTGGAAGAAGATTTAGGCAATACTTGGAGAGATGCCCTGTCCCTGAGCTACCCACACCAGCTAAGCAAGTGGCTTTATTCTTGGATGGATTGCTAAGTACCAAATTGAGGTCATATGTGTATCTGAAGGACCCTAGGACTATAGAAGAGTGTGTACGCATGTGCATTGACATCGAGGATAACCTAGGGGAGGAGCTAGAGCTTTCCAAAATCTACAAAGACTCAGATAGTGCCTCTAGCCTCTCTTCCTCGCAATCCACATCAATTGAGGAATTAGCAGAGAAAGTAGCTCAGAAACTAGGTGTCTCTAGCAAACAAATCCCAAGGTTTGCCCCTGTGAAAAGATGCTATACTTGTGGAGGTGACCATATGGCAAATGTCTGTCCCATTATGGCTCAACCCCAAGTTAATCCTAGTAGCCAGTACTACACCATAGAACGAAGGTACACCAATCACACCGCGCAAGATTGCCCCTACAATAAGCAAACCGTTAGACAGACGTACCCACAACCATACCCTCAACAACGAAGATACCAGAACCAGTACCCACCTCAGCAGTATGCGAGACCTCAACAAACCTACCAACCCTACCAAAACCAACAAAGGCCTCAGCCTGTGCTAGCACAACAACCCCCTGCTCCAGCTAATGTGATTCCGGTAAAGTATGCTGCTGCAGAAGAAAACCTGAATAGAGCTATAGTCCCCATAACACCATTGCTTTTAGAAAGTGATCCCAGTGACCATAGCTTCGATTCTACACATGTTGATAGTCCCCAGGCTTACTACATGCAATCTCCTGAACATGGTGAGTCCTATTATAGTGAAGAGCCAAACGAACCTATTTGGGAGTCAGATTACACAAACGTCATGTACGCAAACCCCAACCCTAGACCTCAACTTAGGCAAGTAAGACCCCCATTCCCTAGAGGACCATGCTACAGATGTCAAGGAGATCATCTCATTCGTGATTGCCCCTTGCCTCCACCTACACAACCCCAATCAGTGACGATCAAGGGCTTTTGCCAGGATTGTGGAAAGGAGCATCTCTTACGAGATTGTCCAAAGAATCCCAGCAATATGCCAAAAATCACTCCTATCAACGTTATTGGGTTAGTTGTAGACTCCACAGGGAGTGTGACTTCCACTGCACCAGTACAAGTAATCACTAGAGCCCAAGCCTTGCAACAGAACCAAAGCGTAGGCCAAGAAAAGAGCCCAGATGTTAGTGAAACGGAGAGCATGACAAAGAAGAGGACTAGAGCTTGGAGAGATAGTCGTGAAAGAATGAAAAGACAATGGGCAAAAAAGATGAGTGAACTCGAGAAAAGCCTCAGAGAAACAAAGGCCAGGATAACTGAACTCACATCTCAAACTCCCTCTCACACTACCACACCACCACCATTCCCGTCTCCATCCGACCCGCCACCTTCCAACCCACCTCACACAATTCCACCACCCCCAAGAGAAGGATCAGTCCTAGCAGATCCCACTCCCGAGGAACTTAATATGATGCTTAAAGCATATCAGGCCAGAATTCAAGAAGGGCCAACCGTAACCGATCATGAAAAATGTTACCCTAGAGCAGAACTAGAGCTAGAACGAACCAAAATTTGCGCGAAGATGGTGGAATTGGCTCAGACCATGTTTGAAGCCTGTCGCCTATTTAACATCTCTAGTTCAGCAAAGACACAGTTGCACTTTGATGGACTGTTAGAAAGAATAGAGAAGCTCATTGCACAATCAGAAAAGGAACCTGCCTCTCAACACAAGGACAAGGCAAGTGAAAGTGCAGGTCTTCCTGCGCAGGAAGCCTACGTGCCTAACTCTACGGAGCCAGACACATCATCTTCTATGAATCAGTTCACACCAGAGTTCTTACGAGATATTCAAGAAGACAAATGGGCTAAGGAAAGTGAAGTCCCTCCTCCCATTGAACTTGTGGATGATGCACATGACCAATTCCCACAAGACATCCCCTCCATTTATGAGGAGTAGGAGAGCACCCACTCTCAGGAAAGACTAGACTTTGAGTCTAATTCTTTACAAGAATTACCCCACTTCACAGGCCCATGGGAAGCTAAGTCTACTTGTATGAGAGCACCCACGGTCATGGTAAGAAACGAAGACTCGATCATACCTAGGAACACAGAGGTAGTGAAAAACACTAAAGTACAGTGCAACCTCACCTTAGAAGAGCTACTCAAAGTAAGGCCAGAGCTATGGAAACATGTAGCCAAACAAGTACGAGAGATAGCAAAACCTCGTTCCCAGGTAGGATCCCAGAGAACAGTGCCAGAAATACCCTTGGACAAGATAGGAGACATGAGTGAGGGCGAAGAGGGAAACACATATCTTCCTATCACTCATCAAGGATACACCACCAAGGCCATTCTAGACTCAGGCGCAGGTGTTGCAATTGCTACCACTTCCCTATGGAAGCGTTGGGGCAAGCCAGCACTCAGGCCCACAAGGATGAAATTGCAAATGGCCGATGGTCACATAGAGAGACCCCTAGGGCTGTTAGAAGGAATAACTCTCACCACCTGTGGTGTTGAGTTCGAGCACACATTTGCTATATGCGATCTTAGCAAAAATCATGCCTATGAGATGATTTTGGGAAGACCCTTTATGCGACAGCTACAAGTGGTACAGGATTGGGGAACCAATTCTTTGTACCTACAACACTTAGGTGTTACGACCAAAGTGAATCTCAAAGATTACTCTCATAGAGATGTCCCTCCTATCCAATGGAATCCCATCCATAGAGCCAAAGATGATACAGAATCGGTGCATTCCATAGGGTCAGGATCCTCATGGATGCATGAAGACACCCACTTATGGATGTGCAAAGTAGCAGTAGAAGAAGAGAAGAGAGAAGAAGCCAGAGAGATAGGTGCAAAAGAAACACATAGATCAATTCAAGACCCAGCCTATGCGCCTGTAGTTTTTCCTGACGAAGAATTTGAACCCCACGGCTGGGCAGAAATCCTAGCAACAATGGATGTAGCCATCAATGAAGAACAATGGACACCTCACTGTGATGAAGATGGCTACGACATTTCAGTCTTCTCCATAGAGCCAATCATGGGAGAGGCAGTTCTAGAAGAATGCGAACCTAGCCCTGATGCATTTGAAGATGCGAGCGACTCCGATCTAGAGTCAATCATTATGGATCCACCTTTTGCATCAGATGAAGAATATTTCTATGAAGTAGAATTTCAACCCCAAAGGCATGGAGAGCTTACAAATGATGTAAGGCTAGCCACACATGTGACCCCGAAGGAAGAAGGGAAGAAAAGAAAGAAGAGAGCAGTCACACCAGAAGAGGAAGAATCTTTGTTTGAGGTCCCAGAAAACTTTAAAAAGTATGAGATAGATGAAAGAAGAGTCATGATCAGAATGCCTAAACGAGAGGCACAATCAGGAGAGGCCTATGAAAACAAAGAAACCACCAAAAAAATAGTAGTGGCCCTAGAAGAAGGAGAGGAGAGATGCACGTACATAGGCCATGACCTAACAGAGGAAGAAGAGCATGCGTTAATAGCCTTGCTAAGAGAATACAGAGATGTGTTTGCTTGGAGTTACAAGGATTTGAAGGGTGTTGATCCAGACATATGCTCACACACTATCCCCATGACCTCAGATGCTAGGCCCTCTAAGCAAAAGCCATACACATACAATGACAACTATGCGGCCAAGATCAAGGAAGAGATAGATAGACTGGTTGAAGCTGGATTCATCTATGAAATTGAGCATACTGAGTGGGTATCCCCCATCGTAGTGGTGCCCAAGAAAAATGGAAAGCTGCGTGTGTGCGTTAACTTGAAGAAGGTTAATGCAACCACAATTCGAGATAACTATCCGCTTCCTATCACAGAGCATCTCTTAGAAAGAGTAGTAGGCAAAGAAGTGTACAGCTTCCTCGATGGATTTTCGGGCTACAATCAAGTAGCCATAGCTCCAGAAGATCAGCATAAGACGGCATTTGCCACTGAATGGGGCATTTTTGCCTTTAGAGTAATGCCATTTGGGCTTACCAATGCACCAGCTACCTTCCAAAGGCTGATGTGCCATGTGTTTAAAGAGTTCCTGAGGAAGAACTTAGAAGTCTATGTTGATGATCTTTGTGCTCATTCCAACATAAGGCAAACCCATATTCCCGAACTCAGACAAATCTTTGACAAATGTAGAGAATATCAAGTCTGCCTGAACCCAGAAAAGTGCGTCTTTATGGTCAGGCAAGGCAAGATTCTAGGACACATAGTGTCAAAGAATGGCATATCCACTGATGAAGAGAAATTGAGAGCCATAGCAGAGCTACCTAGGCCAAGGAATGTCAAGGAAGTACAAGCTTTCATGGGGCATTGTGGTTACTACCGCCGGTTCATTCACATGTATGCTGTCATTGCAAAGCCCATGTACGGACTTCTGACTAACTTTGAGTGGACTGATGAATGTGAGAATTCCTTCCAGGAGCTTAAACGAAGATTATGTTCAGCACCAATCTTGACCACACCAGATTGGAACAAGCCATTCCATGTTCATGTGGATGCATCCAATTACGCTATTGGATGTGTACTCGCACAACCTACTGGTGAAGGTAATATGGATCTCCCAATTGCCTATGCCAGTAGACAATTGAATGCAGCTGAACAAAATTACACCACTACTGAGAGAGAAGGCTTAGGCATGGTATATGCAGTTAAGAAATTTAGACACTATTTGCTTGCAAACAAGTTTAAATTTTTTACTGGCCACCAAGCATTGTTATATCTCGTGAACAAGCCATGCAATACAGGAAGATTAGTAAGATGGTTTCTCTTGCTAATGGAATATGAATTCGAGGTTGTAGTAAGGAAAGGGAAGACTCACTTGAGAGCGGATCATCTCTCTAGGCTCACATCTGGAGAAGCCCCACAAGGAGTGTCAGATGACCTTCCTTATGCTTACTTGTTTAATTTGGAAGTTGTACCGCAGTGGGCTAAGACATTGGTACCAGTATTGACATACGGGCCTAACCATCCAGTAATAAACACGCAGGATAGAGAGGTAGTAAAAGCCCAAAAGTATCACATCATGGCAGGAAGTATGTACAAACACACAGATCAAGGGATCTTGGCTTGTTGTGTGGAAGAGGATGAGTACGCTAAATGGTTGCAATTAGCACATGTAGGTGCATTAGAGCAACACTACTCAAAGCAACGAACCCTACAGACACTAAGGAGACTCGGAGTGCATTGGCCTACTATGGAGGCTGACGTCCAAAAGTTGTGCAAGGAATGCCCAATCTGTTGCACTAAACCACCTGTGGAACATGCCACTCTTTATCAAGTGTCCATAGTGCCAGATTGGAGTGAACCACTAGTATATCCTTCCTGAGGACGAAAACATTCCCTCCAGACATGACTCTGGCTAGGAAAAGGAGTTTAGAACAAGAAGCCCAGGATTACTCACTCATTGGTGATAATCTTTACAAGCGTGGTAAGGATGGTTACCTGAGACTATGTGTCCATGAAAGTGAATATCTCAAGATCTTGGAAACTGCTCACCAAGGTGTAGCAGGAGGACACTTTGGACCAGATCGGGTGATCAAGGCAATACTATTTGCGGGCTTCTGGTGGCCGACCCTTCACATGGATGCACATACCTATGTGAAACGATGTGATGTCTGTCAGAGAACTCAGTATCCTATACGTAAAGATGAGATGCCACTGAAACCTATGATGGGTGGGCGTGCATTCTCTAAGTGGGGAATAGACTTCGTAGGTCCTATTAATCCGCCAGCTAAGGGTTCCCATGCAGAATATATCATTGTTGTGACAGACTATCTAACAAAGTGGGTAGAGGTAAAAGCCACAATGAAGAACGATGCTCAAACAACAGCTAAGTTTTTATTTGAGAATGTGTTCACTAGATACGGGCTACCTATAGAGCTAGTTAGTGATAGAGGCACTCACTTCTTGAATGAAGTTATTGAAAATCTGCTCCAAGAATTCTTGGTAGTTCATAAGAAGTCTGCCCCCTATCACCCTCAAGCAAATGGCCAGGCTGAGAGCACCAACAAGATTCTGTGCAATGTGTTGACGAAATTAGTGAACAATAAACGCTCTGATTGGGACAAACAGCTACACCATGCTGTTTGGGCATACCGAGTTGCCTACAAAACGGTACTCCAAGCCACCCCCTTTCAGATGGTGTTTGGCCAAAATGCAGTGCTACCATTAGACTTCTTAATACCAACACTGAAAGTAGCACAAGAGCATGAATGGATGGGTCATGAACTCTCCTCTAGACTATTTGACCTTGAACGATTAGGAGAAACAAGACTGAGGGCGGCTGCAGGGATATATGCAGCTAAGAAACGACAGAAGGCATACTTTGATGCCCACGTTAAGGATAAAGATTTGAAGGCAGGCGACCTAGTACTAGTCTACACTTTGAAACAACACGCGAGAAAACTAGAGAAAAGAGGCTACGGACCTATGATCATAAATAGGATCTCCACAAGTGGAGCAGTACAACTAGCCACTTTAGAGGGTAATGTTCTCCCGAGCTACATTAGCGGATGCAGAGTCAAGTTATATCAGGAACCTCTCACAGAGGAAATGCTAAGTCAACTCAATATTGCTAAGAAATGCAAAGAAGAAGAAAAGCAAATTCGAGAAGAAGCTCAAGCAGAAGCTTTAGAGCGCATACGGAGAATGAAATTAAGAAGACAAGGTAGAGAGCAACCTAGGCTAGGTGCATATGCAGACCAAGGATATCACGTGGCTATGTGTGAAGTTTCAGGTATCAGCTCTCATAGGATAATTGATCGACGTCTTTATAACCTTAGATATAGGACAAGGAAAGGGTGCAAGGACTGTAAGAGCCTTGATTGACTCAGGTGCAGCCACTAGTGCTGTAAAATTGTCTTACTGTCAAGAGTTGAAATTAACAGTCAATCCTATAGAAGCATATCTCATAGGATTGGGAGGTGTGGAAACCCCTTGCATGGGCGAGGTGGAACTTCCCATCTACATTCAAGACGAAGTAATGACAGTCAAAGTACTAGTTTGTCAAGATGAGGACCTCACTGAGCCTCTTGTCTTGGGTCAGGACTGGATCTATGATCATGCAGTCAACCTAAACCTAAGAAGTGGACTTCTTCAGGTATGGGTAAATCATAGTCGAATTACAGTTGAATTGGAAAATGAGGCACTCAAGGAACTAGGTAAGGCACGAATCCTGGTCCTTCCAGGGGTGCACATGAAGTTGACAATGCTATTCTTGTCCAAAAATGTATGATGCAGAAAGAGGATTGTCTCAACAACGGAGTCAAGGATAAGAAGGCACTCCCTTCTGTTCCAAAGGCTAGAGGGATGCAGCAACCAAAGGCAGATCGAATACAGAAGAAGCAGAACACTACCTATACTGGAGGCCAAAAAAAGGAGCAAAGCAGATTGTTTCAACCGATGAAACAAGTATGGAGGCGAAAAGGCGAACACCCTGTTCTGACCAGGCCAAAACCACGGCCAAAACCTCTTATTAGTAATCAACAACACAACACTAATAAGAAGTCCTTCATAAATTCTTCTGCGAAAGTGAAGTCTATTTGGGTACCCAAGAAGTCAATGAAGGCCAGCCCACAATCACGACAAATCTGGGTGCCTAAGGTTTGCTTGCGGGCTCAAATAGCTACACCAAGGCCAAACCCTGTACAACATGTTTCACTCATGTGAACATCTGAGGCCCAGTCTTACACATCACGCACTATCACGTATTCTTCCATGAGCACAAGTAGAATCACTTGTAAATGGGTCCCTAAAAAGCCCCATTTTTCAAGTAAATACCCTATCACACTCTCCAGAGCCTCCACAAAGTCAAAATCAAAACCTATCCATTGCATTTGGCAGCCTAAAACTTGTAATAAACCCCCGGACCCCAATTGTAAATCCATGTCCACCTACTAACTACTTCACTCTCACACCACATCATTCCGCTTAGCTCTTAGGTCTACCCAATTCCTAACTACACACACAAGCACCGAGCACTTACTAACCCCTAACCTCTCCCGAACCTCATGTTAATGTTGTAACAGGGGACACAGTGTCATTTTTGTGTCCATTGCAATGTTAACATTTATTCATATATTCTCACAGAACCAGCTGCGAAGTTTTCAACATGGCTGAGGCAGCAGGAACTAGCTATCAAAATCATTTTTTTGTCCATTGCAATGTTAACATTTATTCATATATTCTCACAAAACCAGTTGCGAAGTTTTCAACATGGCTGAGGCAGCAGGAACTAGCCATCAAAATCATACCTATTGCGGACCCTCCCAGTGGCCATACCATGCCTGTAGGAAAAACTTCCCACTGGTTTAGTGAAGTGGCAGGACCCTTGGGAGAGGGAACGTACCTATGGGAATCAGAGTTGGACTTCAATGGGAAGCAAGGTAAATACCATTTCTTTACAAGAGAATTCGAGAAGTTACAAAATGCAGAAGGTCTACGTTGGATTTGGGAGAAGGCAGGATTGGATGCATATTTCAGTGCACGGCTCCCAAAGCCTGACTTCATGCGATGCTACTATCTCATCAACACCTTGACTCCAAACAAGAACCCAAAAGGTGCAAGCTCATTTGTGATTCCATCTCTGACAAAGGGGAATGAGCTCAAGAGGTTCAGGCTATCAAACAACTTGGTGAGGGAGGCTCTAGATATGCGCGGAATGCATATTCCTACAGAGAAGGAAACCCTAGTACCAGATTACATGAAGAATCGAAGTCTCACCAAACTCAAGGACATGGTGTCCATGACTCCTAATATTGCAATACACCTTCGCATGTGCATGCAACACTTTGCTTTTCCTGCCCAAGATAGATTCACCATGCCGCCCAAAAAGATTTGGTTTAGTTTGTATCTGGCAAAGACACAGAGCCTCACCATCAACTTACCCCACTGGATAATTGATCAGATACACCTAGCTCACAAAAGATGGCCGCGGAAACAGGTTTTATATGGATGTTGTGCTCTGACGAGAATCATTTATAGGTGTTTGGCTTATGACATCCCTATTCAATGGGCCCTAATGTGGAATCGTGTAGAGCAGTTTAGAGGCAGGACATCCACTGGACCCTCTTCTAAGAAGATGAGAGGTACTGTCCAAGTCCCTTGTGCTCAACCACGTGGAGCCACCCTAACACCAGACGTCACCCCTCCACCCCGAAGAGTCCGACCATTCACACTCCGACTTCCAAGACGCAGCACCGATGGTCCTAACTTGATATTCCCTCCCATCCCAACCGATCTTGAATTTCCCAGTGGTGCACCTTTGGAAGAACTCACGAATGAAGACTTCGAACAATTATTACAAGATGTAGAGCTGGAGGCAGAAGAGGCACAACAAGTGGAGAATGTGCAAACGCAAGCAACAACCTCCCAAGTACCTGTCACCACAGTTGAAGTGGATGAAGAGGATAATGAAGAAGAAGAACAGGAGGAAGATGAGGAGGATTATGATCAAGAGCATCATGATGAGCAACAAGAAGTGCCAGAACTTGTAGGTGCACCTGCATATACAGCTCAACTACAAAGGTTATACGACACAATCAAAGCAGTACAAGAAAGGCATCAACTCTCTCTTGTATCAGGTCAAGCTTTGATGCAAGAAATGCTATCAGATGATGGGGTGGATCAACATTTCATTGACACCCTCAAATTAGTGTCAAAATCTTTAGGAGTTCCGGAGGTTGTCCACACAGAAGTCCGCCAGTCCGTGAGGTATGACAAACGCAGAGTTGACACATTACCCAGAGCAGGTAAGACTATCAAGATACCCGTCACAGAACAAGAAGTACCCATTGAAACCACAGCTACCCCCATCACCACCATTGACCTCTCTGCCAAAACCTTCGTTCAGACATCACCCATCTCACCCCAGCATCCCCCATCACCACCTTCTCCACCCCCACCACCACCTCCCACCATGGAAGAAACGCCAGTCATCACCTCTACCTTCACTTATAACCCACCCTAAGTCACATCATTTTCCTTTCGAGAACCCACCTCACAAGACACCCTCTTCTCTTTCGTCACCAATCCCTTGTACACTTCAAACCTTCTATCCTCCGAACCCATAATGGGTCATCCCATAATCCCAAGTGTGGTTGGAAACCCTGCACCCAGAGAAGGCAACCTGTGTTTCCCAGCCTATCCCCCAATACGGATACCTCCATTCCATGACCCTCACTTCCCATCTGGCCCCTACGCCTCTTTCAACCTAACCTCACCACCCCAATACCCGTCCTTTGTGGAGTAGTTCATCCGCTCTCCAATGTTTCAGAGGCACATTTCCCCGCTGTTCGCAACGACATCAATTTACACGAACACCACACTCACTTCACCTACCATACCCACCTACATGGTAGCCCCTGTACACACCACTTTGTCTGACCCAATGGACATTTCACCCACCACAGCACCTCTCCCCACAATTCCACCATCTCCCCCTCCCTTACCCCCCACCTCACCACTCACCACATCATTGGCATACACAGCATTCACTACCTCCCTCCCCAATCCCACCTCCCCTGCATTTCAAACTTTTCCCCTTGCATCTCATAATGTAAATAGCACGTTCAACACATTACTTCAGTGTGCACATCAACTACAACAAGAATACCATCAGTTGGAAGAACGCACTGCTGCCCTCCAGGCAGAATCTCAACGTCTGCAAGCTAGAGTCAACACTCTTGAAGCCGCTTACCAAACGCTCCTAACCAAGCATACCACCTTACAGCAGGCTCACTCCGAATTGGAATCAAAGACATCGATAGTAGATGATCAAGCAGTCAAGGAACTAGAAACAGAAATCCAAGCGCAAGTGATATCTAATGCTACACTCAGACGCAACCTTGGGCTATTAAGGAAGCATATGGCAATAGCACTAGAAGAGAACAAGAGGCTTCAGCAACAAAACCAAGACAACTTTGAAGAGGCTATGGAAGGAACTGCAGGAGCAACCATTAGCCCTACCAAGTATAGAGTAGTCCCATCAGAAGACATTCGCATCTTACTAGAGGAGCATGCAAATTTCTTGGAGTCATATGAAAAGTTAGAGACTGAATGTGCAAACCTAAAGAAACAGATAGCCCGTGCCCCCACAGCTCAACAGGAGTCAATAATCTTGGAACGCTCCACATAAGAATTAGAGACCCTCCGTAAGCAGGTGGCAGAACTCAAAGCACGCCTCGCACCATATGAAAGGCCACCCTCGCCCACTGAAGAACCAGAACCTGAAACAGTAGTGGAAATCCCCATCGATGACAGCTATGAAGAGCCGTACGAGCCGATGCCAACACCCGGTGGTCGGACTACAGAGGAAGGACAGGATACTTTAGAAATTCAAGTTCCAGATTGGGTCAAAAGGGTCGAGAAAGTGGGTAAGACACATGATGATCGCGTTGTCGTGCAAATGCAATCTCTCACAAATCTCGAAGAAACTATCCTTCGGTCTTCTTATTTTCAGAACCTATCCCACCAACGGTTAATCACAACATCAGAGTCGCAATACATGCCTTATTTTGTCTTGCTACATGATTATAATGCAGAAGTTAAAAGACATACAGGGAAGGAGCCCACATTTGCCACTCAATTTGAGCCAGAGGACTTACCGGCAAATGCGCATGCTGGCTCGATCTTCCAGCCTAATTGGCGTGCACGTCTCCTAACCGATTACCCTGAGATGATGAGCACCTGGGCAACCATGCCACTGTATATCAAGTATAATCCATGTTATTTCCCAATGGTACGTCGCAGATCATGGCAAGCATTTGCGATCAAGGTACGCAACAATAAAGAATGCTCGGCTTGGGTTAACTATCCATATTTTGCTCCACCTCGAGGGACCCCAACCGTAGCCTACATGATATCAACAATTCAGCACTGGTCTACACGTCTAAATAATGTACCCGACATAGCAGCGAAAATGTGTATGAAAATATTCGAGCTCATGACCATTGTCTTCAAAACCTTTTGGAAGGTACAAGCTCCATACATCTCTGCCCCTAGATTCTCTCAAGGTAACAAGGATTTAGTCTACGACATGAGCCAGACTCCCTCGGTCACTATAATCTTTGTCTGGCATGCACGAATAAAGTACTTACCCGCATGCTTCAAGCAGACATTTGAGGAAATGTTCTCTACCGGATTCTGGGAATATCATTCAGAAATTTTCATTCCCAGACCCACACATTTGCTACATCTATTCGTAGTAGAACAAGCGATCCATGCAGATCAGTTACGTCTACCACATCCGGACATTCCAGGACCAATTGATTGGGATCGTATGATGACAGACTTGGCCAGAGGGCTATGCATACAAGAACATCAGCTTGCCACTCAGGTTGTGGAATATTACATCCAACACTCCCAACAACAAGGGTCTGTCAGGCACGACAGACGCGAGAGAGGGGGGGGTGTTGAGAGTAGTATGGGCACCCAAGGACTGACTAGACAAGGAAGCCAGCGGAGAGAGTCAGAGCGAGGTGAAGGATTAAGTAGACAAAGCAGTCGACGCAAATCTGGCAGATAGGCCCTTCAAATTTTTCCAAATCAACATCTTTATAACAATGATTCTTATCACTAACAATCATTGTAAATACCATTTCATATTTTTGTAGCTCCATTTTGTGCAAGCCAAGGAGTCCTTGAGCTTGAGGAGCCTTAGAAGTGCCTACATACCAATTTTCGTATTTTTTAGACTCCGTTTAAGCCCTCAAATTGGCCCTGGAACCTAATTTTTAACTAGGCCAGACACTAGGTCTGGATAGGGCCAAAACCTAGTCAAAAACTATAAATAGAGCCAGAGAGCTCATTTTTGAGGTTAGCTTGTAACTGAATTGAACTTGTATGAGCTTTTGGAAAGTAATCTAAGAACTCCATTGCTTCTCACTCTTTGTCTTGCCGTGTGTGCGCGTGTGTGTGTATGTGTGTGCATGTTAGTGTGCTTCTCACTCACGCACTTGTGCCTTCACTTGCTCGAGGTCTTCATACCATCCTCACGTCTTCCCGGATTGACATTAAAGGAGGTGCTACTCATCACTGAGCTACACCTCAAAAAGGAAGGTTGTTGAGCCCATAAAAGTCATATTGGTCAAAGTCAACTGCAGTCAAAGTCAACCACAATCAAAGTCAAAAGGTAAAAGTCAATAAGTTCAAGGTCAAAGTCAATAGGTGCAGAGTCAAAGTGCTAAAGTGCAGGTGTCAAAGTGCACAGGTAGTGCATAATTAATTGTCCACAAAGGGTAAATTGGAGAAAGTGGGTTGTAGGTTGCAAAGGTATTTCTCTAATTTCCCTAAGGTTCAAAGTGTTTTTAAAGTGTTTTGGAAGGTTCAGGTGAACCCTCCCTTATGTGCACATTTGAAGAGTTAAAAGGAAAATGTGAAGGTATGTGAAGCGGCAGCGTACGCAGAAGTGAAAGTATGGCCCCCCAATTAAAATTTTTGGTTTTAGTCTAAAGTCACTACAGGAAAAAACAGGGAGTCGTTGGCTACCACTTGTGAAGACAATCTTGGGACATCAAAGTGAGCACCAAGATACTCTTGCAATTGGGAGTGTACGTGAATCGACACTCAAATCAATGCAAGGGCTATTCTTGAACCATTCTAAGTGTAAGCAAGAGAAGCATAGTCTAAGTGGAGTCAGAGAGAGAGGTGCAAGGGACACATGTTGTGCGACGCAGAGAAGTGAAGTGCAAGGTGTGCATGAAGAGTGACCAAGGAAGTGTGCAGAGAGTGCTAAGCTAGTCCCCCAAGGATCCCAAGGTCTCATTGAAGTGTGCGCGTGCCGACAGAAGGCATCCATCCCTCCCCCTTAGTGGAAGCTTGGTGCAAGGTGTGCACAAGTGCACGCTTGGAGAAGGTGGAGGTTTGGTGCAGAGGAGGCCGGAAGCAACAAGTCTCTTGGGTATTTGGTATTTTGTAATTGAGCACTCTGTGGGATTTTGCACAAAAGCATTGGATTGCATTGTGCTTCACATTGTATTTGTCTTATTATAATCAATCGACAGAGGCTTCCAATGTGTATCTTTCTTCTCTTCTTTCCCTTTTCTCCTACAAACACTCAAATCCCTTCTTATCCAAGAATCCCCAGCAAAATTTGGCACGCACGGTGGGACTTCCAAGGAGATTTGAGCATAGGAGAATATATATTGCAGTTGGACAAGCAATATTCAAGTGTCGATAGTACTACTTCAGTGGACTAAGAGGTACATATTTTTATCAATTAACTCATACTAAGAGGACTATGAACAACCCATGACCGCAACCTGATCCCAAACATTGAGGGTCACCTGCAAGCAAACAAGAAGGAAGGCTCTTAGAAGATCATCTAGTCCACTCTCATCAACTTCATCAGTAAGGAGCATGGCTGGTCAGGTAGACTTGGAAATCTTACTATCAAGATTGAATATAAGATTTCCTTCTTTCAAAGGCCTAGCTCAAGAAGATCCTGATGAGCATATTAAAAGGTTTTTGGCACTATGCAAAACTAGAGGTTTAATGGGCAGGGAGGATGCCTTTTTGATACTCTTCCCTACCACATTAGAAGGATTAGCAGATAAATGGTTCAGCCAACTTGTTGAGAACCATTTTACAACTTGGGATTTGATGAAAGATGCATTTAAAAATCAATTCCAGCATGGAAATACTTCAGAGATCATCATAGAAGAACTAGAAAATTTGAGATTGGGTCCAGGTGAAAAGTTCCCAGAGTTTGTGACTAGGGCCAGGGCACTAATGGCTAAATTACCAGATCCACCGCATGATTTTTTTGTTAAGAAATGGCTAGCTAAGCCACTTCCAGTGGCCATCCAATGCAAAATCAAGGAATTAGTGTTGCCTACAGCCTCCATAGAAGAGTTCATAAACACAGCTACTCGACTGGAGCAGATAAGGCAACAATATGGAGCAACTTCTTCTCAACTATAATATTCCACAGAAATAGAGGATCTAGTAATCCAGCTAAGGAAGGAGCTGGAGGGCTTAAAAAGGAATAAACCCCACAAAGAGGAGGAGAATGCTGTTACTCAGTTGCGAAGGGAGATTGAAGCATTAAAGCTCCAAAAGGATGAGGAGGCCCAAGCACAGGAATTGGCCCAACTGCGACAGGAGCTACAGGAACTCAAAGGGGGCGGCATCAAAAGTGGACTTTGGTGTTCCATGTGCAGCAAGCAAGGGCATATAGTAAGTGAATGTCCTCTGTTAAGTGTGACTTGCCAATTATGCAGAAAAGCTGGTCATCAGGCCTAGGAATGCCAATCAAGGGGAATACCTACAACAACATATTGGACACAAGGAGGACCCCTACCACCAGCAAATGTAATGGCGGCGGCACCCAATCAAGGTAACACTTACAACCCTAGACAGAGGAATAACTTTGCAAATGGGCCTAGAAGGCCAGTCATTTGTTTCAGATGTGGAGAATGTGGGCACTATCAAAGTAGGTGCACTCTACCAGAAAATGCCTCTCCTTGCAGAAACTGCCCAGAGGCCAGAGACCACTATACAAATTGTTGTCCTAAGAATCAAGCCTCTTCATATGGGCCCCATATTCAAATGATTTTTGTGCACAAAGATGAAATGTTAGATCAAGTCAATGAGACATCACCATCTACCAGGGTGGTGCAGTTAGAAGAAATAGAATCTTTTACAGTGCAGACAAGATATAAAGGAAAGGCTCAAGTAGATATAGCTCAACAACCAAGAATTGATGGATTGAACAAAGACAAAGAGACATCTGAAGACAAGGCCACTGCATGTGCAGATACAATGCAAAAAGGAGATCCCATATGTACCAGTGATGCCATTGGGCATGCATTCAACAGGGCTCACGAGGAGTTTGGTAAGTCAATTGGAGCCCATGCTCTTAAGGAATTAGAGGCTTCAAAGCTTCTCAAATCCATGAAAAAGGAGGTTAGTATTTTTGATTTAATAAAGATGGATGGGAAATTCAGGTCAGAACTATTGCAGATAATTGATGAGGCTTCCACTACAAGTTTGGTAGCAAAAGACTGTTGTTTTACATAAAGGAAAATTTGTAGGGGAAGCACCCCTTACAGATTATAAAAGTCCTCGACTGATAGTATCTATCAAAGGTCATGAATTTCAAGGAATTATTGTGGATGGTGGTTCCGGCATTAACTTGATGCCTAAACATAAAATGGAAAAGATTGGACTCCACCCGTCGAGGCCTACAAATTTCACTGTTACTTTGGCAGATCAGAGCAAAGTAAAGCCCTTGGGAGTGATCCCAAAAGTTCCACTTGAAGTACAAGGTAATCTATTCATTCTGGATTTTGTGGTTTTAAGATTGCTACAGGTTGAAGGAGGATTTCCCCTCTTAATTGGAAGACAATGGCTGAGACATGCAAGTGTCATTCATGACTGGGGCAAGGACACTATGTGGGTACAAAAGAAAGGGCAAGAGCTGACACAGATTCATTTAGAAGAGGGCCCAGATAATCAAGGGAACACCAGCATGATGCAAACAGTTGGCATTTGCATGGAACCAGAATCAGAAGATCAACCCCAAATAGATTTCGAGGAAGAAGAGGATATTCTAAATTGGCTCCAAGCAGGCAACTCTTCCTCTTATTTTGGAATTTTTCTTAATAATTTTTGCACGACTGAAGGTTATGATGAAGATGAACAAAAAGTCCAGGTTGATGGATTGGGAGAGCCCATCACAGACCACAGACGCCAGGAAGACACCCCTCAGATACAACTTGGAGGAGGATATGACAACCACAGATAAGGAAGTTACTAAAGCTAAAGGCAAAATAAAAGATTCTAGTGAAGAGTGTTCTTTCCGAATTCAAGAAATACCTGCAAGATGGATGCAGAACAAGGAGGAACACATTGAAATCCAAAATACCCCTGCTTATGAAGCAATGCACGAAAAGCTAGTGGAAGAAGACAAGGACGGAGATGAGCACGAAGATAATATGGTAGAGAGAAATCATGTCAAATAAATACAATTAGGCACTCAAGACAATAATCGGCCAGTTTTGGTGGCCACTTGGTTGTGGAACCACCCAGGGCTGAGAATGGTGGGTCGGATGCTGTCTTTGATGTAAAACCAAGCAAGCCACTTCCATGAATCGCTCGCGCAAATTAATGGAAAAGAATCACTGGCGAACTCATTGACATGCAGGTAGAACTGCAAATTAAAGGGCGAAGGGGAAGAAGGGCGATCATGAAAAAGTCTCCATCGCGGGCTGATTCAGTAATCCGGACAGACACATAGAGTGGCGAGCTTGCACGATACCTGCAGATACAAAAGAGGAAGGAAAGAGTGGCATGCGTGTACTGCATTTGTACATGGGCAATGGACAGCAAACTTCTGAAATGGTCCATCTCGCGTGCTTGTCTGAAAAGCATTTTGGAAATAATGAGTATCCATCGGGGTTGTCAGTGTTAGCTGTGGACTGATCTTAGGATACAAAGAAGAAGGCACTCACTCTATCGAGTTCGAGCCAACTATAGGACAATCATTTTGCGAGAGTTGCTGAGTGTATGTGAGGCGCATGCTCTTTTCTCAAGTAGGATTAACGAGGAAGGCACGGAAAAGGAAAAAATTTTCCATGTATGAAGACAACTACAGCATTGATATGTATAGTGTATTGGAACTACAGGTCAATCCACATGATGGGATGGAAATGCAAAAATGAGACAACATCAAGTTGACTGTACTTACTTAAGATTCCACATCTCATAATTCTTGGGCATCTTGATGGACATGCATAAATAGGGCAGGAGAGTTGCTTCCAATTATAACAGCCACTCAATATAATTAAATATCAACTGAGTAAAACAAAAGCATCTCAAGAAATAAGTCTTTTGCTAAGCACGAGATTCAATTATGGTTGATGATGGTAAGTATATTTTACGTTAGAGATCAATGGGCTCCTTCACATCTTAATCGGCCTCACATCAAGTTCATATCACTTGAATCAAAGACATTGCTACCATCTAGAATGAACGTACGACCATTCACATCATCTACATCAAATGAATTTTTTCAAAATTAAAGGACATTTGTGAAAAATTATACCTCTTCCTAAATGAAGCAATTGAGCCTCTTCACCATGGTCTCTTGAATATTCATATGAACTTTATGATTGCAAGGATCAGATATAGTTAGCTAATTTTGATTAAATCGGTGGAAAGTTAAGAATAGGAACACTTACTTATTAGCTCAATCACCATCTTTTTTGGGCTAAGCTCTCTACCAATTAATCTTGATTGTGAAGAGATGATGGGGTATAGACAGAGATGAGTGAGTCTTTTGCAAAAACCTACTCAACACAAGCCAAGATAGCTTCTAGAATGTGTAATATACTTCCTTAGCTTCTAAAGTATGCATAAAGAACCCCTAAGGCCTTTAGAACATCATTCTCAAATGATTGCATCAAAACAAATAAGTTTGCACTTCACTAAACTTGGAAAACCTTCTATTTTGGGAAGATAAGCTCTTAGTAAAAATGCTCAGAGCTCACAACTTGGTACAAATTGACTAGAGAGCTTTGCCCACATTCAAGTGTCTAGCAAACTATAGTTATTTCATGAATTGAGGCTCACTATACAAGGAGAAATAAGTATAGGGGGGTCACTCCGACTTTTCAAGAAGGAGATGAAGTGCACACACAATCACCTTCAAGCATTCATAACTCAACATATACTCATCCAAAGATAATGAAACTCCATAGGTAATCTCACAAGCTCCTATCTAAGTGATTCAAGTAAAAGAATACTCAAGATATATGAATCATAATGTGTATTGATATAGCACACATGATACAAGGGAGATATGGAGGACTACTCTCACTTGAGGTGAGTACAATGCTGAGTCCTCAATCTATCAATATCTCTTTCAATCCAGTCATTGATTTGAATCTGTTTAGCTTGACCCCATCTAATGCCTTTGTCATCATATTTGCACATTTTTTTTGAGTTGATACATATGATAATTGAATCTCTTTTCTTGTAAACTATTCCCTCAACATAATGATAATGCACTTCTATGATTTTAATCTCAGCATGATAGATTGGGTTAGCAGCAAGATGCAATGAATTGATATTATCTCCAAAAATGTGAGGAATAGATGACTTAAGACCTAAATCATAGTACATGATCTTAATCCACATTGCTTCTTGAGTTGCATTAGTCAGTCCTCAATGTTCGACTTCAATAGATGAGAGTGCAACTATGGGTTGCTTCTTTGAGGTCCAAGAAATCAATTTTGTACCTGAAAAGGTGAGGTATCTAGATGTGCTTCTCCTATCATCTTTAGATCCTAGCCAATTTGCATCAGAGAAAATCTTGATATCTATATGAGAAATATAAGGGTAATACAAACCTTCATTGATGGTTCCCTTTAGGTATTTGAGTATTATTTTTGTTGCTTCCATATGGGGTTTCCTAGGAGTACGCATGAACTGACTTAAGGCACTTACTCCATAGAAAATCTCAACCCTTGTTAAGGTAGCATAACTCAAGCTACCAATTAGACTTTGATAGCTACTTATATCTTCTATTTGCTCTCCTTCATGAGGACTTAACTTCAAGTTTATCTCCATAGGTGTTCCATGGCATTCATCCATTCAGGATTCTTGCTTGCTTCCTCATATGATGAGGGATGCTCAGAATTTGAGTCATGTGCTAGATATATAGAATGTGTAGTAATCAATGAAGTATCATAGCCATACCTTTCTAGCTTTCCCTTCTCTCTAGTTGAACTCCTAATCATTTGTTGAGAGGATTCTGCCTCATCCCTTGACTCCCAATTTTGTCTTTGCCTTTAAAGTTTCAGGAATTCATTTCTCTCCTTGGAGTCTTTTGATCATCCTCAGAATCACTTGATGCTTCAATTGTATGCTCATTCCTCTTTGATAATGTTGGAAAGTCCTCCTCTAGGTCATAAGGTATTATGAACTTCCTTTAATCATCTTCAAAACATGATTTGTTCTCATCAAACATAACACACCTACTTACAATGAAACCTTTGTTACTTTGATTGTACAGCCTACAAACTTTCTGATTGTCATAATTAATGACGATGCATTTCTCTACCTTAGGGTCCAATTTTCCTCTAATATGTGAAGTTATGTGTGCAGATGTAATGCACCCAAAGATCCTACAATGATCAATGCTAGGCCTTCTTCCATTCCATGCCTCATATGGGGTCATTCCATCTAGAGCCTTTGATGTAAGCCTATTCACCAAATAGGTAGCTATTGATACTACCTCTACCCACAAGTAGTTGGGGAATTTCTTCTCGTTTAGCATTGACCTTGCAGCCTCCACAATCATCCTATTCCTTCTCTTTGCCACTCCATTTTGCAAGAGTGTATCTTATAATGATTTCCATTTTGATCCCTCTCTCTTGGAGATAAGAATCAAAGTCATGGGAGATATATTCTCCCCCTCCATTTGACCTTTGTCTTTTTAGGGTTTTACCTATTTGGTTCTTCACAAGAGCTAAATACTTTTTGAAACATCAAAATACTTCATCCTTATGCTTCATAAAATATAATATAGTCCATCTGCTACAATCATCTATGAATGACACATAGTACCTTGATCCAAAGATTTAAGGCTCCTTACTTGGTGCCCAAACATCTGTGTGGACCAACTCCAATAGATCTCCATGCATGTAGCCTTTCTTGGTGAAGAGATGCCTGTGTGGCTTACCAAATTGACAAGCATGACATTTATATATCACATGTTCTTTGGATATATTTGGTAGACCACATACACTCTCAGACCTACTAATTTGTTTGAGACCTCTTTCTCTTATGTGAGATAAGCTCTTGTGTTGAATCTCTAACTCTAATAGGGTTTGGGTGCCATGATTGAATAATGCAATGTTCTTGGTTTCTTGGAGTTCAAAGATGAACAATCTACCTGCCTTTTCTCCTCTTGCTATCTTCTTGAATCCTTGATGTGGGTCTTCAAAAAATTCTCCATGCTTGATAAATCTAACCTACAAACCCTTCTCAACAATTTGACCTACACTGCTAAGGTTCTTGGTAATAGTAGGCACATATATTATTCAACTTAGTAAGTTCATATTACCATTTGGAGTCTTCACACTACATGTCTTCTCAATGGGATGCCTTGTGTCATCTCCTATTTGGACTTCATCTCTATTCTTTGGACGTCTAAATCGAAAAGTTGAGCCACATTGCCTCCCACATGATTTGAGCATCCTGCATCTATATAAAACACAAGCTTATCTCCCTTACCTTCCTCCATAGTCTTGTTCATGAGAAGAAGTGAATCTTCTTGAGCTCAATCATTTGTATAGTTTTTGTAGCCTCTCGTTCCTTTGTATCCACCTTGATAGTTGTTTTATGAGTTTTTATTATATCCATAAGAACTGTTGAATCTTCCTCTTGAGTTTCCATAGCATGCTCTATTGTATCCTCTTCCTCTTTCGTTCCTTGGGTTCTTGAAACAATTCTCTATTGTGTGATTGCTTAGACCACTTACAACACATGGTCATGAGCTTTGAGCTCTCCCTCTGCCTTGTGTACCTCCTCTACCTCTTCCTCTTGAGCCTCTACCTCTACCTGCAAAGTTGGCTTGAGAGTTACTTCCTTTATCATCGGACTTCTTACATTTGCCTTTGCTATACTTGCTTTTATTCTTATCTGTATAGAAAGCAGATGATTGATTCCCTTTTTGTTTGTCTCCATTCTTCATACGCTTTGCTTCATGTGTGAACAATAGTCCCATGAGTGTGTTGAAATCAAGAACGTGCATGTCCATGTAGAGGTCTATAGCTATGGTGTAGGCTTCCATTTTTCATAAGCTCTAGTACCATTGATGACTTGCCTGAGTATTTTCTTTTCATCAATGACCACCAATGCTTCAAAGCTGGTGTGCAATATGCTTCATCTTAGTGACAAAATCCATCACACTTTGCTTGGGCATCTTCTTGAGTGTTGTAAACTCCATCCATAGTTGATTCTTTCTTGCCTTGGTGCTTGATAAGAAGAACTCTTCCAGATCATTCCATGTATCTTGTGATGTCTTACGATTCCTAATGTGAGGGAGTAAAAAATTGGGGACAAATTTAAGAACGGGTGAACTTTCCAAAGCAACCTTTGAGCACCATGCATTTAACCTTTCATGCTCTTGTTGTGTTGGTTGGCCCTTTCTTCTGAGTATTGGCATCATCTCATCTCTAGATATGTAACCATACAGGTTCCTTCATTGTAGATAGGCCTCCATCCTAAGTGAGCATGTTGAGTAATTACCTCAACCAATTTTTCAATAGATGAGGGGAATCCATAACCCGTAATGCTTAGAGTTTAGCTTGGCTCTAATACCATTGTGAAGAGGTGATGGGTATACATAGAGATGAGTGGGTATTTGCAAAAACTTGCCCAACACCATCCAAGATAGCCTTTGGAATGTCTAATATACTTTCTTAGCTTCCAAAATATGCATAAAGAACCATTAAGTCCTTTGGAAAAACATTCTCAAATGATTGCATCAAAATAGATAAGTTTGAACTTCACCAAACTTGGAAAATCTTCTATTTTGGGAAGAGAAGCTCTCAATAAAATGCTTAGATCTCACAACAAGTCATGAATATAAGCTACTAAAGTAGAGAGATTTTTCACACATTCATTTAAAGTTTGTAACTACTAAAGCAAGTCATGAATATAGGCTATACAAGGATCAATAATTATAACAAGTATGGGCGGTCACCCCAACTTTTCAAGAAGGAAATGAAGTGTAAACACAAACACTTTCAAACATTCATACCTCAAGATCTACTCATCCAAAGATAATGAAACTTCATATTAATATTAAAATGGTCCTATATAAGTGATCCAAGTGAAATTTTGGAAATTGAATACTCACACATAGAGAAATGAACCACACAAGTTGACTTTGTATGTCAAGGTATTGTAGTAGTACACAAAAATTGAATACTCATGACATATGAATCATAATGTGTATTGATATAGCACATATGATACAATCGAGATATGGAGTTCTAATCTCACTTGAGATGATTACAATGTATGCTCATAACCTCGGCTCAAAGCTCTTAGAAAGATTCTCTTACCCTACAACTAAGGGGTCTATTTATACATAGTTTTGAATTTGAATCTTGATGATTCATCCACCCAAAAGTGAAGCTAAACTTTAGGAATTATTTGAATTTGAATCCCAAGTTAAGTCCTGGATTTGGGCTCCCTTCATCC
The DNA here is from genome assembly GCA_020310875.1 of Ceratopteris richardii. Classification (NCBI taxonomy): domain Eukaryota; kingdom Viridiplantae; phylum Streptophyta; class Polypodiopsida; order Polypodiales; family Pteridaceae; genus Ceratopteris; species Ceratopteris richardii. Next base: position 123,426,950 of record CM035409.1, read on the forward strand.
ATGATATTCCTCCTAATTTTAGCTTTTACAATTGACCAAGATAAGTACAAGGTATCTATCCTTTGAACTTTTACAAACATGGGTTCATATGACATCTTTGTCTGATGATTTAATGAGAGTAATCCAAGAAATAAAGCAATGCTTTTAGGCTTTCTTCTTTCACCAACATTGATAGACTTGAGAAAATTAGTGTCTCATCCTTGATGTTGTGAAGGGCCCTCTATGATATGAGCTACATACAATGAGTTTCCTCCTCAATAAAAAGATCAATTCTTCTTCATACTCCCTTCACATCTACTTGAGGATCTATTTTTGCATTTTTCTGCTTCTATGCCTCCATCTTGGTTCCCCCACATAATCCATATCTTTTGTCAGAAATCTAAATCTCACATGTCTTGAAATCCAATTTAAACCATGGATAAATGTCCTTAGATCATCTCACTTTGATGTTTCATCATTTGCAATACCAACCTAAATCAGGCAGTGCCTTCTAAATTTTGGGTGGAGCTCATGCCCAAACTTAGTGAGGGCCTTACTCAGGGTGGAAAAATCTACTTCTCTCAATTGAGCACATCTTCTACATGTGGTCACTATCATTATTGTGATCCCAGGTTAGGATCTTTGCTTCCTTAGTTGTAAGACCAACATAAATATGCATATCTAAAACAAATGCTACTGTGTGCTCCTTTACGAGCCACCTAACTACTTCTACAAAATGTCAACCACCTAGTACATAATAATTGTGGTCTTCATAAGCATGGCTCCTTGAAAACTTCTAGTGTGCTTAGCTCATCTGGATGCACTACAGTGGCATGGTGATTGATCTTCGTTTTTTTCTTGAGGTTCTAGACATGCAGATTACAAGGGTCTCAAATCTCAAGAGGCTTCCTTCATGTTGCAAGGTCTATTGAATATTTGTATATGATTATGATGGGCAAGTGGAATGGCTAGTGCTTCGACACAAGCCTGTTCTTGATGATTTCTTCTCTTATTTCTTTTCACTTTTTTAATAAAACTCATAAGGCAAGCTCCCTCGTAGGGGCAACAATCTTGTCTAATGTATTTGAGATATCCGATGAATCTGTAGGTTCAATATATTTGGACTTCTTTTTTGGTGCCTTATTTTGCATAGGCTACTTGCCTTTTAAATTCATTAGGGTTTTTCTCTTGGGCTATAGCAAGATAATTTCCTTGTAAGGGCTATATTTCTCCTTTAAATAGGGTCATCATTGATGGCTCTAATAATCTATAACAAATATGGATCTTCCACTTGTGCTTTCTTTATCTCTTGAACCAATGAGTTTCTTAGAATTGTGAACCTCATTCTATACATTATCCAAGATAATGTATCAGCTACCATATTCTCTTTGCCACTTCTATACACGATTTCCATATGAAACTCTTGCATGAGCTAAGTCCAATGAGCATGTCTGCCTCAAAGATCTACATGACTATAAAGATTACTTGAGTATATGGTGATATGTGTATACTTTAAATCATGCATCATAAAGACAATGTTTCCATACTTTAAGAGCATGCACAGTTTATAATTATATATCCAAACAACAAAATATAGCAATTTAAGGTTCCAAAATCCCTTGGAGAATGCTTAACGTTTATTGAGAAACTCTTGGGAAAGTATCTCCAAATATATGCCTTGAACCCTTGAGCTATTTTGATTATTTGAGCTCCCATTTGAAGGTTTCAACTTTAGAACTTGTTTATCCTAAGTTTTGGAGATCATGCAGTCTTGGAAGAAGCTTCTCCAAGTAGAACCTTGGGATGAATGTGAGAAGAGAAGTCTCATTTGATTAAATATCCATGTGATGTCATGTGATGACCTTAGGAAAGCGTCCACATGATGGACACTTGCAATTGTCCAACTTCATACACCCCCTTGGCATTGATATATATATATATATATATATATATATATATATATATATATATATATATATATATATATATATATATATATATATGTGTGTATATATATATGGGCAGAGTTGTTTGGGTGGATACATGCTGCTTTTCCCTTCTGGGCTTAGATTATATCCTTGAGTCACCTCTCTAGCTCATTTGCTATATACATTTGATACCTTGATATTTAGGAGCATTTGTGGTATTTCATGACCACAACAATGGTAATCAAAGCTAGTTGTAGATCTATAGAATCGAGAGACATTGACATTGTGAGAGAGCCTCCTTGATCTCATCTATGTACTGAAAAGTTTGAACAGAAGCCCCATTTAAGAGTGGGAACCCCCCTCAAGCAAGGGGAGGTGCCCCCAATATGTTCTTCAAGGCCAAACTATACATGCCCATGCACTTGTAGAGCACCTAATATGGACCATGTAGACACCTTATGTGGATGCATGCATCCACATGGCACCCAAAGGAGCTACTACCCATGAGGAAGAGCTCTCTAGTTCTCTTCCTCCTTGTGATGCCCTCAAGTGAGGTTCCATGCATCTTTTGAAGCCCTCTTCCAATCTCCAAAACATCCTATTTGGGATAGATTCCCTATTCTCTCAGGCTTTGCATCATTTTCTTCTCTTCGTTTCTCATGATGGATGGTCACTTCTCATGTGGCTATGCATTGGCTACCACCTACATGTACCCACATGGTTGTGTACAAGAAGAGAGAAGGATTTTATGCAATTGAAGAGCAATGAGATGCATGACATATTTATCTCTTCATTTGCAATTGAAGAGAATCATTTCTTCTCTCTTTGGTGGAGCACGAAGAGGGAATTTTAGTGGCAAATCATGCTTTGATATGTTGAATAAAGGGAAATATCAACTTTGATGGTATGTCTATTACATCCCAACTCTATTACTCCAAAGATGAGCATCGATGAAGCATTGGAGAACAAAACAAGGATTTCTCTTTCCCCGGAGCAGAGGAAAGATGTAGCTTGTCACCAAGCTAAGTTTCTTTTAGTTATGTTTGATTTCAATAATTCTTCTCATTACCTTTTGTTGTCTTTGCATTGACTCATCATTGAAGCATAAGTAAAGGCTTAATTTTGATATCTTCTAGGAGAATATAGGAAGCTAATGAAAAATTAGTATTCTCATAGTGAAGAAACCAAACACATATGGATCAAAAAGTACTTGAGCATCTCAAACATTCGCATGCATCCATGCATTGGAAAGAATAGTGTATGTGTATTTCCTAGATATTTTGTTTGACACAAAGCTATTCCGCCATCAACTTGCATAAATTGAATGCCCAAATAATGATGCCAACGCCCCGAATCGGACATCTCAAATGAGGCATGCAAATCAGCCTTAAAATTAGCAATATGCTTCTCATGAGGACAAGTGATCAGCATATCATCAACATACACAACAATGATCAAAAGCACATCATTCGCATGCTTACATATAAGGTGCTCTGAGTTGGACTATTCTCAAAACCATGTGCAATCAAATAGGCATGTATCTTTTCATATCAAGCATGTGGTGCTTGCTATAAACCATATAATGCCTTCTTCAACCTGCACACTTTGTTTTCATGCTCTTTCTACACAAAGCCACGAGGTTGAAAAACATACACTTCTTCATGAAAGTCACCATTTAAAAATGTAGTTTTAATCTCCATTGATGTACATTCCAACCATGATGAGTTGCAAGTGCACAAATGCTATGAACAATAGTCATTCGCAAGTAGGAGCAAAGGTCTCATCAAAATCAATGCCTCTTTGTTGGGCATAACCCTTTGCAACAAGCCTATCCTTATACATGTCAATTGGTCCATCAAGTTTACACCAACTTGTATACCCACTGAGTGCCAATGGTCTTCTTTCTTGGAGGCAAGTCACATAAAGACCAGGTGCCATTCTTCATTATAACATCATATTCAGATTTCATAGCAGCCATCAGTTTTCTAAATTTTGTGCTTCATCAAATGAAACAAGCTCATTCTCTTCATAGAGACTAGAGGCAGCCATAGCATAGCAATTTGATGCAAAAGAAGCACTATGAGAGCAGAACGAGTATGATATGACAAAGGTGCATCTAATTTGCTATCACACAAGGTCTACACCAACCATTCTGGTATAGTTTTTGCCTCCTCAATATCACCTCTCTCATCAACAAGTGCATCATGTAAATATGCATTAGAAATGGAATGATCTACATCATCACACGAAACATGTAAAGGTTGAGAAGTTGCCTCATTAGGACCAACACTAGACTATCCACCTGTAAAAAGAGGCAGCAAAGTGTCATACATGTCTTTCAAGCTAACTGATATTTCCTTGGTACATGAAAGTAATGGTTCAATATCATCTTCCACAAAAAGAACATCATGGCTAACCAGAATGTATTTAGTCTGTGGATGATACAGACGATAGCCTTTGCTTTCAAAAATTGTACCCAACAAGAATACATTTCACTGCTTTAACATCCAATTTACTACATTGTTGTTCAAGCACTAATGCATATGCCAAACAACCAAAAACACACAGGTGAGCAGCAGATGGTTTACGACCATGCTAAGCCTCATATGGAGTGATAGACTACAAATGCTTTAGTGGGACACCTGTTAAGTACATATGTTGTACACTTAACAACCTCAAGCCAGAAACTATGTGGTAAAGCTTGACTCTTGGCCATACACCTCGCCATCTCCATGAGTGACCTATTGTTTCATTCAGCAACTCCATTTTGTTGAGGTGTATATGGCATTGTACATTTATTTTTTATCCCACGTTTAGGTATAAATGCATTAAAGTCAGAAGACATATATCCCCCCCCCCCTGGATCAAAATGGAGTTCATGCTGATAGAGTTTCAACCAAAACTAGAAGCTATTTGAAGCACATAGACACTTTAGACTTTGCTTTCAATGGATATACCCATGCATGCCTAGAAAAATGATCGATGAAAGTCACAAAGTAAAGATAGTTCCCAAAAGAAGGTGTCTGAATAGGACCACAGACATCACTATGAACAAGCTACAATTTCTAAGTAGCTCCTCGAACTAAACCATCTTTTGGGAAGGAGGAATGCTGCATTTTGGCCAAAATACAGCCTTAACATACATGTTTACTAGGTGCCTCAAGTTTGGGTAGAGAGGACACCATTTCAGATTTCTGCAGGCATAGAGAACTAGCAAAATTCAAATGACCAAAGTGTGCATGCCAAAGCTTTGCATTTCAAAAGCTTGAGAATCATGTACTACACATGTTGAATCATTCATAGATTTTTCATAGTGTATGAGCTTATATAGTCCACGACATAGAATGCCACAAGCAATAATGACATCACCATTTGATAGATCATGAACTATACATCTATCATCAACAAATTTCACAACGAAGCCAATCTTGGCTAATGTTGAAACTGATAACAGATTGTTCTTGATCCCTAGCACAAATAAAGCATCTGGCAATGTAAAAGAACTACCATCAGCAGTAGTTAGAATGATCTTACCAACTCCCATAACAAGATAAGAGGAGTTGTTAGTCCATGTGACAGTATTCCCTATAGGGGAAGGCTTGAGTGAAGTCAAGAAACTATGCTACGAGGTAATATGTTTGGACGCCCCACTATCAAAGTACCAAACATCAGAGTCTATTGCAGACATACACTATTCATGAGAAGATGGGTCATAATTGCAAATAGTGGTAAACATCCATTCTTCATTCTGCACAAGATTAGCAGACTCTATTTTGGGTGTAGAGGCCTCTACAACAACGATTCTAGCCTCTTTCTTTCTTGCCTCTTTAGCAGCCAGTTTTGGATAGCTTTTTATGACATGATGATTTCCTTTACAATATTTGCAAAATAGTTTCTACGTTTTTGTTTTCTTCTCGTCTCTCTCTTCCTTCTTTGATTGTGCAGAATTAGCAAATTTCTGCTTACTAATAGAAGAGCTCCATTTACCTTTGCCCTTCTGACTAGCTAGGAAAGCTTGATCTACAACACACATAATGGACCTATTCTGCCTAGACTGATCTTCTTGCAACAGAACAGAGACCAACTCCTCAAATGTTAAGGCATTTAGATTGCCTTTCATCATCAAAGGAAGAGTAGAAGCAAAACTCTGATATGAATTAGGAAGACCATTCAGAAATGTCTGCACAAGTGAATTGTTAGGCAAGACTTCATCAGTAGAAATCAATTGTTCCTTCAAATCTTTGATCTTTGGCAGAAAACTATCTATGGAATCTCCTTCATTCATGTGCTCACTCTCCAATTGTTTTTGGAGGTAAGCAACATGAGCCTCATTCCTTGCCTAGTATAAAGTGATAAGTGTATCCCAAGCATCCTTAGTTATTCTCCAAGGGTGAATGTGAGGAATAATGGCACGTTTGACATACAAGGCTATCAATGCATGTGCCGGAGCATCTCTGCCATCCCCACAAATTTTCTCTACAGTAGGTGCAATAGGAACTGAAACATGACACGAACATGAAGAATATCACCATCTTCAACACCATCTGCATCACCTTCAATAACTATGTTTGCAGGTGAAATAGGATGTTTTTCAACACCTTGCACAATATTCCACAGTCCCTTTGCAACCAATACATGATGCATCATATAAGCCAACAATGAGTAATTGGTACCATCCACCTTATCCTCAATAGCCAACATATGGAATACATCACTGCTTTCAGCCATGGCCACTAACTAAAATACCGTGATGTAGAAAAATGATTGTATCTCAAAACATTTAACAGAACTACCCTATTGAGTTTTTCTAGACTTGTAGTAGACTTTGAGATGCTTATACTGGAAAATTAAAACCTGTATATATCTTTGGCACAAAAAGATAAAATTGCCTCCATAAGCACTCCGATAGTGCATTTGAAGGCTGAAATGAGCTCAGATTGCAATTTTGACACCACAAAATGAAGTAGTTTTGATCTCCTAATCATCTTGAGTATGCTCATTAATTTTTCTGTGATTCTAAGACTATGACAGGAGGGGTTTCGATGATGCCCTAGATGAAGCGGCAACCTGCTTTGATACCAATTGTTGGAGTTTGAGGTCTACGGAAGCACTCGAATAGCACAAGGAAGAAGAACCTTGGAGCACAACACACAATACTGAATGTATTACCACTAGAATGTGCATAGATAAGTAATCGGTTAGGGTTGTAGGCATATATACAAGCCAACAAAAAAAACTCCTAAAGACGGAGAAAAGTGCCCCGATGGTCCTAGTATGTTCACACACATCAATACCTAAATATATCAACACAAAAAAGTAAGCAAAGGAAAGAGATAAGTCAAGAAGTTTCATTTGAAGATAACTCCTTGACAAATAGATGGTAAGGAAGTAATGTATGCATGAAATAATGAGCACCTGAATATATCTAAGTTATTCAATGGCTTATAAAGATTCTTGATACAAACATTTTCATGATAACATGGGTCTAGAATCATGTGTACATTGATATATCATACCTCCATCAAGATTAGAAGATATTTGAGAGGATGATTGCAAACACAAACTTGATAGAGCATGCCAAATATTAAAATTCCTTAAAGAGAGAAGTAAAAGTAAAAGATAGGAGTTGTTTGTAACTGGGAAAAATCTAATTAATTCTATGAAGCTTAAACTTGTATTCACATGTTTGTAAAGCAATTTCAAGAGCGATCCAAGAGCACTAGAAAATTCTTAGACTTAAGCAATAAAGAGATTCCTTGAAAACCCTCGGGTAGCTATCTAAAAGATTCAGATAGAGAACAAATCTAAATACGATAATAATTTCTTCTCACTACTAGTTGAGCAAGAACTAACAAGATCTTGAATATAATTCAAGGCACTTAGAATCACACCAAAGACCTTAGAAAAGAAGGATGGATGTCTATTCCAGCAAAAGTTTTGAAGTTCCCAAGGACAAGCATAAGAAAATAAGAAAACATAAGATCATAAAATGATTTTTTGATGGAAGCACTAGAAGCATAGAATAGAGATAACCCCTTGAGTTCAAATTCTTGTAAAAAGGATTTGAATAAAATGTACTGTATACTTAGGTGAAGCTTCTAGACTTTAAGATAAATATCATCCAAATATGGATGTTGATAATGGTGGTATGGGATACTAGTCCTTATATTCACATGGATGTAGGAATGATGATATGGGACAACAGACCTTGAGAAGGTATAGTCTTTAGCTCATGACTTGAAGTGAAAATGAATCTCAATGGGAATTTTAACTTCATAGATGAAGATGAATTATAAGATTATCATGGGCATAAATTCACATCACTTCAAGAAGCCACAAAGAAGGAAGATACTAAAGGATGAAGTAAGCTGGCTTCCATTATCTTCCTTGAGGATTTAACTAGGATAATGGGACTTCAAAGTAAAGATTTTGCAATTCTTTATCAAAATTTCCATATAGATTTTGAAGTGAAATATCTTAGCAAGATTGTTTCAAATAATTTAGACTAAGTTAATCCAAATCACCTTACTATTGAAAATGTGAACTATGCAAGCTTTAGGTGGAAAAAGGGGTCAAAAAACCTTAATGTGGACAAACTTCATGACTCAAATCACTTAGGGTGGTCTCAAGTTTGGGAAAGGTCGGGCATGGTAGTCCTAAGGTGGTGGAAGACTCATCAAATGCATGGAAGTCTTGTAGAACATTGAAGCTCAAGAGACATACACTAAAGGAGGCTCAAGGAGAGAGTCATCCAAGGCTCAAGGAGCTGAAACACGGTAGTCAAAGCTAGGAAAAATGAAGAGGAGGGCGTTATATGCATAGAGGAGGAGCAAGGAGGAGCTATCAAGCCCACATCCCCTCTAGTCTCTTGTAGGTATAGACATAGTTTACTTATAACGGTTGGAGATTTAAAGTGCATTTTGTAGCTTATATGCATATCTTACTTTCCTTAAGAGGACTTTTTGAAATCAGTTTTGTGTGTAGAGAAATTGGTGTATCTTTGTAATCCTAATTTTTGCATATCCTACATCTTTGCATAGTTTGTTTTGTACACAGTTGTTGAGTGACCTAAACAGATCCATTTGAGGTGTTTTATAACTTTTTGGAAGTATTATGAACCACAATAAGTGTGGCTAAAAGCTTAGGTGATTTGATCAGTGTAAGGTAGGTGAATCAGAGTTTTGTTGCAGGGTAGTAGAAAAGGTGTATGAAGGGACCTATGTATTGGATTCATTTCACTTCTAGTGTGCAAATTTGAGGGATTAGATTCCATCAGTTGATATCAGATTAGGAAACATCCTTTGAAGACTCTAGAAGAAGGACACAAAAGCTTGGACATCAAGGCTAAGAGGTACTTTTCAGTGTAACCCTAATTTCCCATTCATTATGGCAGATCTAGGACAAAAAGTGGAGTTGCTTGGCAAAGAATACCAGTCATGGAGGTTTAGAGTCGTGAACTACCTCATGAGAAAAGTTTTATGGCCTATTGTGTGTGGAGATGAAGATAAACCCAATGTGGATCCCCAAGATCCATAGATCATCAATCAAGAACTAAAGATGTTGAAGGATTGGGAGGAAAGGAATAGGAGAGCTATCTTCTACATATCACAGGTAATCTCTAACACTATGATTGGTCATATATCAGAGTTTGATCATGCTAGAGATTTTTGGGAGGCCTTAGACAATATATATGAAACTTCCACAAGAAGCAAAAAGATGCAGACTAAGAATGAACTCCACTCTTTGAAAAAGGGTAGTGGTCAATCTATTGTTGACTATACCTTGAGGGTGAAGGAGTTGAGGGAGCAATTGGCATCCATTGGCTGCAAAGTAGATGAGGAAGACCTTGTGCATATTACTCTCAATGGGCTGAGAGGGGAAGACAAGTGGAAACCCCTCATTACTACCATCTTGTATAGAAATCCTCTACCAACTCCTGAGGAATTGATCCCACACCTAGTGGCAGAAGAGGTTGCCATAAGAGACACATCCAAGGAGGAATACTTATAGGTCCTATATGCTAGAAAAGGCAAAGGAAAGAGTGGAAAGAATGGCAAAGGGAGGAAAAAACAAGTTGACGCAGTCCAAGGAAGAAGATTTAGATTCAGAAGGAGATAACAAGGCATCATCTTCAAGGAAGGGCGAGAATAGCAAAGGGAAGAACAACCCTCATCAAGGTAAAACTTGTTTTATATGTGATAAATAGAATCATATTTCTTTGAATTTTCGGTTCAAGGATGAAAAAGGCAAGAAGAAGAATGAGCAAGGGAATTATGCTAACAACTCCAAGAAGGATGATGAGAAGGAGACCCTCCTAGCCATAAGACATGGCTACACTAGTGATCCCAAGGACACAAAGTGGTACATAGACTCTAGATGCTCTAATCACATGTCATGTATGGAGGAATCTTTTGTTCATATGCAGGTACCAATCTCAAAAGGTTGTGTGGAGAAGGGAGATAACATTGAGCATCCCATCACACATGTGGTAGGTGTGAAGCTAGGTGAAGGTAAATATGTCAAGTGTCTTGAAGATGTGCTCCATGTTCCATCTATTTCCAAGAACCTTATCATTGTAGCATAGATGGTAGAGAGAGTTATGCATGTTATATTTGATGCAAAAGGGTGTATGGTGAAGCAAGGAGGCAAGATCATTGCCAGGGGAAGGAAAGAAGGTAGATTGTTCACACTAAATGTTGCTCCTGCACAAAAGTTATGTTATGTGATGATTGGTAACAAAAGGATTGCGGAGATTGATCTTTGGCACAAGAGGATAGGACATATCAATATTCCCAAAAAAGCATGTGACAAGTAGGTTAAGTGCAGGGACTATTGTTGCTCTAGCACAATGGTAAGTACCACGTTAAGAAGCTCCACCTCCTTAATGTCAATCCGCAGAAGAGATAGGAGTGATATGAAGATCGTGAATGTGAGATGTAGTGAGAGTGAAGGTGAGAAGCATAGAGATGCACACACACATACACACACACATGTAGGAGACAAGCAAGACACAATGGAAGATAGGAAAAGTAGACTCTATTCTCAAGATCTCAATTACAAGCTCAAAATATCTCTGAGCTCTTCTCTACTCATACAAGCTAACCTCAAAAACGAGCTCTCTAGCTCTTTTGATAGTTTTTAGACTAGTTTTGACCGGTTTCACATCTAGTGACCGGCATAGTTAAAAAATAGGTTATAGGTGCTATTTGAAAGGGTAAACGGGATCCAAAAATAGCCAAAATTGGTAGGCTTGTTCTACCTAAGCTCTCAAGTTCAAGGACTCCTCGGCTTGCACAAAATGGAGCTACTAATTAAAAAAGGGGTTTTTCTATAATACATATGGTACAAAGTGATGAAAATCACTATTGAGAGATTGAAAAGTATTTTAAAACATATTTCTTTGAAAAATTAATCTTCCTGGCTCCCCACTACTTCGTTGTGATCTGCCTTCACATGCTTCCACGTGGTCTGTGCCTTTGGCTACTTCCAACACCCCCCTCCCTCTCGCTTCTGTCATCCTCGATAGAACTTTGTTGCGAGGTCTATCGGATATAGTTTTGTAGGAGGTCTGAGCGAGGGTGTGCTCTGAAACGCGAATACCTCTGGCAAGATCTGCTTTGAGTTTTTCCCAATCGATGGGTTGAGGTTCATCTGGTGGCGGGAGTCTGTAGTGTGTGGAGTACACCAGTTGTTCATAGGCAAATAATTGGAGTAGGTGTGTGGGCCTGTTGATAAACACCTCTGAATGGTATTCCCAAAAACCGATAGTAAACATTTCTTCAAAGGTCATTTTATAGCATGTCGATAGATATTTGATGCGATAGTGCCAGGCATAACACACCCAGAGTGATGGTTTTGTGCTCATATCATACACTAAATCCTGATTACCATGCTTGAATCCCGGGGTGTTCACGTGTGGTGCCTTGACACGACGGAAGACTTTGAATACTATCTGCATCATGTCAAATATTTTGACCATCATATGGGCAGCTACATCATCCATGCGGTGTAAGCGGGGGAGCTAGTGTCGAATAGTTGCCATCATATATCCTACAGTGAGCGGTCTGCGAGGTGGCATGAAATATGGGTAATTGAACGAGTCCTACCACTGGTTGTTGTTCTGTACTTTGATTGCAAAGGCCTTCCACGAGCGGCGATGTGGCATTGGTCCCCAACATGGGTTATACTTTAAATGGAGTGATGCCTTGACCCATGTGCTCATCATTTCTGGGTATTGCTGTAATAAGTCCTGGCGCCAAGTTGGTTGAAATATTTCTCCTCTTTGTGCGTCTGTTGGCAAGTCTTCAGGCTCAAACAGAGTTGCATGGGAGGGTTTCTTACCTGTCTCTTTTTCGATGGCCAATTGGTATTCTGCCATTAACATAAAATATGGCTTATATTGTAGCTCATGCCCAGATACATACCTGTGAGGGGCCAAGTGAGCGAAATATGGAGATTGTAAAATAGGTTCCTCTATCATGGCCATTGCATGTAATTAAGCCTCCACACGTGCTGAGTGGGTCCGGCCAAGTTCTTCTACAGTCTTCATCCATGTGGGGGTAGGGAGTTCAAAGGTGGTGTGGCCTTCGATCATGACACGTCTGCCTGGGATGGGTTGTGGTTCGTAGGCTTCTTCAAAAGTGTCCTCCACTGGGATAGTCATTGTTTCTTCATCCCCGGGTAGTTCCGGTGGGGAATCTGGCCTAGGGGGTGCTTTGTATGCTGCTATCTATGTTTGAAGATTCAATACCTGGGCCCGTAAAGTGTTGAGTTCCTTGATGATCTCAAGAGATGTGGCCGTAGGAGCTGGTGGTGCTTGCTGTACAGGTGCTCTCAATTGGAGCATTTTGTGGTCTTCCTGAAGCTTTTGATATGCCTCATTCATACTATCATAATCCTCTAGTAGTCTGACAGGATCTTCCAATAGTATCTTCATGGATTCAGAGGGGACTAGCTTTGAAACGACTAGGACTCAAGGATTCGTCCGGTTGATCTAAAGCAACTTCAAGGTTCTCTCTATTCTGTTCTTGCAAGCATTGATTCTCTTCTTTGGCTGCTGCTAGGTGGCGTCTTAGTAATCCCATGTTTTTAGTGAGCATCACATTTCGAATAGTTTGAGCCCTTAACAAATTGTCAATATCCGTAATGGCCTCTTTGGTCTTCTATTCACTTTCTAGTTCTAGTGTATGGTAGTCCTGGTGTAGCTCTTGGTAGTGTGTGTTGAGGGAGGCGTTCTCGATTGATAATGAGTTTAGTTGCGCCTAGAGATCTACAATCATTTGTTGCAGCATCTGGTAACTGGTGCCTAGAGATGCAAATTCATCTCTCACTTGTGTCATACATGCGAACATTTGACAGAATGCATTGTTGAGTGTAGGTGATAAAATTAACGGTGGAGTGAGTGAAGATGTGGTGGATGTTGATGCAATGGGAAGGGGAAATAGGGATGGAAAGTGGATGCAGTGGTGACTATGGAGAAATATGATGTGCCTAAATGTGGTGGTGAAATGGATGAGGTTAGTGGTGGTGTGATGGGTGGTGATATGTCCATGTCACTGGACATGGTGTCGAGTGGAGTGACCGTGAATAGTGGGGTGACAGTGGGTGCGTGAGTGGGTGTGAAAACAAGATTTACAAAGGTTGCCAAATAATTTACAGATGGGGTTCCTCGGATTGCTTGGTGGAGAGGGGAGAGAGGAAATACAGTGGGTCGGGGAGGTGAGACAGGGGAGAAGGTCAATGGAGGGGGGAATGGGAATAGGGGTCTTGGAGGGATGGGGAAGGAAGGGACGGATGAATGGAGAAAAGGACTAGATAGAAGGGTGGATGTCCTAGGAGGGAGGCTAGGTTGTGTGGGTGGGGAAAGGGTGAGAGGAATTGAGGCAACAAAGGCTTCTACCACCGCATTATCGAAGGACGTGGATGGTTGTTGGCAGTGGTTAGGGCAGTCAAGGACTTACGAGACAAGGAAGCCAACGAGAAGGGCCAAGTAGGCAAAGCAGTCAACGGAGATCTAGCAAATAGGCCTATCATTTTTCATGAATTAATATTTTCCAAATAGTGATTTTAGTCACTCCACACCATTGTAAATACCATTTTTTATTATTCCTACTCCATTTTGTACAAGCCGAGGAGTCCTCAAGCTTGAGGAGTATTAGTAGTATTTATGCACCAATTTTCATAATTTTCAAAGCTCGTTTGAGCCTCCAAAATAGCCTTAGAACCTTATTTTTAACTAGGTCGGACACTAAGTCTGGACAGGACCAAAGCTATTCAAAAACTATAAATAGAGCTAGAGAGCCAATTTTTGAGGTGAGCTTGTTGTAGATTTGAACTTGTATGAGAACTCTTTTGCAATAAAAGTGACTCCATTGTCTCTCTCTTTGTTCTTGCCTTGTGTGCACGTGTGTGTGTGTAAGTGTGTGCATGTTCGTGTGCTTCTCACTCACACACTTGTGCCATCACTTGTTCGAGGTCTTCATACCATCCTCACATCTTCTCGGATTGACATTAAAGGAGGTGCTACTCATCACTGAGCTACACCAAATTTTCGCGCCGTTGTCCGGGATCGAGCTTTGAGGATGAGCGTGTGATGGTAAGAGGTAGAGTTGTGACATTGGCGTTGTAGGTAATCTATTTACTTTTCTTTGTTTTTCTCTTTCTTACTTCATTGTCATCATCACCATCATCATCCTCACCACCTCCCACCTCCATCTCCATCATCGCGAAAATTTTAGTTTTTTGGTCATATCACCTTCTTCCTTCCATTTCCCTCATTTCACTTGTGAGAGAGAGCGAGAGAGCGATTTGCGTGTGCTGTTTTTGCATGTTTCTTGAGTGTTCTTGCAGGTTTTGGCTGTATCATTGTCTCCAGCAGGTTGCGCAGGTACAAAAAAGCTCTGCACTGTCTCTGCGGCATTGACCTCTGTCAATCGCGATTGACAAAAAATTTGAGCTTTTGGTAAAACAAAGTGCATCACTATGACACACATGATGAGCACATTCCAAATCACTTATCAAAATTAAAAAATTCCTTAGTTCTCTGTCAATTGCAATTGACACTGTCAATCACGATCGACAGCCTCTATCAATCACGACCGACAAACCACGAAGGACTGCCATGTAGGACTCAAGTCAATCATGATCGACACCCTCGATCGCAACCGACTGAAATCTCACGATTGACACAAAAAGTTGCCTGTCCATGTGTCCATCGCGACGGACAGAACTCCGATTGACTGAAGTTATGCCAGATTTTGTGGAAAAAGTGTCGATCACGATTGACACCATCAATCGCGATTGACAGACCCCACGACCGACTCTGTCGATCGCAATTGACACCATCAATCATGATTGACATGTCGATCGTGCCTGACAAGCCCGACGGATACCTCTATCAATCACGATTGACAGACCTGTCGATCGCCATTGACAGGCTTTTTCAACTGAAATTTTTAGGGTTTTTTATTCAAAATTGTGGGGTAATTTTGGGCACACTTATCAAGTAATTAGCACTTTGTGGGGTCCCTACATGAGTAAATTGAGAAAAAACCTGTTTGACTGATAGCCTGTTTGAACCCTGTTTCTACCCTAGAACCTTGAACAGTCATAACTTCCTCATACGAAACCCGTTCGGAGTGATCTTGGGCTCATTGGAAAGCTCATGGGGGTAAGATTAATATGGGGGTTATAGATAGGGTATTTTTAAGTTGACCATACCGTGGGGTAAGAAAACTGAGGGATCCCTAGGATTGTTTTACATAAAGACAAAGGAGCAATTTGGTCTGTGAATTACATGAATGAAAGTAATTTGTTATGTCATTTGAATTTAAGTCTTGAGCTAACTTAACTTTGGAACTCTTACAGGTCCATTGAGAGCACTGGAGGGCATCCAAAGCAAGCGCATTTTGCAAGCTTGAGAACAGGGTTCTTGAGCACCAAAGAGCAAGGGATCAGCAAGTGAGGTTGGATTATTCTCAACTCCCCTTGTCAATTCCTAGCTTAGGCTAAGTGCAAGTTGGGCTAGAAGTAAGTTGGAGTGACGATAGTAATCTATCAAGTTGAATACTACCTAAGCACTCAAGTTCAAGCATAAATATAGTCTCTTTGTGATCGATAACTTTAAAGGAAAGAACTTAACCTGGTGTGAGCAACTAAAAGTGCGGCAACTAAAAGTGTGAGCATAAACACGATAATCAACTAAAAAAGAACCAAGTGACTGATAAGAAAGAATCAACAATGAGGTTCTACTTTGGGGAAAATTTGTGATTGTTCGCTCAGGCATATGAACCTTAGATCAGGACGACATCTAGGGAGAGATAGACAAAGCCTTAGGTCTTCACAGGCTAGTGCCAATCACACTGCTAGGTCTTGGGCCCAGTAGTTGAGCAATTACTCACACTATCCTAGCTCTGAAACTAGTGAATCAGAGATGTCTCAAGGTATGGAGCAACCCAGAGGAAGTTCAGGTGTGGCTTACTTACAAAAGTTCGAAGGCCCCTACAAGACTCAACTAGAATACCTTAAGACCAATCGATTAGGTGTGTGCATCTATGAGGACGGCCTAAGAAGAGCCGTGGTCCAAATTAAAAACCCTGACCAACCCATTGGACTCGAACATCCAGCACTCAAGTTTGAAAATGGTGCATACCTCGATAAAGAAGGAACCATGTATGTGGTCACCACCTACCTAGATAGGACAGATGAATTTGGTAATGTGATCCCAGAAATGGACATAGGTGACCTAGAGCAAGAGAACATAGGAGGAGAGCCTAGAACCCCTCGGGGTAAATCAGTTCTCACTAGAATTATCACACTAGAGTGGGTTCCCCAGGACAATAAGAGCATAGATCTGCTCTTAAACCGAGAGACCTATGAAGCCTTTTGGAGGTATAAGCTTGATCAACCGAACGAGGTAGGAACGATCACAATCTATGAGTTCAAAGATCCTGATAGCCCAGGCAAAGTGACCTATTTAGACAATACTTCAGAGAGAATCTTTGTGGTCTCAGAGCATGGTAGGCATGCCTACACATGGAAGGGTGAATTTATTTTTTCCCAACCAAGATCTAATGTCTCTTTTGGCCACCAAGGAGTTGGAACATCCTAGGCTCATGGAGCTCAAAGGGACAGAAGTAGAGACAAACCAGAGGTAAGTTTTGCCAACCCCTTGGGAAGAGAAAGGATGAGAACAGAGACAGATAGAGAGGAAACTGAGAGACCTAGAGACCCAAGGAACCAAAGAAATCCTGATGATTTTCCTTTGCCAAGGCCTAGGGAACACACTAGGACCTTGAGGCCAACCCAGCTAGTTAAGTCCATGAAGAATTACTTCGATCGCACGGGAGATCCATATGATCATGTGGCCGAGTTTAGGCAAGTCTTGAGAGCTGAACAAGTTGAGGACCTGTTCACACAATACAATGCCTTTGGTCTAACCCTTAGGAACACAACCGTTACGTGGTTTCAACCACTAAATGAGAGACACTTCAAGAACATAGACCAACTCCTAGAGGTTTTCATTATCGAATTCTCTAAGAGTGGCATAAGGCATAATACATCCTCACTTATTCATAGCTTCAAGCAGACACCTCAAGAGATGGTTAGACTTGCAGGAAGAAGCTTTAGGCAATACTTAGAGAGATGTCCTATTCCTGAGTTACCCACTCCAGCCAAACAAGTGGCTTTATTCCTTGATGGATTGTTGAGTGCAAAGTTGAGATCATATGTGTACTTGAAGGACCCTAGAACCATAGAAGAGTGTGTATGTATGTGCATCCACATTGAGGATAACTCAGGGGAGGAATTGGAACTCTCAAAAATCTACAGAGATTCAGATAGTTCTACTAGCCTCACATCCATGCAGTCCACATCCATTGAAGAACTTGTGGAGAAAGTAGCTCAAAAGTTAGGAGTATCAAGCAAACAAATACCAAGGTTTGTCCCAGTGAAAAGATGCTATACTTGTGGAGGTGACCATATGGCGAATGTATGTCCCATTATGGCTCAACCCCAAGTGAATCCTAGTAGCCAATACTGCACCATAGAATGGATATACACTAATCACACCATGCAAGATTGCCCATACAATAAGCAAGTAGTTAAGCAAATGTATGCAATCCTATACCCTCAACCAGGAAGATACCAGAACTAGTACCCATCACAGTAGTATGCTAGGCCTCAACAACCCTACCAACCATAATATCAAGCCCAACAAATGCCTCAGCCTGTGTTAGCTCAGCAACCTCCAACCCCAGCTAATGTGATTCCAGTGAAGTACGCAGCTGCAGAAGAGAATCTGTGAGGAAAGCCTAAGAGAAACAAAAGCCAAGATAATTGAACTTACATCTCAACCTCCCTCTCACACTACCCCACCACCACCATTGCCATCTCCATCCAATCCACCACCTTGCAACCCACCTCACACAATCCCACCACCCCTTAGAGTTGGATAAGTCTTAGTAGATCCCACTCCCGAGGACCTAAATATGATGCTTAAGGCATATCAAGCCAGAATCCAAGAAGGGCCAAACGTAATAGATCATGAAAAGTGTTACCCTAGAGCGGAACTAGAGCTTGAATAAACTAAAATTTGTGCCAAGATGGTGGAATTGGCTCAAACCATGTTTGAAGCCAGTCGCCTCTTCAACTTCTCTAGTTCAGCTAAGATGCAGCTGCACTTTGACGGACTGCTAGAAAGACTAGAGAGGTTAATTGCTCAATCAAAAAAGGACCCCACCTCTCCAAGTAAGGACAAGGCAAGTGAAAGGATAAACCTTCCTAACCAGGAAGCTTATGTGCCTAACTCCACAAAACCAGATACATCTTCTTGTATGAATCGGTATTCACCAGAATTCCTCAGGAGATTCAAGAAGAGAAATGGGCTAAAGAGAGTGACGTTCCTCCACCCATTGAACTTGTGGATGATGCGCATGATCAATTCCTGCAAGACATTCCTTCCATTTATGAGGAACAGGAGAAAGCCCCATCTCATGAGAGATTAGACTTCGAGTGTAATTCCTTACAGGAACTACCCCATTTCACAGACCCATGGGAAGATAAATCTACTTGTATGAGAGCACCCACTGTCATGATAAGAAACGAAGACTCATTCATACCTAGGAATACAGAGGTCATAAAGAACACTAAAGTGCAGTGCAATCTTACGTTAGAAGAGCTACTCAAGGTTAGGCCCGAACTATGGAAACATGTAGCCAATCAAGTGCCAGAAGTAGCAAAAGCTCGTTCCCAGGTAGGATCTCATAGAACAGTGCTTGAAATACCCTTGGATAAGATAGGAGACATGAGTGAGGGAGAAGAAGGAAACACCTATCTTCCCATTACCCATCAAGGATACATAACAAAGGCAATTCTGGACTCAGGTGCAGGAGTTGCAATTGCTACCACTTCGCTATGGAAGCGTTGGGGCAAGCCAAAACTCAGGCCAATGAGAATGAAGTTGCAGATGGCTGATGGTCACATTGAGAGACCCTTGGGACTGCTAGAAGGAATAACTCTCACTACATGTGGCGTTGATTTTGAGCATACTTTTGCTATATGTGACTTTAGCAAAAATCATGCCTATGAGATGATTTTGGGAAGACCATTTATGCGATAGTTGCAAGTGGTACAAGATTGGGGCACCAATTCCTTGTACTTGCAACACTTAGGTCTCACGACCAAAGTTAATCTCAAGGATTACTCTCATCGAGATGTCCCTTTGATCCAATGGAATCCCATCCATAGAGCCAAAGATGATACTGAGTCAGTGTATTCCATAGGATCAGGATCCTCATGGATGCATGAAGACACTCACTTGTGGATGTGTAAAATAGTAGTAAAAGAAGAGAAGAGAGAAAAAGCCAGAGAGATAGGTGCGAAGGAAACCCATAGATCAATTCAAAACCCAGCCTATGCACCTGTAGTATTTCTTGACGAAGAATTTGAACCTCACGACTGGGCAAAAATTCGAGCAACAATGGATGTAGCCATCAATGAAGAACAATGGACACCCCACTGTGACGAGGATGGCTATGACATTTCAGTCTTCTCAATTGAGCCATCATGGGTGATTCGGTTCTTGAAGAATGTGAACCTAGAACTGATGCATTCAAGGATGCAAGTGACTCCGATCTAGATTCAATCATTATGGACCCACCTTTTGCATCAGATGAAGAATACTTTTATGAAGTAGAAGTTCACCCTCAGAGACATGAAGAGCTCACCAATGATGTAAGGTTAACCATGCAAGTGACCCCTAAGAATGAAGGAAAGAAAAGAAAGAAGAGAGAAGTCGCACCGGAGGAGGAAGAATCTTTGTTTGAGGTCCCTGAAAACTTTAAGAAGTATGAAATAGATGATAGGAGAGTCATGATAAGAATGCCTAAATGTGAGGTGCAATCAGGAGAAGCCTATGATAACAAAGAAACCACCAAGAAAATAGTTGTAGCCATAGAAGAAGGAGAAGAGAGATGCACTTACATAGGACATGACCTGACGAAAGAAGAAGAGCACGAGTTGATAACCTTGCTAAGAGAATACAGAGATGTATTCGCTTGGAGCTACAAAGATTTGAAAGGTGTAGACCCTGACATATGCTCACACACTATCCCCATGACCTCAGATGCCAAACCCTCTAAGCAAAAGCCATACACATATAATGATAACTATGCTGCTAAGATAAAGGAAGAGATAGATCGCTTGGTTGAAGCTGGTTTCATCTATGAAATTGAGCATACTGAGTGGGTATCCCCCATTGTAGTGGTGCCCAAGAAGAATGGAAAGCTACATATGTGCATTAACTTGAAGAAGGTTAACGTAGCCACTATTTGAGGTAACTATCCGCTTCCTATCACTGAGCATCTATTAGAAAGGGTAGCAGGCAAGGAAGTGTACAGCTTCCTTGATGGATTCTCTGGCTACAATCAGGTAGCCATTGCTCTAGAAGATCAGCATAAGACGGCTTCTGCCACAGAGTGGGGTATATTTGCTTTTTGAGTAATGCCATTCGGGCTAACCAATGCACCTGCAACCTTCCAGAGATTGATGTGTCATGTATTTAAAGAGTCCTTGAGGAAGAATTTAGAAGTCTATGTTGACGATCTTTGTGCTCATTCCAACATTAGACAAACACATATACCTGAACTCAGGCAAATCTTTGACAAATGTAGAGAATATCAAGTCTGCTTGAACCCAGAAAAGTGCGTTTTCATGGTCAGGCAAGGCAAGATTCTAAGACACATAGTGTCGAAGAACGGCACATCCACTGACGAAGAGAAAGTGAGAGCTATCACAGAACTACCTAGGCCAAAGAACGTCAAGGAAGTGGAAGCTTTCATGGGGCATTGTAGCTATTATCGTCGATTCATTCATATGTATGCAATCATTGCAAAGCCCCTGTACTCCCTTTTGACTAACTTTGAGTGGACCGAAGAATGTGAGAACTCCTTCAATGAGCTTAAACGACGATTATGTTCAGCACCTATCTTGACAACACCAGATTGGAACAAGCCATTCCATGTGCATGTGGATGCATCCAACTATGCTATCGGATGTGTGCTTGCTCAACCTACTGGTGAAGGTAATATGGATCTTCCAATTGCCTATGCTAGTAGACAGTTGAATGCAGCTGAACAAAACTATATGACCACCGAACGAGAAGGATTAGGCATGGTATATGCGGTTAAAAAGTTTAGACACTATTTGCTCCCAAATAAGTTTAAATTTTTTACTGACCATCAAGCATTGTTGTACTTGGTAAACAAGCCCAGCAATACAGGTAGATTAGTAAGATGGTTTCTCTTACTAATGGAATATGACTTTGAGGTTGTGGTGAGGAAAGGCAGGACTCATTTGAGAGCAGACCATCTCTCTAGGCTCACATCTAGAGAGGCCCCACAAGGAGTATCAGATGACCTTCCTGATGCTTACTTGTTTAACTTGGAAGTTGTACCTCAATGGGCCAAGACATTAGTGCTAGTACTGACATATGGACCTAACCACCCAGTAATAGACACTCAAGATAGGGAGGTAGTAAAAGCCCAAAAGTACCATATCATGGTGGGAAGTATGTAGAAACATACCGACCAAGGGATATTGGCTTGTTGTGTGGAAGAGGATGAGTACATGAAGTGGTTGCAATTAGCACATGTAGGTGCATTAGAGCAATACTACTCACAGCAAAGAACCCTACAGACACTAAGGAGACTCGGAGTGCATTGGCCTACTATGGAAGCAAATGTACATAAGTTGTGTAAAGAATGCCCAGTCTGTCGCATTAGACCCCCTTTGGAGCATGCTACTTTGTACCGTGTCTCTAGTACCAGATTGGAGTGAACCATTAGTAGCCTTCCTAAGGACGAAAACATTCCCTCAAGAGATGACATTGACTAGACAAAGGAGCTTAGAACAAGAAGCTTTAGACTATACTCTTATTGGAGATAACTTATACAAGCATGGTAAAGATGGTTACCTCAGATTATGTGTCCATGAGAGTGAATATCTTAAGATCTTGGAAACTGCTCACCAAGGCATAGCGGGAGGACATTTTGGACCAGATCGGGTGATCAAGGCAATACTATTTGCAGGTTTTTAGTGGCCCACGCTTCACATGGATGCACATACCTATGTGAAGAGGTGTGATGTGTGCCAACAAACTCAGTATCCTATACGCAAAGATGAGATGTGTTTGAAACCTATGATGGGTGGACGTGCATTCTCTAAGTGGGGAATAGACTTTGTAGGTCCTATTAATCCCCCAGCTAAGAGTTCCCATGCGGAGTACATCATCGTGGCCACAGACTATCTGACCAAGTGGGTAGAAGTGAAAGCTACAACAAAGAACGATGCTCAAACGAGAGCTAAGAAAATGTGTTCACAAGGTATGGGTTACCTATAGAGCTAGTAAGTTGATAGAGGTACTCACTTCTTGAATGAAGTCATTGAAAATCTTCTCCAAGAGTTCTTGGTAGTACACAAGAAGTCTGCCCCCTATCACCCACAAGCTAATGGGCAAGCCAAAAGCACAAATAAGATTCTATGCAATGTGCTGACCAAATTGGTGAATAATAAACACTTTGATTGGGACAAACAGCTACACCATGTTGTTTGGGCATACAGAGTTTCCTATAAAATGGTACTCCAAGCCACACCCTTTCATATGGTTTTTGGCCAAAATGTAGTGCTACCTTTGGACTTTTTGATACCTACATTGAAAGTAGCACAAGAGCATGACTGGACATGCCATGAGCTCTCCTCTAGAATCTTTGACCTTGAACGACTAGGTGAAACAAGATTAAGAGCTGCAACAGGAATTTATGCCCACAAGAAAAGGCAAAAAGCATATTTTGATGCACGTGAAGGATAAGGGCTTGAAAGCAAGAAACCTAGTCCTAGTCTACACTTTAAAGCAACATGTATGGAAATTAGAGAAGAGAGGCTATGGACCAATGATTATCAATAGGATCTCCACTAGTGGAGCAGCTCAACTAGCCACTCTAGAAGGTGACATCCTACCAAGTTACATCAGTGGATGCAGAGTCAAGTTATATCAGGAACCCCCTCACAGAGGAGATGTTAAATCGACTCAATACTGCAAAGAAACGTAAAGAAGAGGAAAAGCGAATTCAAGAAGAAGCACAGGTAGAAGCATTGGAACGCATCAAAAGAATGAAATTGAGAAGACAGGGTAGAGATCAGCCTAGGACAGGTGCCTATGCAGCTCCAGCATATCATATGGCTATGTGCGAAGTCTCAGGCATAAGTTCCAATAGAATAACTGACCGACGTCCTTTTGTAACCTTAGAGATAGGACAAGGAAGTAGTACAAGAAATGTACGGTCTTTGATTGACTGAGGTGCAGCCACTAGTGCTATTAAACTTTCTTATTTTCAAGAATTGAACTTAAGTGTCAATCCTATGGAAGCATACCTCATAGGATTGGGAGGTGTGGAAACCCCTTGCATGGGCGAGGTGAAACTTCCCCTCTACATTCAAGATGCTTTCATGACAGTTAAGGTGCTAGTGTGTCAAGATGAGGACCTCACTGAGCCTCTTGTCTTGGGTCAAGACTGGATCTATGATCATGCAGTCAACCTAAACCTAAGAAGTGGACTTCTTCAGGTCTAGGTAAGTCAGAACCACATTTCACTGGAGTTAGAAAATGAAGCACTCAAGAAATTAGGAAAGACACACACTCCTGGTCCTTCCAGGAGTACACATGAAGATGACGATGCTATTCTTGTCCAAAACTATGTGATGCAGAGGAATGATTGTCTCAACAAAGAAGTCAAGGACACAATGGAATTCCCTTCTTTTCCAAAAGTCATAGGGACGTGACAACCAAAGGCAAACAAAAGGCAAAAGAAGCAGACGACCTATGCTCGAAGTCAAAAGAAAGCGTGAAGCAAGGTGTCTCAGCCACCGAAACAAGTGTGGGTACGGAAAGGCGAGCATCCTGTTGTGATCAAGCCACTACCATTGGCTCAACTTCATATTAGTGATCAACAACAAGACACTAATAAGAAGTCTTTCAAAAATTCTTCTATGAAAGTAAAGTCTATCAGGGTACCCAAGAAGTCAATGAAGGCTGACCCACAATCAAGACAAATTTGGGTGCCTAAGGCTTGCTTGCGGGCTCAAATAGCTGCACATAAACCACACCATATACAGCATAATTCACTCACAAAAATAGCTGATCCCCACCCTCATTCGACACGCACAAAAAACACATATTGGTCCATGAGCACGGATAGAATCACTTGTAAATGGGTCCCTAAAAAGCCTCATTTCCAAGTAGACCTTCTGATAAAGCCCTCAAGAGTCTTCACAAAATCAAAAACAAAAGCCATCCACTGTGTTTGGCAGCCCAAACCTTGTAATAAACCACTTGATCCCATTCTAAAGTCACTCCACTTACTAACTATATCCACATTGCACCCTACCACCCTAACTAGCACATAGGAACCCTGCATCTGCTAACCACACTTCACACTCACAACCACACGAGCACTAACTAACTAACTAACTACATCACAGTTCGTCATGTTAATGTTGTAACGGGGACACATGACCACTTTGTGTCCATTTGCAATGTTAACAGTCATTTATATATCCTCACAGAACTGGCGATCACTTTCCTCAATATGGCCGAGGCTGCAAGAATGAGCTCCCAGGTAGGCACCAGCCCTCAGATAGTAGACATTGAAAGTCTCCCCATTCAGGAGGAATTGAAGGAAAGGCCACAGGCATTGAGAGCACTACATGTTATACCGATTCAAAACCCCCCCAAGGGAACACATCGCCAGTAAGCAAGAACTCCCATTGGTTCAGTGAAGTGGCAAGAACCCTTGGAGAAGGCACATATCTATGGGACGTTGAGATAGAGTTTAACGGACGATGAGGGCAGTATCATTTCTTTACACGAGAGTTTGAGAGGCTTCAAAATAGTGAAGGATTGCAACCAATATGGAAGAAGGCTGGATTGTATGACTACTTCAAAGCTTAGTTACCAAAGCCAGACTTCATGAGGTGTTCATACCTCATTAGCACCCTCACTCCGAGCAAAGAGAAGAAGGGGTACAACACATTTGTGCTTCCTTCTCTTACGCGAGGAAATGAATTGAAGCGTTTCAAATTGACCAACAATTTGGTAATGGAAGCTCTAGAAATGCGAGGTATGCACATCTGTACGAAGAAGGAAACAATGATCCTGGACAACATGAAGAACAGGAACTTCACTAAGCTGAAGGATATGGTGGCAATGACACCAACTATTGCCATTCACCTCCGAATGTGCATGCAACCATTCGCGTTCTCGGCTCAAGAAAGATTCACGATGCCACCCAAGAAGATTTGGTTCAGTCTATACTTAGCAGACACCTTTAATCTGACAATTAACATGCCGCATTGGATCATCGACCAAATCCATCTTGCACACCAACTTTGGTACAAGAAACAGAAGTCAGTGCTCTATGGATGTTGTGCATTTACCAGAATTGTATATTGATGCTTGGCATATGATGTGCCAATTCAAAGGGTGTTGATCTGGACTAGGGTGCAAGATTTTCAGTGAACGATATCAGTTGCAGGGCCTCCTTCAAAGAAAATGAGGGGAGCTATTCAAATGCCATGTGCATAGGCCGGGGGCGCTACCTTGACACCGGAAATGACTCCACCACCCCAAAGGCGCATGCAACCCTTTACCATCAGGTTACCAAGGCACAGTGCAGAAGGGCCTATTCTGGTGTTCCCACCGATACCCACCGATTTAGAGTTCCCTCATGGATTCACGCTAGAGGATTTGATTGATGAGGAGGTAGCAAGGATAATTAATGCAACTAATTTGGAAGTTGAGGCAGAGCAATTAAGTGGGCAACAAATTGTCACGGAGCAGCCCCATCCAACTCAACCAGAAGTAGTCGAAGTAGATGAAGATGAAGAGGAGACTGCAGAAGAGGAGCAGGATGACGAACAAGAAGGACCATCTGACGACGGGGAGCATGAACATGAGCAACACATTATCCCAAAACTTGTGGGAGCCCCAGCTTATAAAAAGCAACTAAAAAGATTGTATGATACTATCAACCTGGTTCAGGAACAACACAGACTATCTTTGGCAATAGGAAAGGCCTTGATGAACCAGATACTTGAGGAAGGTGTAGATTATCAATACAGGTCTACCCTCGACATGCTAGCTGATGCACTAGGAGTACCAGAGACCGTGCACACCGCCCTTGCACACTCACGGAGATTTGAGCAATGACACGGGAGACGTCCCCCCAGACCAGGGAAGCAGATAAATATTTTGGTAATAGAACCACATGGCACCACCTCCACAACCACTAGCACAGCTCACTCCATTCAACACACTGATGAAGCCCACACCTCAAGTGCACCCCCATCACCACCTTTACCACCCTCCCCTCCAACTCCACCACCCTCACCCCCTACCACCATGGTCACCACGACTGTCACAGCCATAGTCTCCACTTCCTTGAGTGAATCTCAAATGGTGAGTCAACCTTCACAATCCGCACAACCTGACACCACCACTATTGTAACTGCCACATCGGACACTATAATTCTAACTGTAGTCATCGAACATCCCATTCCCCCTGTCACACTTCTCGGTGGCTCATATGCACAACTGTACACACCACTATACACCTTCATGACCATCACTACGCCTACCATTCCCATGTACACATTAACTCCCATGACTGCATCCACATATGACCTCATGGACATATCACCCACTTCTGTACCTCTCCCTCCCCCCATATTCCCACAATCTCCCATTCCCCCACCACCCACTTCACCAATCTCAAGCACAGCTCCCTTTCCCTTTTCCCTACCCTCCTGCATTCAACACCTTCCCAGCATCCACTCCTGTCAATAATGTATTCAATACTTTGTATCAATGTATGTCTCAATTACAACATCATTACCAGCATGTAGATGCTCAGCATACGAGCCTGTTCAGAACCCATGAAACGCTACAAGAAAGATTCATAAACTTGGAGAAGGACAAGAGGCTACTACAACAGGAGTATGATACCTTACTGGCACAACATGATCAATTAGTGGCCAATCCCCCTAGCCAGATTCAGAGGCACAACAACACCTTGAAGAACTGCTACGTGCCCAGCAAGCAAAAAACCTCAAAACCCGTCGCAACCTTGCATTATTAAGGAAACACATGTCAGTGGTGCTAGAAGAAAATAAAAGACTGTAGAAACAGAATGAAGAAAACCTAGAGGAAGTGATGGAAGGATCCCCAACAGAAATCGACCCGGACTGATTCAAAGCCATACCTTATGACAACATGCAGATCATTTTGGACACACATGTGGACCTACTAGAGGCATATGCTACCTGAGAAACAGAGCGTGATGAATTATAGAAGAAATTAGCCACTCAGCGAGAGCCACCACCAGAGGTAACAGCCACAACTGACACATCCGAGGAGCTAGCAGAACTAAGAGCACAACTAGCAGAGCTACAAAATAAAATTCTCCAATACGAGCATCAACCTTCTCCCCTCTTGGAGCCGGATCCAAAGGACCTAGTTCAAATTGAAGTCGAGGAGACTTTTGAGGACCCTTATGTACCCATGCCTATACCAGGAGGTAAACAAACAGAGGAAGGAATGGACACATTTGAGATTGAAGCTCCAGAATGGATGCAAAGATTAGAAAAGGTAGGTCCAACCCATGATGATAGAGTTGCAGTGCAGATACAGTCCATGTCCTGACTGGAAGAGGTTTTCATCAAATCGGATTACTTCAAAAACCTATCCCGTCACCGATGGATTGGCACTTCAGATGATTTGTATGTTCCATTTTGTGTATTAATGGCAGATTATAATGTTGAGATAAAGCAGTGCACCACAAAAGAACCAACCTTGGCAACACAATTTGCACCAGATGACATTCCTGAAAGTGAAATGCACGGCAACATATTTCAACCTACCTGGAGAATACGCCTACTCAAAACATACCCTGAAATGGTGTGCACATGCAATAATATGCCTTTATATATCAAGTATAACCCCTGCTACTGTCCTGTGTTTTGATGCAGATCATAGCCCGAGTACACCAAAACAGTGATGACTGTCAAAGGATGTGACAAATGGCTGAACTATGTATATTTGGCACCACCTCGTGGCCAATCCACGGTCACATACATGATTTCAACCATTCGACATTCGGGAATCAGATTCAAGAATGTACCAGACATCATGGCACAAATGTGCCTCAAAATATTCAAGTTAATGCTGGTCACACTTCGGACCTTTAAAAATGTCAAAGAACCTCACCATTCGGCCCTAGGATTCAATGAAGGCAATCAAGACCTCATCTATGATATGAGCACTATTGGAGCAAGTCTATGACAACCCTAAGTATTGGCTTGAGTCCCACAAAGTCATAGAAGAAGCCTTAAAATGAAGACAATGTAAAGTTCACTTGTGAACTACCTCTTGTAACTTTCTGAAGAGTTTACTTAATGTAAAAGTGAAAGAATCTTAAGTGGTTGAGTCCACTTGATCAAAAAGGGAAAGAGGAGCCACAAATTCGTGATTTGTGGTAGATAGAGAATCAAATCAATCACTAATTGATTGGAGAGTGATTGAGGGAAGTTAGCCTCCCAAACTCAACTATAAATAGATGGCAGTTTTAGTCGTGGTTAGAGACACCTATGTGAAGACCTCCAAGAGCTGAGCTTTATGCCATATCAAGGTGTGACTCCAAGGCACACATATGTATCAGTAAGTTCATTGTATTTTACAAGCAATATACTTTCATTTTCATGATCATTTGAGTTCATATTTCCATGTTCTTGTGAAGTGTACTACTCACTGCCATATCCCTCAGTTTTCTCAGTCAGATTGCAGAGATGGTTTCTCTGAGCTTGGTGCATCATTTTCAGTGATTTAACTTGGTAAAGTTAGCTCTATAAGTCTACTATATGCTCACCAAGTTTCATTTCACTTGGGTGTTTCAATCTTGAGTTATGTTTAGTTGAAGTCAACAGTGTCTGTTCATTTTCACTTCTCTGTTAGGTACCCAACTTTTTTTACTCATTTTGTCAGAGCTGTTTCTCAGTGTGTACTTACCAAAATTCATTGATTTAAATCTTGTTGGATTCAGCATATTGTTTTGTATAAGCATACAAATTTTCATAATCATTGGATTCTTAAATCTGGAGTTATGTTCATTTTCTCCTCACTGGTCTCATTACTATAGCAGCTCGTGAAAATCGTGGTTCATTATTTCTTATGAGATTACTCTTGAAAGTTAGCTCTTTAAGTTAACTAGACTTCCCCAAGAGGAATTAAGCTAATTGCTGCTGTGCTCAAAGAATTATGCAAAACACTAGATAGGTGTATGAATCAAAATAGCAAGTTCTTCACCTCTGAGCTAACTCCAACTTATCTATTTTGATCTATCTTTTTGAGAGTGATCTTCCAAGGTATATAGGGTGTCTAATACATCCATTGGCAAGCTAAAAGGGCCCACCATATACTCTGGAGTTCATTTGGCTGGTGTAGATCAAGGATTTTGCAATACCTCTTCATCTTCAAGCACATACCTATCCATCTCTTCACAGTGGTATCAGAGCAAGGTTGGACAACATGGTAGATGGATTTCCTTCATCAATTGAAATTGGACAGAGGTAACTACTCAGCTTGGTCATTAAGAATGGAAGCTTATCTCCAAAGTAGAATTTTATATGGTTATGTGGCTGGAGATGAAGTTATGCCAAGTTTCAGGAACAAAAGTCAACCAACACAAGAAGAGCAAGAAAGATTGAGCACATGGTGCTCCAAGGATGCACTTGCAAGGTCTTACCTCCTCAACTCTATCTCATATTTTTTGTTGCCTCACATTAGAAGTTGTAAGACATCTCAGGAAGTGTGGGATGCACTTGAAGCTTTCTTCTCTTCAAGTACTAAAGCTAGGAAGCATCAACTATGGCTGGATTTCACAACTCTCAAGAAGGCTCCCAAACAAAATGTGACTGATTTTGTCACAAAGCTCAAGGACATAGCAGATCAGTTGGGAAGCATTAGAGAGGTAATAGATGAAGAGCAAATTGTAAGGCAGGTCATCAATGGCTTGAAGGCAGATGATAAGTGGGAAGCATTCACCACAGCTATGGATTTGTACATGGACATGCATGTACTTGATTTCAATACACTCATTGGACAACTACTTACTCAAGAGGCAAAGCTTATCAAAAATGGAGAAAGCTCTAAAGGTAATCAATCTTCAGCTTTATACACTGATAAAAGCAAGTCCACAGATAACAAAGGAAAGGCAAAGAAAGTGGATGATGAAGCAGGTACATATCAAGCTAACTATGCAGGTAGAGGAAGACATGGCAGAGGTAGAGGAAGAGGAGGTAGACAAGGGAGGGGGAGATCCCAAGACTCCAACTCATGTTCTATTTGTGGACTAACTAATCATACAATTGAAAATTGCTTTAGGAATTCCAGGAATCAAAGAGGCAGAGGATACAATAGAGGAAGTTATAGCTACTCAAGAGGAAGGTTCAACAATTATCATGGCAACTACAACAACTACAATCATTCAAACTATCAAGGAGGCTACAAAGGAAGGAGAGACTTCAATAACTACACAGAAGACTCAAACAAAGAGGATTCATTATTGATCATGAACATGGCTATGCCACAAGGTAAATCTGATGAGCATGTTTTCTACATAGATTCATGTTGTTCAAATCATGTGGCAGGAAATGTGGAACTCCTATCAGATTTAGAAGATCCAAGGAATAAGCATGAGGTACAAACAGGAGATGACACAAAACATCCTGTGGAGAAAATAGGCAATGTCAAAGCACCTGATGGAAACATCAACCTACTCAGTAAGGTACTCTATGTCCCTACCATTACAAAGAATTTGATAAGTGTTGGGCAGATAGTAGAGAAAGGGTTGCAAGTCAGGTTCACAAAAGCAGGAGCATTTGTTGAAGATCCAAGTCAAGGATTCAGAAAAATTGCAAAAGGTGAAAAGACAGGTAGATTGTTCACATTTGAATTACAAGACACTAGAAACATTGCTCTCTTTAATTATGGTAGTCAGACACTCATAGAACTAGAAGTATGGCACAAAAGGTTAGCACATATTGGTGAAAGTTCATTAAAGCAAATTTGCAGGGACCAAAGTGTACTTGGACTTCCTAACTTGTCAAAACAACATATGATTTATAAGTGTAGTGCATGTCAATTTGGAAAGTCTCACAGGTTACCATTCATGAAGAAAGGTTATATACATGGAGATCTCTTGGAGTTGGTTCATACAGATGCATGGGAACCCAACAAGGAAGCTTCAATATCTGGATCAAGGTATTATGACTCCTTTATTGATGATTGCAGCAGATGGACTATCCTATTCTTTATGAAACAAAGATGAATTTTTTTCATGTTTCAAAAGATATTTGGCTCTTGTGGAGAAAAAAACAGGTAAATCTCTAAAAAGGCTAAGGTCAGATGGAGGGGGAGAATACTTCTCGCAGAGTTTGATTCTTTTCTTCAAGAAAGAGGAATCAAAAGAGAGGTAACTACAAGGTACACTCCTGAGCAAAATGGAGTGGCAGAAAGGAGGAATAGGACAATTGTTGAAGCTGCAAGGTCCATGTTAAATGAAAAGCATTTGCCTAATTATCTATGGGTTGAGGCTGTATCTACAGCCACTTACTTGATTAACAGGTTGCCTTCAAAATCCCTTGATGGGATGACTCCATATGAGGCTTGGAATGGAAGAAGACCAAGCTTAGATCATTGTAAAATTTTTGGATGTACTGCTTTTGCTCATGTTCCTTCACAAGTTAGAGGCAAGATGGATCCAAAGGCAGAAAGGTGTGTATTTATTGGATATGACAACAATCAAAAGGGCTATAGGTTATACAACCCTACCAACAAAGGATTCTTGGTAAGCAGAGATGTAGTTTTTGATGAGAAAAATTCATGGTATGAAGATTCATGTAGGAAGGTCAATTTACCATATGATCTTAAAGGAGATTTTCCAAAGCTTGGTAGAGAACAACCAAAGATTGAAGAACAAGACACCTCAGAGGATGATGAAGAATCTCAGATGGAAAAGATCAAAGCATGGAAGTCTAAAGGCAAAGCAAAATTGCAGGAACTTGGACATGAGGCAGAATCATCACATCATGGCCTAAGAAGATCTATGAGGGAAAAGAAAAAACCAGAAAGTTATGGGTTTGACACCTCATTAGTAACTAAACACTCTATCTACATAGCACAGGACATAGACCAAGAGGAGCCATCATCCTTTGAAGAGGCCAAAGCAAAATCAGAATGGAAGCATGCAATGAAGGAAGAGATTGAAGCAATTGAGGAAAACAACACTTGGGATTTGGTGCCCAAGACTTCATCCATGAAGGTAATAGGCTCAAGATGGGTCTATAAACTCAAGAAGAATTCTGATGGTTTCATTAACAGGTATAAGGCAAGGCTTGTAGCAAAAGGCTTTGCACAAACTCAGGGAATTGATTATGAGGAGACCTTCTCTCCTGTGGCAAAGATGCCTACTATTAGGGTTTTGCTTAGTATTGCCTCTTCCAAGAATTGGAAGATACTTCAACTAGATGTAAAGAATGCATTCTTGAATGGTTGGATAACAGAAGAGGTATATATGGCACAACCACCTGGTTTTGAGAATCAAGTTTATCCTGATTATGTGTGTAAACTTAACAAAGCATTGTATGGTCTCAAGCAAGCCCCAAGACCTTGGAATTTTAGGCTTGTTTCATTCTTGCAAGACAAAGGCTTTCAACCAAGCAAGGCAGATCCTTCACTCTTTATTAAAAAGAGTAATTCTGAGGTCATCTACTTATGTGTATATGTAGATGATATCATATTGACAGGGAATGATGCAGATGGTATGAAGAAGATCAAAGATCAGATGAGAGAAGAGTTCAAGATAAATGATTTGGGTTCACTTACCTACTTCCTAGGCTTGGAAGTTGTCCACAAAGATCATGATTTGTTTCTCACTCAAAGAAAGTACATTAAGGACATGTTGGCAAAATTCAAGATGCAAGATTGTAAGATTGCAGGTACTCCAATGGAGGTCAATCTCAAATTGAGCTCACATGAAGGTGAATTCATAGAGGACATCACATCATATCAAAGTCTAGTGGGTAGTCTCAACTATGCCACATTGACAAGAGTAGATATATGTTACAGTGTGAGTGTGCTAAGTCAATTTATGCACACAACAAGGAAACCACATATGGATGCTGCCAAAAGGATTCTCAAGTATCTCAAAGGAACCATAAATGAAGGACTTTATTATCCTTATGTATCTGATTTAGGTTTGAAGCTATTTTCTGATGCAGATTGGGCTGGCTCCAAAGAAGATAGAAGGAGCACTTCAGGTTATCTTACCTTTGCAGGTTCAAAGCTTATTTCATGGTCATCCAAGAAGCAACCCACAGTTGCTCTCTCTTCTACTGAAGCTGAATACAGAGGTCTTGCCATAGCTACTTAGGAAGCTATGTGGATGAAGACATTATTCAAAGATCTTGGATTGGAGTTTGGAACTCCAACTATTTATGGTGACAATATGAATTCTATTCATTTGGTTGTTAATCCTATTTTTCATGCAAGGACTAAACACATTGAAGTTCATTATCACTATCTAAGAGAGAAGGTTCTAAGCAAAGAGATTCAAATGTCATATGTGACCACTCATCAACAATGTGCAGATATTCTAACCAAAGCATTGGATGGTACAAAGCTCTGCAAGTTCAAAACCATGATTGGTTTGCAGGTAATCTTGGAAGATTGAAGACCTCAAGCATACTTGGCTTGAGGGGGAGCTATTGGAGCAAGTCTATGACAGGCCTGAGTATTGTCTTGAGTCCCACAAAGTCATAGAAGATACCTTAAAATGAATACAATGTAAAGTTCACTTGTGAACTACCTCTTGTAACTTTTTGAAGAGTTTACTTAATGTAAAAGTGAAAGAATCTTAAGTGGTTGAGTCCGCTTGATCAAAAAGGGAAAGAGGGGCCACGAATTCGTGATTTGTGGTAGATAGAGAATCAAATCGATCACTAATTGATTGGAGAGTGATTGAGGGAAGTTAGCCTCCCAAACTCAACTATAAATAGATGGCAGTTTTAGTCGTGGTTAGAGAGACCTATGTGAAGACCTCCAAGAGCTGAGATTTATGGCATATCAAGGTGTGATTCCAAGGCACACATATGTATCAGTAAGTCCATTGTATTGTACAAGCAATATACTTTCATTTTCAAGATCATTTGAGTTCATATTTCCATGTTCTTGTGAAGTGTACTACTCACTGCCATATCTCTCGGTTTTTTCAGTCAGATTGCAGAGATGGTTTCTCTGAGCTTGGTATATCATTTTTAGTGATTTAACTTGGCAACTTTAGCTCTATAAATCTAATATATGATCACCAAGTTTCATTTCATTTGGGTGTTTCCATCTTGAGTTATGGTCAGTTGAAGTCAACAGTGTCTGTTCATTTTCACTTCTCTGTCAGGTACCCGACTTTTTTACTCATCTTGTTAGAGCTGTTTCTCAGTGTGTACTTACCCAAATTCATTGCTTTAAAGTTTGTGGGTTCAGCATACTGTGATGTATAAGCATACAAATTTTCATAATCATTGGATTCTTAAATCTGGAGTTATGTTCATTTTTCTGCTCACTGGTCTCATTACTGTAGCAGCCCATGAAAATCGGGATGATGTCATCACTTGTTAAACATCTTTCTCAGTGTGTGGTTCATTATTTTTTATGACATTACTCTTGAAAGTTAGCTCTTTAAGTTAAATAGACTTCCCCAAGAGGAATTAAGCTAATTGCTGCTGAGCTCAGAGAATTATGCAAAACACTAGACAGGTGTATGAATCAAAATAGCAAGTTCTTCACCTCTGAGCTAACTCCAACTTATCTGCTTTGATCTATCTTTTTGAGAGTGATCTTCCAAGGTACATAGGGTGTCTAATACATCCATTGGCAAGCTAAAAGGGCCCACCATATACTCTTGGAGTTCATTTGGCTGGTGTAGATCAAGGATTTTGCAACACCTCTTCATCTTCAAGCACATACCTATCCATCTCTTCACAAGCACCACACCATCCATCAACGTTGTATATGTGTGGCATGCTCGTATCAAATATCTCCCAGCCTGCTTCAAACAAACGTTTGAGGAAATGTTTATCACACGGTTCTGGGAATATCATTCAGAGATATTCATTCCCATACCATCTCGTTTGTTACATTTATTTACTGTGGAACAGGCTCTACATTTAGAGAAGCTACGTGTGCGACATCCGGAGGTACCTGGGCCAGTAGACTAGGATGCCTTACTCACCGATTTGGCCAAAGGACTAGCAGAGCATCATTTGGCCACCGATGTCGTGGAATACTACATCCAATGGTCCGCTCAACAAGGGTCTGTCAGAGACGACAGACGCGAAAGAGGGGGGATTGTTGGAAGTGGTCAGGGCAGTCAAGGACTTACAAGACAAGGAAGCCAACGAGAAGGGCCAAGTAGGCAAAGTAGTCAATGGAGATCTAGCAAATAGGCCTATCATTTTTCATGAATTAATATTTCCCAAATAGTGATTTTAGTCACTCCACACCATTGTAAATATCATTTTCGATTATTCCTACTCCATTTTGTACAAGCCGAGGAGTCCTCAAGCTTGAGGAGTATTAGTAGTATTTATGCACCAATTTTCATAATTTTCAAAGCTCGTTTGAGCCTCCAAAATAGCCTTAGAATCTAATTTTTAACTAGGCCGGACACTAGGTCTGGACAGGACCAAAGCTAGTCAAAAACTATAAATAGAGCTAGAGAGCTCATTTTTTAGGTGAGCTTGTTGTAGATTTGAACTTGTATGAGAAGTCTTTTGCAATAAAAGTGACTCCACTATCTCTCTCTTTGTTCTTGCCTTGTGTGCGCACGTGTGTGTAAGTGTGTGCATGTTTGTGTGCTTTTCACTCACACACTTGTGCCATCACTTGTTCGAGGTCTTCATACCATCCTTACGTCTTCCCAGATTGACATTAAAGGAGGTGCTACTCATCACTGAGCTACAATGGTCGAGGGGAGGTAGGGTGTATAGGAAAGACTAGAGGGGTGGGAGGTGAAAGAGGAGCAGTCGGTGTGGTGTGTACTTCGACAACAGTGGTGATAGTTACAGTAGAAGTGTGGGGCGGGGAGTCGATGATGATCGTTACTTCTACCAAAGAAACTTTCGAAATGAGGTGTGCTTCCCTAGCCTATTGTGAAGACTGGGCATCCATTGGTGCACGAATATATTGACCCGGTTTTGATAGTAAGCGAATTCGGCGTGGGTCAAACTGTGGTAGTGGCTTTCTCTACAAATAGTGTAATGCTTCATTAGTGCCTAGTGACTTAACCAGTTCTCTGAAACCTTGAATGTAGGCTTCTTCGAAGCCTCTTGTGGCAAGTTCTTGTTCTACAAGCACTTGGCTTTCTTCCTCTAAGAGTTTTTTGTGCGCCCAAACTGCTTGCATGGTGTGGTATAGCTTCTTGATTGCCAATGTGTAGGCAGCTGCCTCAAACGTTTCGTCTTCGTAAGTACTTGTGTCACCCTGAGTGTCAGTGTGTTGTTCCTGTTCATCAGTCTGCACATTCTCTTGAGAGTCATGGCTGGCCTGACTGGCTTCATCATCTTCGTCTTCATCATCAGTCTCTATCCTTTCTACTTCATAACTGGAGACAACTTGCTTTTGCGGTTGATCAGGGGGTGTGGTAGGGTAACTCGGACATTCATACTCCTGAGAGAAAAATTGTCCTTCTGAAAATTGAAATTCGTTTGAAAAAGTGTCTCGCATTTCAAAATCAAAAGTTGTATTCGTTGATTTGGCTTCCAAGTTGGGTATAGGAAAAGTAAATGCTTCTGCACCAATGGAGGTGGCAATTTATGTTGTTGTAGTGATAGGTTCCTAGACTATGGTTGCTTGAGAGGTAACAGTACTGGTAGTACCTTCCGTAATGATCGACATGACAGGCGTATGCGTATGGGTTGTATAGGCGCAGGGGGTTCCCTAGGCGACTGTTCTGGAGAGGGTTGAGGTGATGGGGACTCCGGAACTTGTAGGCATGGGATAGATCCTCGCATGCGCTTGCCTGCCCGTCCCTTGCTAGATTTTCTGGCTTTCTTGGTGGTCCCTTTGAATGCCTTCAATTCTTCACTTGTCATTGCACATTCTATAGGCAAGTCATAAGCCAAACAAATATACACAATTCGAGTGAGAGCGCAACATCCATGGATGACTTTTTTCCTTTCCCATCATTGTTGTGCTAGATACAACTGATCAATGATCCAACTTGCAAGATCTATGGTCTAAGGCCCAATACATGCTAAATACAAACCAAACCAAATAAGCTTGTGAGGCATAGTGAAACGATCCTGAGCCGAGAATGCAAAATGTTGCATACATATACGTAATTGTTGGTGCATTTTACCCAAGCCTACATGCTTGATATTATGATCATTTGTAAGTCACATGTGTAGTCATGTGAACACCTCTTGTAAAAGAGTACATTTTATCTCTTGTAATTGAAAAAAGAAAAAAGGAAAAGGATGGCTTACCTCATCCATGATGTAAAAGCAAAGTCGTGGCTCTAACTACCTAAAACCACAAATTTTTGAGCTGAGGGAATATCTCCTAACTTTGGGGATCACTTTTAGGTGGAGCCATTCGAATTCGAATTCAAAACTCCCTCCAAGAATAGCTATAAAAAGAGCAAGAAGGAAGAGGCAATTAGCAAGCCTTGTACGTGACCACTTCATGTCATTTTGTAGAGATTGAAGAGCTTACTCCATAGCCCTATCACTCTACTCCCATTGTGCAAATATTCATTGCCAATGTGGTTGTAATCATATGTGAATCTATACATTTATCATTATCTACTTCTCTGTTTTGTTCTCTGTTATACTCACTCAGAGCAGTAACTTCAAAAGGTCATATCTCAAGTTCTAAGAAACATTTTTCAGTGTTTTAACATGCATTGGATAGCTCTGCATACCAATTTTCATGGTCATTGGGTTTACAGTTTTTGAGATATCTGCATTTTAGTGCTCACTGGTCTATCTCTACAGAGCCTCAAGAATGGTGGGCATGTTCCAGAAATTGATGACTCTTGTTCTCAGTGCTCAGTCCATCATTTGAAGTGTTTTAACTTGGACTGGGAATCTTGCTAAGTCTATTTGCTATGCCCAAGAGGAATTTATCTAATTCCTACCAAGTTGAGAGCACTGTTCAATTTTTCTAGCAGGTGTATGTCCAAAAATAGCAAGTTTTTGGGAGCTACTCATCTTGCAACTTGTCTATCTTGACTTAAACTTTTGGGATACATGTCTCAAAGTACTTGGCTGATATTTTGGTGGATTTAAGAAGCTCAAAGGGTCTACTAATCAACTCAAAAGTCTCAGTTGGCTGGTGTGAAGCCGGTTGTAGCAGCACCAACTCATCTTTGGATTGCATCCACCATCTCTCTTCACAGTGGTATCAGAGCATAGTCAAGCAACATGGGAGATGGATTTCCATCAACAATTGACAAATTGGATCGAAACAACTACCCGGCATGGTCTCTAAGGATGGATGCTTATCTTGAAGGGAGGAATCTATATGGATTCATATCCGGAGATGAAGCAATGCCAACCATGAGGAATAAAGGGCAACCATCACATGAAGAGTGGAAGGACCTTCAAATTGGTGTTCGAAGGATGCAATTGCAAGGTCTTATATTCTAAACTCAATGTCTAATTTTCTTTTACCTCATGTGAAGGGATGCAAGACATCAAGAGAGACCTGGAATGCACTTGCTTCTTTCTTCTCTTCCAACACTCGAGCAAGGAAGAACCAATTGTGGATGGAGTTCACAACAATGAAGAAAAGCCCGAAGCAAAATGTGACTGATTATGTCACAAAGATGAAGGAAATTTCTGACCAACTTGGAAGCAAGAGCATTCGCTTAAATGGGTTTCAGTTTGGGAGAACTATGTGTTAGAAGTTGTAGGTGTCAAAGTCGACTCTTTAAGAAGGCAATTTCAGACATAGGTAGATTGTTTGGATCATTTCTCATAATGTACTTAAGCTTTTGAAGTGTTTTAACTTGGAGGAGGTGCGCAAAATCTAGGCAACACATTCTACAAAGTATTATGAGAAACTTTACACAACTGATTAGTTAATGAGTGAGTAATGTCCAGCAGACTTTCCTATGAAATGACTTTCTTCACAGTTAGCTAAAGTTTTGACAGTTTGGTACTTGTCTTCCAAAATTGGTTGAAGTTTAAAGTTATTCTTGATATAGAGGTGGTCTAACATCAAGGATAGCTTGTTCTTTTGGAGATTAACACTCTCCATCAGTGGTATCAGAGAAGGATTTATCAGATTTGAGGAAAAGGAAGACCCTGATTGCTGCAGATATACAAAATTCAAACTTTGAAGATTCAAAAGGATAAAGTGTGAAAGAAAAGTTGAAGGAAGACTCACAAGAAAAATCAAAAGGATCAGAAGGAGTAAACTCCGAAGCTAAGGTACATACAAAAGATTTCACAGTACAGGTGAAGAAAGCATGGGAGATAGTCTCCAAATTGAGAAGTTGGATAGAGAGAACTATCCAGCTTGGTCTATGAGGATGAAAGCTCATCTTATGAGCAAAGATCTGATGGGATACATCACAGGAGAGGAAGAAAAGCCAAAGTTCAAAGATCCTAGTGTTCCAACTAGGGAGGAGCTTGCAGATATAAAGATTTGGATGAAGAAGGATGCTCAAGCAAGGAGCATAATCTACATGGCAGTGAATGATTATTTGCTTCCTCATATCAGAGGACTTGAAAGTGCAAGTGACATATGGAATGCTTTGGAAGAGCATTTTCAGAATACAACCAAATCAAGGAAAGCTTCATTATGGGCAGAATTTACTACATTCAAGAAGAAGACTTCACAATCAATATCTGATTATGTGACAAAGATGAAATATATTGTTGATTCTTTAGGTGCAGTTGATGAAGATATTGAAGAAGATAAGTTGGTAAGACAAATTCTCACAGGGCTAAGAAGAGATGAGAAGTGGAAGCCTTTTATATTGTCTACAGAACTTTCATTAGATCATTTCACTCCTGATTTGAATCAATTGTTAGGACATATGCTAACTTTTGAGAATGATATCAAAGGAGATGTTGATAAGAGTGCAGGTCATGCAATGTATTCTAAAGACAAGAAGAAAGCTAGAAAAGGAAAGCAACAATCAGTTGAAGATGAAGGTACTCCAAGTCAAGCAAACTTCTTAAGAGGAAGAGGAAGTGGCAGAAGTAGAGGAAGAGGCAGAAATAACAAAGATAATGTCAGATCTTGTTGGATATGTGGTAAGATCAATCATCTATCTCATGATTGTTGGCATAATACTCAAAGCAATGGTAATATTAATCAGAACTTTGATCAAAGAGGAAGAGGTGGCAGATATCAGAGAGGAAACTTCAGAGGTAGAGGTGGTAGGAATTCTTTTGGAAGAAGTGGAGGAAGAAACTTCCAAAATCAATACTATAATAACACCTACTACAATTATGCATCAGATCAGAAAGAAGATTCAACTCTTATTATGAATGCAACATGTGAAGCCTCACATGAAGACATGAGAGTATTTTATATTGACTCAGGATGTAGCAATCATCTGAGTGGAAACATTGCTTTGATGATTGATCTAGATCATAAGGCAATCAATCATATAGTTCAAACAGGTGACAATACAAAGCACAAAGTAAAATCAATTGGTTCAGTTAAAGCCAAAGATGGAAGTACTCTCTTGAGTAAGGTTTTGTATGTTCCTACAATTCCTAAGAACTTGATTAGTGTAGGACAAATTGTGGAAAAAGGATATGAGGTAAGGTTCACTAATGATGGAGTTTATGTTGAAGACCCTAGCCAAGGGTATAAACAAATTGTTACAAGAAAGAAGGAAAGAAGGCTCTTCACATTAAAGATACAAGGTAATGTTGGACATGCTATGTTCACATATGGAGAGCAAAAGATGTCTGAGTTGGATCTTTGGCATAAAAGACTTGGACACTTTAATGAAATAGATATCAAAGAAATGGTTAACAATGGTTCAGTGCTTGGATTGCCTAATGTTGCAGGTCAACACATGACGTACAGATGTGAAGCATGTCAGTTAGGTAAGGCTCATAAGCAATAATATAATAAGCATGGTTTTATGTATTCAGAAAGACTTGAATTGGTACATACAAATGTGTGGGGTCCTTCAAAGGACTTTAGTATAAATGGTTCAAGATATTATGTCATATATGTTGATGATGCTACCAGGTGGATCACAATCTATGTGATCAAAGACAAGTCAGAAGTGTTTAATACATTTAAACACTATCATGCATATGCAGAAAGAATTACAGGACAAAAATTGAAGAGATTAAGATCAGATGGAGGGGGAGAGTATTTCTCAAATGAATTCAGTGATTATTTGTGGAATGCAGGTATAAAGAGAGAGGTTACTTGCAGGTACTCTCCTCAACAAAATGGGGTAGCAAAGAGAAGAAATAGAACTCTTGTTGAGTTTGTGTTTGAGGATGCAAGTGACTTTGATCTAGAGTCAATTATTATGGACCCTCCCTTTGCATCAGATGAAGAATATTTCTACGAAGTAGGAGCTCACCCTCAGAGACACAAAGAACTTATGAATGATGTGAGGTTAGCCACTCAAGTGGCGGCCAAAAGTGAAGGAAAGAAAAGAAAGAAGAAAGAAACCATGTCAGAGGAAGAAGAATCTTTGTTTGAGGTTCCCGAGAACTTCAAGAAGTATGAAATAGAAGATAGATGAATCATGGTACGAATGCCTAACAGAAAAGCTGATGTTGGAGAAGTATATGCTAACCGAGAGAAAACCAAAAAAATCATAGTAGCCATAGAAGGAGAAGAAGAAAAATGTACATACATAGGGCATGATTTGACGAATGAAGAAGAGGAAGCGTTAGTTGCCCTATTGCACAAATATAGAGATGTGTTCGCATGGAGTTACAAAGACTTGAAAGGAGTCGATCCAGATATATGTTCCCATAGAATCCCTTTGACTCCAGATGCAAAA
The DNA here is from genome assembly GCA_020310875.1 of Ceratopteris richardii. NCBI lineage: Eukaryota > Viridiplantae > Streptophyta > Polypodiopsida > Polypodiales > Pteridaceae > Ceratopteris > Ceratopteris richardii. The sequence goes on from CM035409.1 coordinate 123,469,512, forward strand.
CCCACGAAACAGAAACCATACACATACAATGATAACTACGCTGTTAAGATTAGAGAAGAAATAGATCATTTGATAGAAGCATGATTCATTTATGAAATTGAGCATACTGAATGGGTATCCACCATTGTGGTAGTGCACAAGAAGAATGGAAAATTGTGTGTGTGTATTAACCTTAAAAAAGTAAATGCCGCCACAATTAGAGATAGTTATCCTCTTCCTATCACGGAACACTTACTGGAAAGAGTTGCGGGAAAGGAAGTTTACAGCTTTCTTGACGGTTTCTCAGGCTATAATCAAGTAGCCATTGCTCTAGAAGATCAACATAAGACGGCTTTTGCCACAGAATGGGGCATATTTGCATTTCGCGTAATGCCATTTGGGCTAACAAATGCACCCGCCACCTTCCAACGACACATGTGTCATGTTTTTAAGGGATTCTTACGTAAGAATTTGGAAGTTTATGTCGATGACATATGTGCTCATTCGAATATCAGGCAGATGCATATCCCAGAATTAAGGCAAGTATTTGACAAATGTCCAGAATATCAGGTTTGTCTGAACCCAAAAAAATGTGTTTTCATGGTCAGACAAGGCAAAATTCTAGGACACATTCTGTCAAAGAATGGAATCTCTACGGATGAAGAAAAGGTGAAAGTAATTGCACATCTACCTAGGCCAAATAACGTAAAAGAGGTACACGCATTTATGGGTCATTGTGGTTATTATAGACGATTCATACACATGTATGCAATCATAGCCAAGCCATTGTACTCTCTTTTGACCAAGTTTGAATGGATAGATGAGTGTGAGAATTCATTCAATGAACTTAAACGATGTTTGTGCTGAGCACCTATATTGACAACCCCGGATTGGAGCAAGCCATTCCATGTACATGTGGATGCATCCAACTATGCCATAGGATGTGTGTTAGCACAACCCACAAATGAAGGTAATTAGACCTCCCCATAGCTTACGTGAGCAGATAATTGAATGCAGCAGAAAGAAATTACACCACTACGGAACAAGAAGGATTAGGAATGATCTATGCGGTAAAGAAATTCAGACATTATTTGTTGGCAAACAAGTTCAAGTTCTTTACAGATCATCAAGCGTTATTGTACTTAGTCAATAAGCCATGTAACACAAGATGGTTGATACATTGGTTTCTATTGCTCATAGAGTATGATTTTGAAGTAGTAGTCAAGAAGGGAAAGACACATCTCAGAGCTGACCACCTTTCAAGATTAACCACAGGAGAAGCTCCTCAAGGAATAGTGGATGAATTACCAGATGCATATTTGTTTAACCTTTAGATAGCACCAGAATGGGCTAAGCCAATTGTCTCGATTCTAACATAAGGACCCAAAAATCCTAGGATAAGGATCAAAGAAGGAGAGATTACCAAGTCTCAAAGATATCGAACAGCAGCAGCAACAACAATAACAACAGCAGCAACAGCAATAGCCCCTTCCACTGCTACCAGTTCCAACAGGGGTAACTTACACAAAGTTTGGTGGATTTCCAAGTGACGACACTGATGCCCATGTGCGTACTTTTGAGATAAGTTATGCCGTGCTAAACCATCCACCCGATCCGGCATACAAGGCCATCGTATTCCAGTCTACATTAGTCAATGAAGCAGTGAGATGGTTAACAGAGTATGATTTCAATCATTTCGTTACCTATGAGGCAGTAAGAGATGCATTTTTACAGCGGTTTCGGTTGAAGAAAAACCCTGCCGAAATCTTCGACTATCTACAGAACAATCGACAGAAGCTGCACCAGACTGTTCAGGAATACACCACATTATTTAGAACTCATTTAAGACAACTGCCTCCGGCGCATGCCAACCTGCCGGATGATGTGATAACCCAATGGTTCATTAATGGTCTGACCCCATAGCTAAGGCAAATCATGATCATCTGCTGTGTGGGAGCTATGACACTGGATGCTGTTATCGCAATGGCCCTGCAACTAGAGCATAAGGTTGGAGGATTCACCAGAGATTTGGAGTGGCTGAAGGCCAGTAAAAACGTTACAGATGATCCGGCTAAACAGATGTATTGCACTAAGTGCAAAAATCTCGGGCACACCAGTGCCACCTGTGCCCTTAATTAGATGTATTGCGCCATCTGCAATACCATCGGACACTCCACCGAAAATTGTGTGTATAATGCCAAAGTGCAGGGACGAGCAGCTGTAAATGCCATTATACAGGAACCAGGACAGCCAGCAACTCACTACGTGCCACCGTAGATGCGAAACAATCAGTCGCAAGGTTACAGGAATTACCGAGGACAACGGAATACCAACTTTAATACAAATCGCTGGCAGGCAAGTACATCACCGGAAAATACTTCTCTGCCTCCACCTCGATGTCATTTTTGTGGTGAGCTTGGCCACATCCGGAGATTCTGCAAGGATGCAGCCGAATACGACCAACAAAAGAAAGAGCGTCAAAACCTGATGACCAACATGGTCTATATCTCCTCAGTGGAATCACAAGCAGCAGTGGTCCAGACAAGATCCGGCAAGCAGTTGCAACCCGCAGCTGAGGTGTTTGAACCTGGCATCCGTGAACAGCATCGAATGTATACCAAAGCCAGCCAATGGACCGCCAAAGAGCCTACTGTGTTCCTCGATCCAATTCCGGTGACACAAATTCCCCTGCCAAATGAGCAAGCACATGAACAAGACTCTACTCTAGTAACAGGAGAATCATCATCGGAACCAATGAAGAGTGCAATTACAACAGACCAGGTATGGGATATTCTCTTGAAGGCTTCAATTACACTCCCTTTGGGGAAACTACTCGCCTTGGTGCCCGGAGTTAGGCAGCAATTCCAGCAACAAGTCAGTCCCGAATCTCCCAGTACTCTGGCGACCGCAACAATACAACCGGAAAATGATTGTATGGTGGATCATTCTGTCCCTTTAATCACTGTCTGGCATAAAAATCACAAGATTACACAAGTGTTAATCGATGGTGGTTCCGGTGTGAACATAGCAACTGCAGCTCTCTGCAAGAAGTTAGGGTGGAGCCAAATTGAGCCTGTTCAATTCTTTGTCAGAATGGCAGATCAATCCTGAGTTCATCCGGTGGGACTCGTAAGGAATATCCCGATTACTTTGCAGGGCACAACGTTCAAAATGACTTTCGTAGTCTTAGAACTACCATAATCTAGCCTCGACTATAATCTTTTGTTCGGTCAACCATGGTTGAAACAGGCCAAAGTTATACAGGATTGGTCAGCGTAGGAATTGACTTTCAAAGACAACCACCGTAAATATGTTGTCAAACTGGATGTCATTCAGCCCTGTGAACTTCATGCTAGACCCTATGTAGCCGAGCCAGTCCACATGTTGGATGGCTTATCTGATGATGAAGAAGAGGCATTTCTATAGAACAATAAAGATTTGATTTCCTTAGGCACTATAGATCTTCAAGTTGTAGCAGATAACTGGAGTCCGGCAGCTTGTACGGTTGTTCCTGTGATCGGAGGAACAGATGCAGATGATAATGCTGCTATGGATGGAGCTACTCTGCAACAACTTTTACAATCAGCTGACGACGTGGGGAAACCTCGTCAATTTTATGTCCCGGAAGACCAGCTAGTGACCTATAATTTGGGTGATGAAAGCAACCCCCGTCCTGTTAAAATTAAGGCAGGATTGTCCGAGGTCTTTCAAGAAGATTTGATCCGACTCTTGCAAGAGTTTTCTGATGTTTTTGCCTAGGATTACCGTGATATGAAGGGTCTTGATCCGTGGATATATCAACATCGAGTCATTCTTAAGCTAGAAGCGAAGCCAATTAAACAATCCAGTTACCGCATGAATTCCAATTATGTAGCACAAGTCAAAGCAGAGCTCGATAGGTTATAAAAGGTGGGATTCATCGTACCAATAGAACACGTTGAATGGATATCTCTGATCGTTATTGTTCCTAAGAAAAATAAGTAGCTCCGAATCTGTGTGGATTACCAAAAACTCAATGCGGCCACGGTACCTGATCTGTTTCCTCTTCCCTTTCTTGACACAATGCTTGATAGAGTGGCCGGGCATGAGATGTACTCCTTTTTGGATGGCTATAGTGGTTATAACCAGGTCAAAATGGCTGAACAAGACATACCAAAAACAACTTTCATTGCAAACTGGGGTGTTTTTGCTTGTACGGTCATGTGGTTTGGGTTACGGAATGCTCCCAGCACATTTCAATGCTGTATGCAGGAAATTTTCTCACCCTACCTAACCACTTTTATGCAAGTCTATTTAGATGACTTCTCCTTATTCGGCAAGATTGCAGCGCACCTGTATCATTTACGGTGTTGTTTTGAGAAATGCCATGAATATGGACTCTACCTGAACCCGTCAAAATCTGTTTTTGCGGTGTCTTGTGGTAACCTCCTTGGACATATCATATCGGCACAAGGTATCCAAGTTGATCCACACAAAGTCGCAGTTGTGTTGGAAGCACCCGTTCCTACAACGCCGAAAGAGGTTATGCGCTTCTTGGGTCAAATTTGGTGGCATGTTTGCCATCTACGGTGGCTCGCCCATTTAGCAACACCACTAAATCGGCTAATGACTAGTACTCCATGACAATTCGAATGGACTCTGGAATGCCAAACTGCATTCGATCGTCTAAAAGGATTATTGACGCAGGCTCCCATTTTGCAACCTCCTGATTGGGAACGCCCATTCCATGTCTTTGTAGATGCATCGGATATAGCCATTGGCAGTGTTTTAATGCAGCAAACGGACAAATGGTTTTGGCCTGTCTACTATGCAAGTCGCCGACTCGCTCCTACGGAAAGGAATTATTCTGTGACTGAATGAGAATGTCTTGGATTGGTATATTCTGTAAAGAAATTCAGGCATTATTTGCTAGGCCAAAAATTCACCTTTCATGTGGATCATGTTGCACTTGTATATCTGGTCCGACAGCAACATCTAGGTGGTCGCTTGGCTCGTTGGGTCTTATTGCTACAAGAGTTCGACTACGAAGTGATTCATCGACCAGGTACAACTCATGCCTTAGCAGACTTTCTCTCTCGGTTGGATTCCGGCGAAGCTCCGGTGGGCATTGACGATACCACACCAGCAATTTACGCTACTGAATCAGCTTGTGATGAATCTACCGACCATCTTGAGCAGCCTACCTATTATGATACGTTGTTAACTTTCCTGACTGATGGATGTCTTCCTCTACATACACCTCCTGCTATGCGACGGAAGATTGCAGTTTATAGTCGCAGATTCCGGTTGCTGGTAGGACAGCTATACTATATGGATCACACGGGTGTCTTGCTTAGCTGCATTCCGCCACATGAAGCAAATTCAGTCATCGCTATGGCACATTCAATACCCTCCGATGGACATTTTGCTGCAGATCTCACTCATCGGAAGATTTTGCAAAGTGGGCTTTGGTGGCCTACTATGTACAAAGATGTAGTTCAGTTTGTGTAGTAGTGTGACACTTGTCAGCGATCTGGCCAGCCATTACAATGCCATTTTTTTCCTCTACAACCTGTATTGCCTTTGGAACCTTTCCAGAAGTGGGGTCTTGATTTTATTGGACCAATCACACCACTAGAAACCCTTAGCAACAATCGTTACATCTTGACCTGTACAGATTAAGCTACCAGGTGGGCAGAAGCTTGGGCCTTACGGTCCGCTACAGCTATTTCGGTGGCTAAATGCCTGATGAAGGATGTTTTTCCGCGTTATGGATTACCTCTGGAACTTGTGACAGATCAAGGAATACATTTTGCTAACAATTTAATGCAAGTACTAACGCACAATTTTCAAATCTTGCATAAATTCAGTTCCCCATACTATCCTCGTGCTAATGGTTTAGCTGAAAGTACCAACAAGACGCTATTAAGTATGCTTCGCAAATTAATCGTGGAATCACCAGAAAGATGGGATCAGTTACTACCTTCAGTCTTATGGGCATACCGGACTACATACAAAGTTGCAACCGGACTGAATCCTTTCAAGCTTGCTTATGGAATGGAAGCAATCGCGCCTATGGAGCTTGTCGTGCCAAGCTTACGTGTGGCCATAACTCAGAAGCTGTTACCCGAAGACTCTTTGCCATTTCGGTTGGAAGCACTCAGAAACTTGGATGAACATCGTTGGGAAAGCTTTCTAACTCTTCAAGAAGTTCAGTTGCGGCAAGCCCAGACTCATGATCGTTTCCTCAAGACTCCTGTGTTTACGGTGAGCCAACTTGTGCTCTTTTATAATGCTAAATCAAATCGTTCTGCTGGAAAATTTAAATTACAGTGGTTCGGACCTTACTAGATTAGTGAGCAAGTGGGACCAACTACTTTTCAGTTGACTACCTTGACCGGAGTTCCTCTTCCTAAAGTGATCAATGGTTCAAAGTTGCGGCCGTATCACCAAGCACCTGATCCTCGCTGATGTGTCCTTCGTTTTTTCGCATGTCACTTATTTTCTTCTTTTTTTTTTGTGTGTTAGTTGAATAAGACCGTAAGCTCCTCGTTTTGATACATAATAATTAATCGCCGCCTTGTGTTATTGATTCTGTTCATGCATGCCCGTCGTAATTATGAAGGTTATCATCTCAACATCACGTGATGATTAAGGGTTTTTGATCACCTCCCATTATCGAGTATCTACTTAATCCTCTTCTTTTCGCTGTTAATCGCTATTGTGTCCGTGTACTCTGTGTGCTCTGTGTTTTTTGTGTTTACTGTGTATTCGTGTCTTTGTGCTTTTGTGTACGCATCATGGAAGCGTTAGCTAATTTTGCTACATTCCGTGACGGACTCCCTCATGACGTGAGTGAGTTCTTGCGTATCCGCGGCTTGTTGAACTTCGCTGAATTGCCTTGGTATTCAGTGGAGTGTCACCCTTATTATGCACAGATTATTGCAGCCATTGCCGCCACTCTTGCTACCGAGCAGAGTTGGCCGATTACATGTTTACCATCTCGCGTCGTCATCACATTAGCCTCATTCGCTGCAGCATTTCGTTTTCCCATAGAAGGCATGGAGAATGGTCCTCTCCTTCATATTTCAACTATGGTAGAGTTATTTCCACGGCACTCATCGAACGAATACGCCATCTTGTGTCGTCTTGATCCCGATCGAACCATATTACAATTCTTAGTTGCCATATTGAATTTACAGAAACGTACTTATGGGATTTCACACCCGTTTTATTTGATGATTGACATGGCTTCCCATGAGCATGTTAATTTTGCCTCGTTCTATTTTTGGTGCATTCACCGTGAATGCGTTACGGTTATTAAGCATGTTAAAAAGGGAGAGCTTCCACGTTCACGTTTACCGCATATCATTACCTTTCTGTTCCCAGCCATTCAAGCCGCGCAACCTCCACCAAGAGCTCCAATTTTGTATCATGAAGAATCTGCCCAAGTGCTCGAAGATGAAGAAGATGAGGATGAAGATCTTTTCCAGCTTCTCCGTCAAAAACGCACCCGCATAAGCCCGTCGGAGAGCCAGGTGCAAGGTTCCGCCGCTGGAAATGAAGCAGAAAGAAATAAAGAAGAAATTTTCCACGATACTGCCACCTCAATTCACCTTGATTCGTCTACCCAGTCTTCTCCCATCCGGCAACAGGAACACAGTGCGTCCACTGCTGATTCCAAAGAAAACTCTTCTCGTGCGGATTCTCAGCACTCGATTCAAGAAGATGTGCAAATTATGGTTGCGAGCATTCTCGATGAAGTAATCACTTTGGTGGAATCCATCATCGCCAGCACTGCAGTGACTAAGCAGCAACCTATCGGAATAGTGTTGGTGCCCAACATTCTTATACTCATTCCTCCCCCAATGCCTCCGGTTGAGCCCATTGTCCCCATTCAACCCATTATCCCTATTCAGCCGATTGTTCCTGAAGAAACTGCTACTTCATCCTCTTCACCTAACTATTCTCCACCGTCTTCCCATCACCTCTTGTCAGCTTCGTCATCCCAACCACTTCCTCCTCCTCTTCTTCTTCCGGTCCCCATGATTACTGAGTTAGCATCTATGGGTCGTATGTTGATCCAATTGTCGCAGCAACTACCAATGCAGATGAAGGAGGTTACTGACAATCTCAGACAAGAACTACAACACAAAAGTTGATGTATTAGAAGCGGATATTACTCCATTGCAAGAGGAAGTAGATGCAGTGAAGGCTGAAAACCATGCTTTGCATGTATACATTCAACGGCTCCAGGCTCGGCTTGCTGAACAGGATTCGTTGATCAGTCAAAGAGATGCTGTGTTGGCTGAGTTAAGAGCCAAAGACGATTTATTAAGTGCTTGTGATGCAGAAATTCTATAGTTGAAACAGTTAGTCCAGGATAAAGAGGATGCTCGTGTGGCACTTGGAAATTTACTGGAAGAAACACGAGTACAGCTAGATGAAGTTGTGTAGAAAGGACAGAAGATGGTGGATTTAGCCAATCGGACTAATGAAGAACTCCAGAGGGCAACTGCCAATTTGTTTGAAGCAAATTCTACTCTTAAAGCTCAGATGATCTCAACTAATCAATTGCAAAAGGAGATAGCAGGGGTAAGAAAGGAACGAGATGCATATTACCAGACTATCCAGTATCAAGCACACGAGCTGGAGAGAAGAGAAAAGCAATTAGGTGTTCAAGCTGACAGACTTTCAAGGGTAGATGATCAGATCAATGAGATGAGATTGCGCCGTGATGCAGCACTGGCAAATGATTTCTACCTGCAAGAGGCCTTTTTGCAAACACAAGCTGAAATTTTGATGAGTCAAGTAATTGCAGCAAGTTCAGTTAGAACTGATGCTCAGCTCGTAGAACCAGAAATCCTAACAAAGATGTTGGATTCGCTGAAACAGAAGATTTCCAAAACCTTTAAGTTAGCCAAAACCATGTATATACAGGGTATATTAGATGAGCCCTAAATTTTGTATCACTACGGGTTCAAGTCCACCGTGCGTGCCAGTGTAAGCCGCCGGATTGGCATTTTGTATTTTCATAATTCCTATAGTTTCCTATCCCGCACGAACCGAAAGGTTTCATATTCCGCACGAACCGAAAGGTCGTGTGAAGAGATGTATCGACTTATCAACTAATAAAAAGGCATTGTGGTGACGCTCCGGTGAGGACAAGCAGTATCGCCAGACTATCTATCTAGGCGATTGCGGTCTGGGAAGTTGTTGTATTGCAGTGTTCGAGAAGTCTGAGTATTACTGTTTTCATCTTTGTTTAATTACATTAATTTGTGATTAACACAGTCCATTACGTTAAAGATCATAAGTCTGTGTTACGGTAATGAATAACTCCAGTGCTACGTACTGAGAAAGTAGTAACCTGAGTAGGATCGGTAATTTGTGAGAAGATTAATAAGAGCCTTGACAGTAAATTGTATTAAACGGAGTTTTTTGAATGTTAACGTACTGTGGTTTTGGATGAGTTAATTGGGAAAATCAAGTTACAAGGCCTCTGATTTATCAGACCCCTACCACTCCCAAGAACCCGAAGGAACTTAAAATGCCTGTAATGTAAAAGTGCATTTTAACAGGACCATTGCAAGACGAATGGGAACAATTAGCGGTCAGGTGGACTGCATCAGCATCCACATGGGCAAAACACCCTGCAGTGCCCATCCTTCCACACTTACTATGGACTGGCCTAGATTAATAGTACCGTCTTTGGATAGTGCTGTAGCAGAAGTCTTTGTTGCATCCATTCCTCTCACCCTTCCCGCACCTACGCAACCTAGCTTACCTCCTCAAGCATCCACCTTTATATCCAATCCATTTCCCCATCCATCCTTCCCTTCCTTCCCTACACCCCCAAGACCACTATTTCCATTTCCACCCCCATTGACTTTCTCCCCAGTCTCACCTTCCCGACCCACCGTAATTCCTCTTTCCCCTTTCCACCAAGCAGTACAAGAGATCCCATCTGTAAATTACTCTGCCACTTTTGTAAATCATGTATTTACACCCACGCACGACCCACTATCACTCCACTATTCATAGTCACGGAACTCGACACCACATCAAGTGATATGGATATATCACCACCCACTGCACCATCACTCACTTCATCCACTGCACCACCATATATGGGCACATCACTTTTTTCCACCATCACCACTACATCCACGTTCCCATCCCCATTTCCCTTTCCCCTTGCATCGACACCCACACACACAGCATCTACATTCACTACACCATTAATTTTATCTCCCACCATCGACACTGCATTTTGTCAGATGTTCACATGCATGACACAAGTAAGAGATGAGTTTGCATCTCTTCGAACCAATTACCAGATGCTGAAGACGACAACCAATGATTTATAGTCGCAGCTCAATTCACTATCCATCGAGAATGCATCGCTTAACACCCGATACCAAGAGCTTCGCGAGGCCTATCATAAACTTGAACTAGAAAGTGAAGCAAAGACAAAAGAGGCCATCACTGACATAGACAACTTGTTAAGGGCGCAGACTATTCGCAATGCCACGCTTACGAGAAACATGGGACTACTCAGACGCCACTTAGCTGCAGCTAAAGAAGAGAACCAGCATCTACATGAACAGAACAAAGAGAGAACTTGGAAGCTGCTCTAGATCAACCAGACGAGCCCTTGAGTCCCAATCACTTCAAAGTTGTCCCCTCCGAATCCATGAAGATGTTATTGGAAGATCATGTCAGATTATTAGAGGAGTATGACAGTATGAATGAGGAATACTAGAAGCTCAAAGAAGAACACAAGATATTGCAGTTAAGAGCACCTGTACAACAAGGCCTACTAGCTCCTGTGGACCCATATCCTGAAATCATCGAGGAACTCAATGCATTACGGGCCCAGTATTAACTCTTCAATCACAGATAGCAGTATATGAAGCACCCCCCCTGCCAGATTCCCCACCGGAACTACCAGCAGATGAAGAAACAGTGACCATCCCAGTGGAGGACACTTTTGAAGAAGCATATGAACCACAACCCATCCCAGGCGGACGCGTCACGGCCAAAGGCCAGATGACTTTTGAATTCCTACTCCCGCATGGATGAAGACGATTGAAGAACTTGGCCGAACTCACTCAGCACGTGTGGAAGCTTAGTTACATGCAATGGCCATGATAGAAGAACGAATTTTACAATCACCATATTTTGCTCATTTGGCCCCTCGTAGGTACATATATGGGCATGAGCTACAATATAAGCCGTATTTTATGTTAATGGTAGAATATCAGCTGGCCATCGAGAAGGAAACAGGCAAGAAACCCTCCCACGCAACTCAGTTTGAGCCTGAAGACTTGCCAACAGATGCGCAGAGGGGAGAAATATATCAACCAACTTGGTGCCAGGACTTATTACAAGAATACCCCGAGATGATGAGCACTTGGGCCAAGGCACCACTCCACTTGAAGTACAAACCATGTTGGGGACCCATGCCATGTCGTCGCTCCTGGAAGGCATTTTCCATTAAAGTATAGAACACCAAGCAATGTCAGGATTGGCTCAATTACCCGTACTTCACTCCACCCATAGGACCACCAACAGTTGGATACATGATGGCAAAGATTCGTCATTGGCTCCCTTGCCTACGACGAATGGACGATGTAGCAGCGCATATGACTATCAAAATATTTGACATGATGCAGATGGTATTCAAAGTCTTCCATCGTGTCAAGGCACCACATGTGAACACCTCGGGTTTTGAGCATGGCAATCAGGATTTAACTTATGATATGAGCACGACACCATCGCTCTGGGTGTGTTATGTCTGGCACTGTTGAATCAAATACTTACCGGCGTGCTATAAGCAGACCTTTGAAGAAATGTTCACAACCGGTTTCTGGGAATATCACTCAGAAGTGTTCATCAGCAGGCCCATGCATTTGCTTCAATTATTTGCCTGTGAATAGATGGTATATTCCACGCACTATAGACTCCCGCAACCAAAAGATTGGGAGAAACTCGAGGCATATCTGGCCCGACGAATTCGCATATCAGAGCACACCCTCGCTCAGGACCTACTACAGAATTATATCCGACAGACCCCACAACAAGGTTCTATCAAGGACGACAGAAGCGAGAGGGAGGGGGTGTTGGCGGTAGCCAGAGGCATAGACGTCAAGGAAGCATGTAAAGACAAAGCACAATGAAGTAGCAGGGAGTTGGTCGAATCATTTTTAATTATGTTTTATAAATACTTTTCAAAAACCTCCAACAGTGATTTTCATCACTTTTGTACCATATGTAACATAGGAAAACCATTTTTGTACTTTATAGCTCCATTTTGTGCAAGCAGAGGAGTCCTCGAGCTTGAAGAGCTTAGGTAGAACGAGCCTACCAATTTTGGTTATTTTTAGACCTCGTTTACCCTTTCAAATACCACCTAGAACCTATTTTTTAACTATGCCAGTCACTAGATGTGAAACCGGTCAAAACTAGTCTAGAATCTATAAAAAGAGCTAGAGAGCTCATTTTTGGGGTGAGCTAGTGTAGACTTGTATGAGCTAGCGTGAGCTTTAAGCTTGTAAGAGTGTTCTTGAGTAATAGATTCAATATTCCTACCTTCCATTGTGTCTTGCTTGTCTCTTCATTGTGTGTGTGTATGTGTGTGTGCATCTCTATGCTTCTCACCTTCACTCTCACTACATCTCACATTCACGATCTTCAAATCACCCTATCTCTTCCGCGAATTGACATTAATGAGGTGGAGCTTCTTAATGTGGTTCTCACCATTGTGCTAGAGCAACACTAAGCTCATTAGAGACCCCTTAGCTCATAGGGGAAAAAAAACATGTTTGATAGTTTTTACCCCCGAGGACCTGAACGCTCATATCTTTGTCATTCGAAGTCCGTTTTTTGAGATTTATAGCTCATTAGAAAGCTCTTTATGAGTACTATGTGATCTCAACTATTTTTTCAAAAAGAAGACGTTGTTTTTTAGAAAGGATAATTTGAGGTTAACCATTAAGGGACTAGAAAAGCCAAGGGGCATTAAAAATTTTGGGCAAAGAGGAAAGGATCCTTAAAGTGTATATATCAAAGTGCTTGATCATCAATTGTGAATTGGTCTAAACATTGAATTTTAACAGGCCTACCAAGGGCTATCAAGGGCAACCAAGGCAAGGCAGTGAAGAATGCAAAGCTTGGGAAGTGCGATTTCTTGGGCATCAGAGCACTCAAAGCAGCTGACTAGAGGTTGGAAGAATACTCAACCCCCTCAGTCAATTATTAGCTTAGGCTAAACGGTAGCATTGTGGATTAACGACGATAGGGACACATCAAGTTGAAGAGATTAAGTTCTTCAAATCCAAGACTAAAGTAAAAGTGTGCGATACGAAAACCTAAAGGAAAGAATTAAAGTCTGACGGAACGAGAACTCAAAAGTACCACGAAAAGTCGATTCCTGATGCTTACAGTAAGATAAGACAAGAATCTAAAGGAATTTAAAAAGAATCAAGTAAGTAAGAACAAAGAACCATTGACGATCAAAGAGTGCCGGAAGTAAATTCATGAACCTTAGGTCGGGTAAGCATATAGGTAAGTCAGACCGAGGAAGCCTTAGATCATCAGAAGCAAGTGTAGGAACTTCTGCACGATCGTGGGCACAACAGTTGAATAGTTATCCTTACGAGTTGAGCTCAGATACGAGTGAATCAGAAATGGCTTTTAGCACGGAAAGACCAGAAGGAGGGTCAAACATAGCATATTTGGAAAGACCCGAAGGACCCTATAGAACTCAATTAGAATTTCTCCGAACCAACTGCTTAGGTGCTCGCATCTATGAGGATGGTTTGCAAAGACAAGTCGTGCAAATGCACAACCCTAATCAACCCATTGGATTGGAATGTCCAGTGGTGAAATTTGAGAGAGATGCGTACATAGACAAAGAAGGAACAATGTACATCATAAGTACTCAACCAAATAATACAAATGAGTTTGGTGTAATTCAGTTAGAGACGGAAGCTAAAGCCCAAGGAAAAGAACCAGTAGGAGAAGAACCTAGGACACCTAGAGGGAAATCTGTACTAACAAGAGCACTACTTCCAGAGTGGATCCCTCAGGATAACAAAAGCATAGAGTTTTTTGTGAATAAAGAAACTGATAAAGCATTTTGGAGGTACCAGATGAAACAACCTAGTGAGGTAGGCTCCATCATGATTTACGAGTTCAAGGACCCAGATACACCTGGAAAGGTTGTATATCTGGATGAAACTTCAGAAAGAGTAGTTGTAGTACCATACCACGCGAGAAATACCTACACATGGAGAGGTGATTTAGTCTTCCCTCCATCACAAGCAAATGTAAACACGAGCCATCAAGGTGCTAGAACATCCTCAGCCCATGGTAATCAAAGAGAGAAGAACAAAGAAAGACCGGAAGTAAGTTTCACTCACCCCATAGGTGAGATAGAACCACCATGGACACTGATAGAGTGGAAAGACAGAGAGAACCTAGAATACCAGGTGGTAGAGATGATTTTCCTCTACCTAGACCACGTGAACACGCCAGAATATTGAGACCCACTCAATTAGTAAAGTCCATGAAAAATTACTTTGATGGGACAGGAGATCCCTATGAACATGTTGCGGAATTCAAGCAAGTGCTACGAGCAAAACAAGTAGAAGACATATTTACGCAATATAATGCATTTGGACTAACGTTAAAGAACATACCTTTAACTTGGTTCCAACCATTGCAACAAAGGCAATTTAGATATATCCATCACTTTTTAGAGTCATTCATCACGGAATTCTCTAAAAGTGGAATCAGACATGATACATCGTCGTTGATTCATAGTTTCAAATAGGCCCCTCAGGAAACAGTTAGACTTGCAGGACGTAGGTTCAGACAATACATTGAAAGATGTCCAATGCAAGAGCTACCCTCACAGGCCAGGCAAGTTTCATTGTTTTTAGATGGCCTATTGAGCTCTAAACTATGCTCCTATGTGTACTTGAAGGAACCCAGAATGCTAGAGCAATGTGTAAGAATTTGTATAGACATTGAGGACAACTTAGGAGATGAGTTGGAACTCTCAAAGGTCTATAAGGACTCAGATTTTTCATCTCTAGCATCCTCAAAATTGTATAGCTCGATAGAAGACCTAGTAGAAAAGTGGCCCAAAAACTAGGAGTTTCTAGTAAACAGATGCCTAGGTTAACAACAAACAAGCATTGTTACACTTGTGGTGGTGATCATATGGCAAATGTGTGTCCCAATGCAACACAACCACAAGCCAACCCTAGCGGCCAGTACTGTATGATTGAGAGATGATACACAAATCATACGGCTCAAGACTGCCCATACAACAAACAAGCAGTAAGATAGAACTACCCGTAAGCATACGCACAGCCAAGTAGGTATCAAGTTCAATATAATACTCAGCCTCATTACTATAGGCCTCCACAGAACTATCCTTATCAGGTTCAACAGAGACCACAACCTGTTTTAGCTCAGCAGCCACCCCCACCAACTAATGTCATCTCAGTTAAATATACTGCTACAGAAGAAAACCTCAATAGGGCTTTAGTGCCTTCATCACCCTTGATCACGGAAATTGACCTGAACTCAAACAGTTTTGACTCTACTCATGTAGATAGTCCACCCGCATATTACACAGAGTCACCAGAACATGTGGAAACACATCAATATGATAGTCCACCATTGGAACCCCGTTGGGAGCCCATTACGCTAACGTGATGTATACCAACCCGAATCCACGGCCCCAATTGAGACAGCAAAGACCACAAGGCCCTAGAGGACCATGCTTTAGGTGCCAAGGAGATCATTTCATAAAGGATTGTCCACATCCTCCAATAGCAGGACAGTCAAAATATTATAACATACAAGTCTTTTGCACCGAGTGTGGTAAAGAGCATATCATCAAAGATTGTCCTAAGAACCCTACGAATGCTTCAAATGTGACACCGATCAATGTGAGAGAAATTGTACACAATGCATATGAATCCAACCCTACATATGTGCCTATCCAAGCGATAACAAGAGCCCAGGTGCTCTTACAGAATCAACAGCCTAATCCTGAGAAAATAGCCAGAACTAGCGAAGTTGGAGAATCTAGCAGTAAAAAGGCAAAATCTTGGAAAGATTCCAGAGAAAGGATTAAGAGAAAGTGGAGTAAAAAGATAACTAATTTGGAAGGAAGTTCAAAGGAATCGAGAGCCAAAATCCTAGAATTGACTTCTCAAGAATCAAATCAGGAGAATCCAACTCAGAGATCAGGATCAGTTTTAGCAGAACCCATCCCAAAAAACTTAGACATGATGTTTCATGCATATCAAGCTAGAATAAAAGAAGGACCCCAGATAGCTGAAATGAGTAAGAACTACCCACGAGCAGACTTAGAAATTGAGAGAACTAAACTTTGCATGAAGATGGTAGAATTAGCACAAACAATGTTTGAAGCCTCTCGATATCTTAATTGGAATAACATGGCAAAACCCGAATTACATTTTCAAGGACTACTGGAGAGGCTAGAATACTTGATCGATAGCAGGGAGAAAAAGAATCTGCAAAGGAACCCTATTGTTTCGGAGACACAGAAAAGAAACACACCATCCCTGCCTCAAGTACCAGACACAGAGGGTGAAGACAACCTGTCTTCCATACATAAGTATTCACATGAATTTTTAAGAGAAATCCAAGAAGAGAAGTGGAGAAAAGAACAAAACACTCATCCTCCTATTCAAGAAATAGATTACTTGCAAGAGCAATTTCCCCAAGACATTTCCTCTATCTACGATGATGTAGAGGAAGAGCAACTGAGTGAACACACAGGTTTTGAATCCAATTCTTTACAAGAATTACCTCAATTCATAGGACCTTGGGAAGCCAAGTCTATGAGCATGAGAGCACCACGATAATAGTGAGGAATGAAGAATCAGTAATCCCTAGAAACACGGAAGTGATCAAGAACACCCAAGTTCAATGTCACCTCACTCTAGACGAATTGTTGAAGGTTAAACCAAAATTGTGGAAACACGTAGCAAATCAATTCCCTGAGCTTGCTACTACTCCCTCACAGATAGGATCACACAAGAAGGTACCAGAGATACCCGTAGAAAGAATCGGAGATGTACGCAAAGGAGAGGAAGGTAATACTTATCTTCCAATAACCCATCAGGGCTACACCACCAAAGCCATATTAGATTCAGGATCTGAAGTAGTCATCGCTACCACTACTTTGTGGAAACATTGGGGTAAGCCAGCATTAAGACCCACCAGGATGAAGCTAGAAATGGCTGACGGACATATAGAAAAACCATTAGGCTTACTAGAAGGCATATCTCTCACCACTTGTGGTGTGGAGTTTGAGCATACTTTTGCCATTTGTGATTTTGGAAAAAATCATGCTTATGAGATGATCTTAGGATGACCATTCATGCGTCAGTTGCAAATAGTACAAGATTGGGGAACGAATTCTTTGTACTTGCAACATTTAGGAGTGACTACGAAATTCAATCTTAAAGACTATTCACATCGAGATGTACCCCCAATACAATGGAATACCATCCATAAGTCACAAGAAGAAATAGAATCAGTACACTCATTGGAATCAGACCCCTCATGGTTGCACAAGGATACTCATCTATGGATGTGTAAAGTAGCCAAATAAGACGAAGAACGATTAGAAGCCATGACTTTAGGTCCAGAACAACATCCACGAACCCTTCAAGACCCAGCTTACGCACCTGTAGTATTTCCAGACAAAGAATTCGAGCCTCATGGTTGGGCAGAAATATTAGCAACAATGGATGTAGCCATCAATGAAGAACAACGGACACCTCACTATGACGAGGATGGCTATGACAGTTCAGTCTTCACAATAGAGCCAATCAATTCAGAAATTATTTGTTGGCAAACAAGTTCAAATTCTTTATAGATCGTCAAGCGTTATTGTACCTAGTCAATAAGCCATGTGACATAGGATGATTGATACGTTGGTTTCTATTGCTCATGGAGTATGACTTTGAAGTGTAGTAGTCAGGAAAGGAAAGACACATCTCTGAGCTGATCACCTCTCAAGATTAACCACGGGAGAAGCTCCTCAAGGAATAGCAGATGAATTACCAGATGCATATTTATTTAACCTTGAGATAGTACAAGAATGGGCTAAGCCTATTGTCCCTATTCTCACATATCGACCCAAGAATCCTAGGATAACGATCAAGGAAGGAGAGATTACCAAGTCTCAAAGATACCAAATAATAGCAGGAAGCATATAAAAATAGGATAATCAAAAGATTCTTGCTTGTTGTGTAGATGAGTCTGAACATGTGAATTGGTTGCAATTAGCACACGTATGTGCATTAAAGCAACATCATTCAAGACATCGTACATTGCAGACTCTGCATAGACTAGGAGTATATTGGCCTTCTATGGAAGCAGACGTCTACAAGTTGTGTAAAGTATGCCCTGTTTGTTGTGAAAGACCACCAGTAGAACATGCTACATTGTATCGCGTGTCTCTCACACCAGAATGGAGTGAACCTTTAGTGACGTACTTGAGGACGAAAACATTCCCTCAAGGAATGACCTTAGCACCACAACGAAGTCTAGAGCAAGAAGCTCAAGACTATTCACTTATTGGTGACAATCTATACAAACGAGGAAGAGAGGGATACTTAAGACAATGTGTTCATGAAAGCGATTATTTGAGCGTACTAGAGACTGCACACGAAGGTGTTGCAGGAGGTCAGTTTGGCCCCGACAGGATAATCAAAGCCATATTCTTTGCAGGATTATGGTGGCCCACTCTTCACATGGATGCACATACCTATGTTAAGAGATGTGATGTGTGCTAGAGAACTCGGTTTCCTACTCGCAAAGATGAAATGCCATTGAAACCCATGATGGGAGGACGTGCATTTTCTAAATGGGGTATAGACTTTGTAGGACCCATTAACCCCCCTGCAAAACGTACTCATGTCAAATACATCATAGTTGCCACAGATTATCTTACCAAATGGGAAGAGGCCAAGGCCACAAAAAAGAATGATGCACACACGAGTGCAAAATTCTTATTTGAAAATGTCTTTACAAGATATGGATTGCCTATAGAGTTAGTGAGCGATCGAGGAACTCACTTTCTAAACCAAGTCATTGAATATTTGTTACAGGATTTTATGGTGATTCACAAGAAATCCGCACCATATCATCCTCGGGCCTATGGTCAAGCGGAAAGCAATAACAAGATCCTTTGTAATGTACTGACAAAACTCATGAACAACAAACATTCAGATTGGGACAAACAGTTACATCACGCTGTTTGGGCATATCGAGTGGCCTACAAGACCGTACTCAATGCAACTCCCTTTTAGATGTTTTTTAGTCAAAATGTCGTGCTTCCTTTGGACTTCTTGATAGCGACCCTTAAGGTTGCACAAGAACATCAGTGGACCGGCCATGAATTATGAGCAAGAATAATGGACTAGGAACGATTAGGAGAAACCAGGCTGAAAGCAGCAACAGGAATATACGCAGCAAAGAAGGGACAGAAAGCCTATTTCGATGCACATGTGAAAGATAAAGGCTTAAAAGAAGGAGATTTAGTCCTAGTGTATACGCTGAAACAACATGCACGGAAATTAGAGAAGAGAGGTTATGGACCTATGATCATTAACAGACTCTCGACAAGTGGAGCAGTACAATTAGCCACCTTAGAAGGAGACATAATGCCTAATTACATTAGTGGCTGTAGAGTCAAGCTTTATCAAGAACCTCTTATTGAGGATATGCTTAGAAGACTCACATTGGCAAAGAAGCGTAAGGAGGAAGAAAATAGAATACGAGCTGAAGCTCAGGCAGAAGCCATAGAACGCATTAAGCGCATGAAGTTAAGAAGACAAGGACTAGGGAGAAAACATTATAACCATCTGGAAACAACACTCAGATATCCCATGGCCATGTGTCAAGCAAATTCAACAACTCATCCTAGTATAGTGGATAGGAGACCATTCATTACAGTCAAGCTAGAGCATGGCAACCCTTTATCCTCATAAACGAAGTGACCATGAGAGCGAAGCTACTAGTGTGCCATGATGACGACCTGATAGAACCCCTAATCCTTGGCCAAGATTGGATATACGATCACTCAGTGGACCTAAATCTTAGACAAGGCTCCTTGCAAATTGGAACCTTAGATCAGCAGCGAGTGATACCGCTTGACTTCCCTAACAACACTCCGCCTGAGGTATGTAACCCTAGACCCTATGAAATGTTTGTGATGGAGGACAGGAAGATCTTTGGGTAGATCCCTCAGCTAAGCATGCTCATTCCAAAGTCAACCCATGAGAGCTTGGCGATGGATAGTTCCCAGACAAAAGGACGTCAGGAGATTTTCCCCTGGTCTTCCAATAGTGGACAAATGGGGAAATTGGCAGTCAGGTGGGTTTCATCAATGGTCAGGTGGACTGCATCAGCAGCCACATGGGCAGAACACCCTGCAATGCCCATCCTTCCACACTTACTATGGACTGGCCTAGATTTTTGATAAAAAATGAAGCACTTCCTAATGGGCAGGTTTCACAAGTGTTGGACCTCTCGTATTTTCCAAAGCAGCCTGTCCATCCGACCTCTCAACCTCAACCACAAACGAGTCAACCACAACGGAGGAACCCAGACCGACGACAATATCAGACAACACAAAGAAAGCAGCAGTATCAGTATCACAAAGCAAGAGGCATGAGACAAATATGGGTGCCAAAAGGACCAACAACAGATTTCAACAACGTGGACAATGGATCGCCAATAGGTTCCTTAGGAATCGACCCACACCCACACAGATTTAGGTGCCCAAACAGTGTATTATAGCTCAACCCCCAAGCCATGTAATATATACCTCTCAGAAATCTTTTCACCCCTCAATACCACCACATCCGATACCACCTTTTGTCCCTCAGCAGAAACATACCACCCGCTCAGAAACTCTTAGGAAGTGGATACCGAAACGTGTCCAGATGTCTCTTCAAAACCTGTTGTCTAACACTACTCCCACCCGGACTAAACACTACCCTTGTAATAACTCATTCACAACTGAACCTTGTACAAATCCACACACTATAACCCAACATCACTTGTAATAACATCTCATCAAGAAATGTATGCATCATCTGAAGCATGTAGGCATCTAGAGACTTGCATTAGTTTTGGCAACAATCATTCCATAATCCACAGCACAACACTCGGCCTACACGGGTTACACATCTCATCAAGAAATGTATGCATCATCTGAAGCATGTAGGCATCTAGAGACTTGCATTAGTTTTTGGCAACAATCATTCCATAATCCACAGCACAACACTCGGCCTACACGGGTTATGGAAAGTGATTGCGGTCTCGCTTTAATGGGATCATGATTAATTTCCATACTAATGTGCTAATCTTTTGTAGCAGATTTCTCCGCACTCGCATCATTCATCATGCAGGCAGAAGAACCACCTGAACCTGGCCCCAGTGTGCCCATGGCAAATATTGGTGAATTACTGGCTGAACCACATCCTACATCACAGCCACCGGAATTCCAAGGATTCCAAGGACCGATGCCCATTGATGATCCACCATGGGGATACATGGAAAAGGTCCATCGCAATTCACATTGGTTTCAAGGTTTAGCAGGACCTTTGGCAGATGCAGATTTTATTTTCGATGCCAATTTGACCTTTGACAATAGTAAATGGGGAAAGTATGAGTTCTTCTCAAGAGAATTTGAAGCACTCCAGAATACAGAAGACTTGAAGCATGTTTGGGCAAGAGCAGGCTTCACAGAATACTTCAGTGATCCGTTGCCTAAACCAGATTTCTATAGATGCTACTACTTGGTAACCACATTGACAGCTTCTGAGAACAAGGATTTTCCAGGCACATTCATTTTGTTGTCCTTAGTAAATGACCCACCATTTAAGAAGTTTTATCTTTCTAAAGATTTGATTAGAGCTGCAATAAAGATACATGGAACACACATGCCGACAGAGCAAGAAAGGCTAATTCCAGAGCCTATGAAGCGTGGTGATGTTACTAAATGGGAAGATATTTCGGCTATCACACCTGAGCTATCTAAGCCATTAAGAACCTGTATGCAACATTTCGCATTCCCAACTCAGGATCGATTCACCATGCCCCACAAATGCATTTGGTTTGGATTGTAGTTATCTTGTATTGGACCTCAAACGGTAGATCTAGCAAGTTGGATTATTGACCAGTTGTATATAGCACAACACAGATGGGAAAGAAAAAAAATCATCCATGGATGTTGCGCTCTTACGAGAATTGTATATATGTGTTTAGCATATGACTTGCCAATAGAGCATGCAATGACAAGTGAAGAGTTGAAGGCATTTAAAGGGACAGCCAAGAAAGCCAAAAAATCTAGCAAGGGACGAGCAGGGAAGTGCATGAGAGGATCTATCCCATGCATACAAGTTCCAGAGTCCCCCTCTCCTCAACCCTCTCCAAAGCAATCTCCTACGGAACACCCTGCAGTTATACAACCCATTCGCATACGCCTGTCACAACCAGTTGTTACAGAAGGCACAACCAGTGCAGTTACTTCTCAGGCTACTACCGTCTAGGAACCTACCACCACTGCAGCAGAAATTCCCACCACTATTGGTGCGGAAGCATTTTCTTTTCCGATACCCAACCTAGAAGCAGAACCAACGAATACAATGTTTGATTTTGAAATGTCGGATGCCTTTTCAAATGAATTTTAGTTTTTTGAAGGCCAGTTTTTCTCTCAAGAATATGAGCACCCTAGCTACCCTACAACTTTGCATGATCAACAGCAACGACAAGTAGTATCCAGCTCAGAAGAAGAAAGGATAGAAACAGATGATGAAGACAGAGATGATGAAGCTAGTCAAGGAAGCCAGGAATCTCAAGAGAATGTGCAGACGGCTGAACAAGAACAACATCAGTTCATATATTGTGCATGTTGACATGTGTCACATCTCTTCACATAGGTATGTGCATCCATATGAAGAGTGGGCCACCAAAGGCCTAAGAATAGAATGGTCGTAATTACTCGATCAGGTCCAAAGTGTCCACCTGCAACATCGTTATGTGCAATTTCTAAGATTTTCAAATAGTTTGATTCGTGATCTTAACATCCTTCTCAACACAACAAGCAAATACACCCTCTTTGTCTTGTTTGTACATACTCCCTGCCAATATTTGATAGTTTTGTGACTTTACAATTTCTTCTTTGTTTGTTTTCACATTCTTATGTGCAGGTCTGAAGGCTAGGATAAGGACCAACTTATTTGCCCATTTAGGAACCACCTCTAAATTGAACAGATAAGCATCGGGTAGTTCATCAGACACTCCTTGTGGTGACTCTCTTGAAGTGATGCAAGAAAGGTGATCCGCTCTGAGGTGAGTCTTGCCTTTCCTAACAACCACTTCATGAAAATTGTATTCCATTAGTAACAGGAACCATCTTACTAAGCATCCTGTATTGCAAGGTTTATTGACCAAATATAATAAAGCTTGATGATCGATGAAAAACTTGAACTTGTTGGCCAATAGATAGTGTCTAAACTTCTTCACGGCATATACCATGCCTAAGACTCCTCTTTCGATTGTTGTATAGTTCCGTATAGCTGCATTTAGTTGTCTGCTAGCATATGCTATAGGCAAATCTAGATTTCCTTCACCTGTAGGTTGTGCTAGCACACATCCTATTGCATAATTGGATGCATCGACATGGACATGGAATGGTTTATTCCAATTAGGACTGGTTAGTATTGGTGTTGTGCACAAATGTCTCTTCAGCTCATTGAAGGAATTTTTGCATTTGTCATTCCACTCAAAATTTGTTAACAGAGAGTAAAGAGGTTTAGCTATGATCGCATACATGTGGATAAACCTACGGTAATATCCACAATGGCCCATAAAGGCTTGTACCTCTTTCACATTCTTTGGCCTTGGCAACTTCTTTATGGATCTTACTTTGTCCTCATCTATTGATATTCCGTTCTTAGAAACATGACCTAACATCTTACCTTGACATACCATGAACACACACTTTTCTGAGTTCAGACACACTCGATATTCTCTACACTTGTTGAAGATCTATCTGAGCTCAGGGATGTGGTATCTTCTTTCTTGGGAATGTGCACATAAATCGTCCACATATACTTCTAAGCTCTTTTGCAAGAATTCTTTGAAGACATGACACATGAGCCTTTGGAATGTTGCATGTGCATTGGTGAGCCTGGATGGCATCACACAAAATGCAAAGATTCCCCACTCTGTGGCAAAGGCCGTTTTGTGTTGATCTTCTAGGGCAATGACTACTTGGTTGTAACCTAAAAATCCATCAAGGAAGCTATAAACTTCCTTGCTTGCAACACACTCCAATAAATGTTCAGTGATTGGAAGTGGATAGCTATCTCTTATTGTAGCAGCATTAACTTTTTAAAGGTTAATACACACCCGCAACTTTACATTTTTCTTGGGAACTACTACAATGGGGGACACCCATTCAGTATGCTCACTCTCATAGATAAATCTAGCTTCAATCAGCCTATCAATTTCTTCTTTTATTTTGGCTACATAAGTTTCATTATATGTTTAGGGCTTCTATTTGGTGGGCTTGGCATCAGCCATCATCGGGATCATAGCAGAGCATATTTCCGAATCTAGTCCCCTCAGGTCTCTATAGGTCCACGCAAACACATCCCTATATTCTCTTAATAAAGCTACAAGCTCTACTTCTTCTTCTGCACTTAGGTCTTCTCCTATGTATTTACATTGCTCTTTATTCTCTTCAATAGTTATGACAAATTTTTTGGTCTTTTCTTTATTATCATGCACTTCTCCTATGATGGCTTCTCTCTTAGGCATTCGTACCAAAATTTTTTGGTCTTCAAATTCATATTTCTTGAGATTCTGTGGTACTTCAAACAATGATTCCTCCTCTGCTTATTTCATTGGTTTTCTTTTCCTTTTCTTTTGACTACCTTCACTTTCCTCCTTTGAATTTATAGTTTTAATGCTTATGAGAGGTTCTTCTTATTTTTGGGTAAATACTTCTACATTTTCTAGATAGTGCTCCTCTGAGTCAAATCAACTATCCATCACAATGGACTTTAGATCATTGTCATCCTCTTCTTCTATGATCTCATTAGAGTCATACTCTTCTAGCAAGGATTCACACATAAACAAAGAGATATCATAACCCTCCTCGTCACAATGAGGTGTCCACTGTTCTTTATTGACAACAATGTCCGTGGTGGCTAATATTTTTGCCCAACCATGAGGCTCGCATTCCTCATCTAGAAAGATCATTAGTGTGTAAACTGGGTCTCTAACTAGTCTGGATCCTTGAGAAAATCCTTCTTCTCTCACCTTTAGGCATCTTTTCTCTTCCTCTACAACCTTGCACATCCAACGATGGATCAAAAGAACTATCTAAATGCACAGAGATTGAATCCTCATGCACCTTGTGGATAAGATTCCACTGTAGGGGTGGTACATCTCTAAAGATATAATCCTTCATATTGACCTTGGTTGTGATCCCTAAGTGCTACAAGTACAAGGAATTGGTTCCCCAATCTTGTACTATTTCTATTTTTTGTAGGAAGGGTCTTCCTAGTATCATCTCATAGACATTATTTTTGCCAAAGTCACATATAGCAAAGGTATGTTCAAACTCTACACCACAAGTGGTTTGAGTTATCCCATCTAGCAATCCTAGAGGTCTTTCAATATGGTTGTCAGCCATTTGAACCTTCATTCTAGTTGGTCTTAATGTGGGTTTACCCCATTGCTTCCACAAGGAGGTGGTCACAATCGTAACACATGCACTTGAATCTAAGATAGCTTTGGTTGTGTAACCTTGCTAGGTGATTGGGAGATAAGTATTACCTTCTTCTCCTTCACTCATGTCTCCTATTTTGTCTAGAGGTATCTCTAGAACTTTTTGCTTAGCTCTACTTGGTCTCCATAAATAGATGGAATGTCTTGGGGAAATCGATCATGAAAATAATCAATTTCAGGAATAGGAGGGGGATTACCTTCCTCCTTGGCCCATTTCTCTTCTTGTATTTCCCACAAGAACTCTTGAGAGTACTGCTCAATTGAAAGAGGTGTTTCATCATCCATGGAATCAGGAACATAAACTTTCGTTGGTGGTGAGCTTTCTTTTTCAACATCGTGTTGAGCCTGTGGAGGTAAAGAAACCTGCAGCTTGTTTACTAAGCTCTAATCTTTCTAATAAGCCCTTGAAATGCAAACCTGGTTTGATAGAATTTGTATGATTGAACAATTGACTTAGCCTGAGCTAGTTCTACCATTTTCACGCACATTTTTGTCCGTTCAATCTCTAAATCTGCTATGGGTTAACTCTTGCCTAGATTTGCCACTATTGGCCCTGCTTGAAGTCGAGCCTGATAGGCCTTGAACATCATGTGCAAGCCTTTTGGGGTTTGGATCTGTGAGAACAGACCTTGGTTGTGGTCTATTTAGAATGGGTGGTGGGGTGGGATGGATTTTTGGCATGGGAGGGGTTTTGAGATGCTATGTCTTCTATTTTTCTTTCTGTGCCTCTCAAGCTTTCTACTAGTTTGGATAACTTTCTAGCCCACTTATGATTGGCATTCTCCCTCGTATCCTTCTATGTTCTTGTTTTTCTCTTAGTAGGCTCCCCTGATTCATCTGAATCTGATTGTTCAACTGGTTATCCTATTTTATGGCTTGTGCCCTAGTGATTGCGTGTAGAAGAGCCACATTAATGCTACTTGACCATGAATCCACCACTAAGCCTACCACATTAATTGGTATAACCTTGGGTGCACCAGAGGGGTTCCTTGGACAATCTCTCGGGAGATGTTCCTTGCCGCACTCAGGACAAAAGCCTTGTATTGAGATGTTATGTCCTTGACCTCGAGTTGGTGGGTGGGGGCATTCACGAATAAAATGGTCGCCTTGACATCTAAAACATGGTCCTCTAGGGGCTTGTGGTCTCATTTGTCTCAATTGGGGCTTGGGGCTAGGGTTCATGTACATGACATTGGAGTATTCTGGCTCCCAATTTGGTTCCATAGGTAATGCCTCATATTGATATGGATAAGTCATTGCTCAGGTGACTCTGTGTAATAAGCTTGTGGACTATCATCATGGGTGTAGTCAAAAATTTAAGCATGAGGGTCATTTTTTGAGACCAAAGGGGTTATTGGCACTAATGCTCTATTATGGTTCTCCTCTACCACTACATACTTAACAGGAATGACATTGTTAGGAGGTGGCAATTGGTTTCCTAGCACAGGTTGTGGCCTATATGGTGCATGATATTTTTGTTGATATTGAGTTTGATATTGCTATTGTGGTCTATAATATGGTTGTTGGTACTGGTTTTGATACCTACCATGTTGGTAAGGTTGTTGATAAGTTTGTTTGATAGCCTGCCTATTGTATGGACAATCTTGAGCTGTGTGGTTCGTGTATTTCCTTTCAATAGTGCAATATGGAGCATTCATTTCTCGCATGTTCTAGTTTTGCAATGGGCATACATTGGCCATGTGGTCCCCTCCTCAAATATAACATCACTTCAATGATGTGACCCTTGGTGTTTGTCTATTTTGAACTCCTAGCTTCTTGGCAACCTGCTTAGCTAGCTCATCTATCTTAGTGGAGGGTCTAGAAGTATGACTAATAGAATTGTCTGAATCCTTATAGAGTTTGGACAATTCTAACTCCTCACCCAAGTTGTCTTCTATGTCAATACACATTCTCAAGCATTGATCTAGAGTGACTGGCTCCTTGAGATATGCATATGATCTAAGTTTCCCACTTAGAAGTCCATCTAAAAATAGGGAAACTTGTTTTGCTTGTGTAGGTAATTCAGGTGTGGGACATCTCTCCACGTATTGTTTAAATCTGCATCCGACTAGTCGAACTGTTTCTTGGGGTGTCTGCTTGAAGCTGTGGATCAAGGATGATGTGTTATGTCTGATGCCACTCTTGGAAAATTCTACGATGAATGCTTCTAGCAGTTGACCTATATTCTGGTAATTGCGACTATTTAGGTGTTGAAACCAAGCTAAGGCAGTACCCTTAAGTGTCAAACCAAATGCCTCAAACTCAGTGAACAAGTCCTCAACCTGTTCAACCCTTAACACTTGTTTGAACTCAGCCACATGATCGTAAGGATATCTTGACCCATCAAAATAGTTTTTCATTGTCTTGACCACTTGAGAAGGTCTAAGGGTTCTTGGGTACTCTCGGGGTTTAGGTAATGGAAAATCATGTTCATCTTTTTGATGCCTATGTGCTCTATGTCTTTCTCTTTCAGGTCTTTCAATTTCAAGTCTTGATTTGTCTCTACCCACTATATGTGCAAAGCTTACCTTAGTTCTCTCTCTGGCTCTTTCCCTTTGGTTTTCATGAGCTTTGGACAATCCTGCTCCTTGGAGGCCATGGGAGACATTAGATCGTGGTGGAGGGAAAATCAATTCACCCTGCCAAGTGTATGCAAGCCTGCCATGCTCTGTTACCACGAATACTCTCTTGGATGTGTTGTCTAAATAAACCACTTTTCAAGGGGTATCAAGATCTTTAAATTCATATATCATCACATTTCCTACTTTGTTAGGTTGATCAGCCTTAAGCCTACAAAAAGCTTCATCTATCTCCCTATTCCAGAACAACTCTACGATTTTGTTATCCTAGGGAATCCATTCTGGTGTGAGTATTCTGGTTAAGACCAATTTGCCTCTAGGGATCTTGGGTTCTCATCCTAGGTCTCCTTGCCCTAGGTCTCCTATCTCATTCTCAGTAATGACATTTCCAAACTCATCTGTTCTATTTGGTAAGTTGGTAACCACATACATGAATCCTTGCTTATCAATATAAGAACCATCTTCGAACTTAACCACTGAGTGTTCAAGTCTAAAGGGTTGATCGAGATGTTTGACTTGGACAATAGGTCGCCTCAAACCATCCTCATAGATGCATGCACCTAATCAGTTGGTCCTAATATACTCTAATTGTGTCTTATAGGGACCTTCTGGTGTCTATAAATAGGTAATGTCTGAGCTACCTGCTTGCCTCTCCATGCTAAAAGACATTTCTGAATCACTTGTTTCCAAACTTAGCACGTAGGGATAATCACTAAGTTGTTGTGCCCATGACCTATTTGTATGGTTAACACCAGCCTCAGATGATCTAATGCTTTGCCTATCCCTTCCTAGGTGTCTACCAGATCTTTTGCTGTCTATAAATAGGTAATGCCTGAGCTACCTGCTTGCCTCTCCATGCTTGCCTCTTCTGCTTATAGGGACCTTCTGGTGTCTATAAATAGGTAATTCCTGAGCTACCTGCTTGCCTCTCCATGCTAAAAGACATTTCTGAATCACTTGTTTCCAAACCTAGCACGTAGGGATAATCACTAAGTTGTTGTGCCCATTTTGCCTATTCCTTCCTAGGTGTCTACCAGATCTAAGGTTCATATGCCTTGGTTAAGAGTCCAAAATTTCCCTTTATACTACTCAAAATCCTTTGGAACCCCCTTTGCTTCCTAATCCCACTTGAGGGTCAACATCAAATTACCATGTCTAAAAATCAATGCATTATTTGAAATGAGCTTTCCAATGATCTATAGAGCTCAAAAAATGGACTTTTGATGAAAAAGTTATGTCAAATCAGGCTTTTGGGGGTCAAAACAGGGAAACAGGATGCTATGAGAAAATCACGATTTTGATTGAAGATCACTATCTTGAACAACCTTGAAAACCATAATTTTCACTGAGGATCGCGATCCTGAACAAACCCAAAAATCACGATCTTGATAGAGAATCGTGTAAAGTACGATTTTGATAGAGAATCATGAAAAATGCGATCTTGTCAAAGAATCGTGAAAAATGCAATCTTTTCAGAGAATCCTAAAAAACACGATCTTGACAAAGAATCATGTAAAATGTGATCTTGATAGAGAATCATGAAAAATACAATCTTGTTAGAGAATCGTGAAAAACGCAATCTTGATAGAGAATCGTGAAAAATGCGACCTTGTCAGAGAATCATGAAAAAACATGATCTTGTCAGAGAATCGTGAAAAATGTGATCTTGATAGAGAATCGTGAAAAACGCGGTCTTGTCAGAGAATCATGAAAAATGTGATCTTGTTAGAGAATCGTGTTTTTGAGACACCTGAAAATCACGATTTTGAGAATGACATGAAAATCGCGATTTTGATTGAAGATCATGTTTTTGAAAATGGCCTAAAAAACACGATCTTGAAAATGACCTCAAGATCATGTTTTTGTTGAAAATCATGTTTTTCCTTAGGATCGAGTTTTCTGCTGAAAATTATGACCTTGAGAATGACTTGAAAATCATGTTTTTGAAACAACCAAGGAATCACAATTTTGAGCACAACCTGAGCATCGCGATTCTAAGAATGACCTCAAAATCGTGTTTCTTGAGAATACTTTTAGGTGGGAAATTCCAATAGCAAGAGGATTGCATTTTTGAAAAAAATTTGAATTTTCGTAGAATCATGATTTTGTTGCAAATCTACCATCTTACCATCACTCTGCTCGTCCTCGAGCCACGCTCCCTCACAACGGTGCCAAAATTTGGTGTAGCCCAAGCATGAGCACCACCTCCTTTACTTGTCAATCCCTAGAGATGTGAGGAGGTTATGAAGATCGTGAGTAATTGTGGTGAACAAATGTGAGTGACAAGCACATACATGCACACACATACACACAAGGCAAGATAACAAAGATAGGAACAATGGAAGCTTTTATTCTCAATAAGCTCTTTCTCTAACTTGCTAACCCCAAAAATGAGCTCTCTAGCTCTTTTTATAGTTTTTTAACTAGTTTTGGCCCTATCTAGACCTAGTGTACGGCCTAGTTAAAAATTAGGTTCCAAGGCTTATTTGAGGGCTCAAATAGAATCAAAAAATTATGAAAATTGGTAGATATCTACTTCAAATAATCCTCAAGCTCGAGGACTCCTCGCCTTTGACCTTGAGTATCAACAGGATGTGTGTAACCACATTCAAAGGAGTGATCTTGATGGCAGTTGGATTCTTATGACAAACCTCAATAACATGGTCCACACCACATCCTAAGCAATACCCAAATCCAAGTTTATGATTATTAACTTGTTCTTTTGCGTGGATTAAGGGCAAATGCAAATCAAGTGATTTCCATTGCATTTAAAGCATGTGCCCTTAGGAATTGGTGGTCTCTCTGATTTTGTGAAGGACCCATGTGATGTGTGGCTTGTGGTGTTGGATTGGAAAACCATATCCCCTGTAATTTGACCCTATCCCACTAAGAATTTTGTTTTGGATGATAATCCATTCTCTCCTCGTTATATTTACCATAACGATAGTCATATAGCTTGTCATTTCTTCATGAATTTTTTGATGATTCAATGGGCACTAGATCCCTTTTAGGTTTTTCTCCCACTATATACTTAAATGGAATGAATTAATGTCGTTGAAGAGGCTATTTCCATAGCACGATTTGTGCTAGGCTTGGCCTATATTGATTATATATTGGCCCTTGAGCACACTGAAGTTGCCTTTGGCCATAAGAGAATTCCATATTTCGATATGGTCTTTGTATTTGTGGGTTATATTATTGATTTCTATTCATGCCTGTATGAAATTGGGACTCAATATGTTGGAATTATTGTGAAGTTTGATACAATTGAGGCCTTTGAATATGTTGAGGATGATCAAAAACTTGACGATTGTAATAACAATCAACAATGCATTATTAGAGAGGAGATGCCATGTCTAACTCCTCGCTTAGAGAATTCTCAAATAAACTTTGAAATTAGTCTATCTAAGTTTGCAAAGTTCTCAATCCAAAGGGTTTGGAACTATGCAAGAGAAGATCCTTTGAGGGTTAGCCCAACGGCTCCATATTGGATCACAAAATACAACCTACTCTACATAGAGAATTTGCTTGAAGTTCGTGCATGATCATGGGAATCCCCATGAACCTCATATAAATCTCTCATGAAAGTGTCTACCTGTACCCAAAACACATTTCTTGATTGACATTTTTGGCTCCTGAGGACTTTGCCTCTATATATTTTGCCTTCTAGCACCTAGATTGTGCAAATTCATAGCATCATGTCGTGCTTGAGTGAATCTTGAATCTCCATCATCTTTTCTTTCTTTTGCTTGGTGATCGGGGAACTTAGGAGTGAGATTCTAAGCTCTAGGTACACCGTTCATAGAGATAGGTTGGCCTTCATATAAGTACTTGTCTTAGATATCATGATATAAGACCTAGAACTCTCATTTCATTGGATCCTCATAGACAACAATGTTCGGAACTTTGGGAGATTTTAGTTTTGACATCCTAAGGAAAGAAGCACCTATCCCACCTATAGGAGGAAGGGTGCAAGAAAAATTCCTTAGTATCAATTGAATATTATACTTCTATGGTATATGAATCTAGTTAAAGTTTGGTCAAGAACAAAATTCTTGCCACATAAATTTGTTCTTGGTTTGGTCATCTACCCCTAAAGATTCTAGATGGATACCTATGAAAGCATTGGGACCACCACCAAAATTTGCATGTTGTTCCTTCGGGACTTCATTTTCATAGATATCCAACTTTTTTGAATTTTATACAATGATCCTTTCTTATTCACGTATGCTTTTCCCTCATGCTTCAAAGTAGGGTGCTGATTCAAAGTCACTTTGACATATGTGATTTTAATCTTCATGAGGGTGTGCACACGTGGAACTCTAAAAAAAATGTGCACCATGCCCATTTTCATGCTCATAGGCGAGAGATATTTCATACTCTCCCTCAATTTTTGATAAGAAATTCATATCCTTATGAAGTTCATCCAGATTAATTGAGAATGATATTTCCTCAAACTGATTTTTAGTATCACTAAGAGTATCAAAGAGTGATCTTGGAATTAGGTTATATGATCCTATGCTATGAATCACACTTTTAGCTCGTGCTTCAGTATTGTGCCTCTATGCACTTTTCATTCGTTTTTGTCCTAATATGGCTCCTGATCTTAAAATCATAAAGATGATATTTATTATGCTCACTCCTATGAATGCTTCACATGCATCAAGACTTTACTCCTCAATGGCTTGCACAGATATTGATGCACAAACAACCTTCCTATCCCTTTCTTGAAAAGAAAAACAAAATTCACAAGGATGGTTTACATATATACCAAAGATGTCTCCTAAGAGGTTTCTTGATGGATGACCTTCCCTTCCAAGAAACTTCTTGGTGTGAATCCAAGATTAATTCACTGTCTTCCACAACTACAGATTAAAACATACTATCAGTCATCTGTGGCACCAGTATGACCGTTGGAAGATGCTTGGAAAAACATTAAAAACCCCACGTCGAAATAGCCATCGGAATACATGCCTGTATAATTGTCGATATAGGCATTGGTAATGAACAGATAGATACCCATGCTTATTTAGATGACTATATCGATGGTTATACCAGTGCGTATTTTGACATCACATTTAATAAATGAATGAAAGCCAACTCCCTTGTTTTTTCACTCGAATATGCATGCATACCTCCCCTCCATCTCATTTGCACTCCCCCCCTTTGCTTCTTGCCTCTCCCCTCACACACATCCACTCTCCTCTCTCTTCACGCACACACACATCTCTCTCTCCACAAGCACACACATATCTCTCTCTTTGCACACACACATCTCTCTCTATCACTCTCTCTCTCTGTCACTCTCTCTCTCCCTTATTTTTTTTAGGGTCCTAATTTTGATTTCATTTTGTTTTGTAGGAGCTTTTTGGAGGCGGTTAGTATTGTTTTGTTCTTTATTAGAGAGAGAGAGAAAGATATTGAAAGAGAGAAAGAGAGATAAAAAACACAATATTGATGCAAAAAGGCGTACAAAAAACTAATGAAATGAAATGGTGGTTAACATTATATATATATATATATATATATATATATATATATATATATATATATATATATATATATATATATATATATATATATATATATATATATATATATATATATATATATATATAGAGAGAGAGAGAGAGAGAGAGAGAGAGAGAGAGAGAGAGAAAGAGAGAGAGAGAGTAGATACACAAAATTGATGCAAAAAAAACAAAAAACATACAAAAAACCTTAACTAATAGATAGAGGTGTTGGAAGTGGGGTGGGCCTCAATAACAATAAATCATAGGTTTATAAGATCTTTCAACACATGAACCTTAGCATACACACCTTAATACTAAAAAAGAGATGAGTGAGATAGAGAGAGAATAGACAAGATTTTCAAAATTTACGATAAGCTAGAATGCTCACCTACACTAACTAATATTTAAATGTCAAATTACAATGTCTGAATATGATACAAACTGACAATATCTGAATCTAGGCACAATAGGAACTAGGTTCCAAGAATTGTGTGCACAGTGTGTAAGAGGTATGAAGAGTGTGTGTGTCAAAATATGGAGAATATGAACAATTTAAAATTGTTGTATAGCAAACCCTAATTTTGAAATAAGGTTCTCATAAACCTTAAATAAAAAATTAGTGAATTAACAAGTAAGGAGAGATGTAGACTTGTAACTCATAGTATGTTAGCAAGAGTGTTGATGGCTGCATGAACCTAACTCCTCCAAGTATCCACCAAGTGTAGAGCACACCTCCTCCAAGAGTGTAGAACTCTTCCTCCATGTAAAGCACCTCCTCCTTGATCATCAATGCGAGAGCCTTGAACTCCTTGAGTTGATAATCCAACAAGTGTGCCAATGCCTTGTTTATATAGGATTTTGGAGTGCCTATGATTAGCATGCAACAATTTTTTTCTAAAGACATAAAACAAAAGTAATATGACCTCGAGAAGCTATATGTTTGTTAATTTTGTGCTCTCAATATGCATTTCAAAAAATACTCCACAAAAAAATGTTCTTTACAAAGAGTCTTCAATGGTTATCGAACTCATGTCTCTTGGTCGTGAGTTTTTTCTCCTAGACCATTATGCCCACATGATTTTGTTCTAGAGATATTCCAAGGACTACACATAAAACTATTGAAGATTTAGAATGTTGGAGTATTTGGACATTATTTCCAACAATCCCCCCTTCAATGTCATAATGGTACAAGGTTTAGTAACTTGCAAAACTTCATGTGACTTTCTCTAGATAATGCTTTGGTGAATATATTTGCAA
The DNA here is from genome assembly GCA_020310875.1 of Ceratopteris richardii. Taxonomy (NCBI): domain Eukaryota; kingdom Viridiplantae; phylum Streptophyta; class Polypodiopsida; order Polypodiales; family Pteridaceae; genus Ceratopteris; species Ceratopteris richardii. The sequence goes on from CM035409.1 coordinate 123,504,688, forward strand.
CATTTTCACTTATAGGTATGTAAACTAGCTCAATGTGCTTCTTAGATATTTGTTCCCAAGTATACTCGTATTGAACCTCTATATGCTTTTTCCTAGTATGATGAATAGGGTTCTTTGCAATAGCAATGGCAATCTGACTATATAAAAATATATGAACCAGAAGATGAACTTGAACATCAAGATAACTCGTAATTTTTTGCAACCAAACTGATTCAAGTGTAGCTGTAAAGGCAGCCCTATACTCTGCTTCACTTGAAGGTGTAGCAATTGTAGGCTATTTCTTGGACAACCAAGAGATAATACAATCTCCTAGATAGAAACAATAACCACTTGTGCTTCTTCTTGAGTCTTTATCAGATGCCCAATCAGAACTAAAAAAACCTTTAAGTACAAGTTGTAAGCTTTGCAACGCAATAAGAATCACTCAATTTGGCCACCTACACTAAGAGAACCACTCTTTTTATTGAGAGGATGTCAACAGAAGCACCTTCCTTGTCTAAAAATAGATATCTCTCCTTTCCTTCTTACTTTTATCTACTTTTACTCTAAATTTGGAGATGTGAGCGCCTCCACATGTTATTTATCATAAATAATAAAATCCGTAAGCCTAAAAAACAAAACTTTAGAGCTTGTTCTTATGTAACATTTCCCCCATCAAGCTCTAAATCCAAAGCTTTGACTCCAAGTAGAACTTTGATTCGCTTGAGCTTCTGAGCATCCACTGCTTTTGTGAGTATCTGCTAATTGATCTTTAGTTCCAACATGTTGAATATCAATATCTTCATTCACCACATTCTCTCGGATATAGTAATAGTGTACTTCAATGTGTTTGGTTCTTGCATGGTACACTAGATTAGACACGAGCTGTAATGAACTTACATTATCTCCAAAGAGTAGTGGATGTGTTGTAGATAGATTCATATCTTCATAAACCTTCAAATACCACATAATCTCACATGTTGCATTTGTAAGGCTTCTATATTCAGCTTCTGTGCTTGAAAGTGCTACTGTAGGCTATTCTTTAGAACTCCATGAAACCAAATTATTACATGCAAATATCATATATTCACCTATACTCCCGTCATCCTTATTTCTAGCCCAACTTGCATCACTGTACGCTTTTAAATCCATAACTTCATGATATTTATAGCTCAAAGATTCATTTAATGTACCCTTCAAATATCTCAAGACCCTTTTAGTTGCTTGCATATGTACAAGGGAGCCTTGGATGCCAAAGATGCCAAAGTTATGCCTAAGTTCTATGCCTTAGTGGATGCCTTAGAGTAAGCCAAAGGAGTAAACGTAGGTGTAAATCTAGGTTCTGGTTTTGAAACTGGAACAGGAAACAAAAATGGAAACCGGAACCGGAATAAAAAACAAAAACCAAAATTGGAATCGCAATCGCAAACAGAGAGAAATCACCAAAATGAATAGAAATAGACCCCTCCATAGTGATGCATGCAGAGCTTTGATACCACTGTTATCAGGATCTTATCTCATGCGCACACAGAGGTTATGAATGTCGAAAAACACACAGCAATAGATACGCAAGAAGATGAGACAGAACACAATATTGGATGCAATCTCCCCCCATGCACTCTCTTTCGATAGTCCACAGAGTGCATGTATTTATAGGAATTTTTTATTATGTTGAAATAGTGGTTACATGAGAGCAGCTTCGAAAAGCAAGCATGAAAATAAAATTTGGTATCTTTTGTAGAAATCCTTTGCTTTCAATATCAGAAATTACGATCTACAATGACCCTTATTCTAACCACTACTTTTCTAACTATTTCTAACAACAGAACCTTCTACACATGTTTATTTAAAAACTAAATAAATTATAAATCAGATTATTGATGTCCACCCTTTCATGCCTTTCACGCTCCTCATGAACCTTCATTTGCTATATCAAAAACACCAAAACACATTAATACATTAATAAATTAACACTCCAACAATTCCTTGTTCAACATATTCCATAATTCATAACATCTACATTACAAAGCTATTGGATGCTTGATTTTCTTATGCATAACCCAACTCAATATTGAATTTTCTACCTCTCAAAATGAGTAGGTTTATGCATATCCCAAGTTTTACGCATTTGGAGACAACTAAGCACATCTTTCACTATTTGAGTGGTACATGGTTAGTTGGGTTGTTTTATCCCAAGGGGGGATCCTTATTGCAACATCTACATGCTTTTCTGACTCGGATTGGGCTAGTTGCTATGACACTTGTGTTGGCAGAACAACCAGAACAAAGAGTTGAAGTAATGACTTAAAGGTTAACGAGGACCACTAGTTTTTTCAAAATTGGGCCATGAAGTGCATGAAAATTTACTTTGAATATGCCAAGGAATAAAATAGCCACAATCAAGAGAGTATGGTACAAAGGAGGGTCTTCCTCTCAAGATATGTTTTTTATCTTTCTTATGTAATTTTTACCTACAAAAGAGGACTTATTGTAATAATACTCCAATTTTGCAAATAACAAGGAGTCCTTCATTTTTCTAGGATTTTTAGAACTCATTTGGATGCTCAAATAGGTTATGTGATCAATTTTGTTTTTTCAATTTTGATGCGAAAAGGGTCATGTCCTTGAGTATAAAGGACAAAAACCCTAAGTTTTAAACAACTTTTTGAATACATGGAGTGAATTTTCATGCATCTTGCTTATCGGGTTGTTATCTTCCTTCTCCTTCTTCATTTGGATCTCCCCTGGTGTGCTCGAAGTGTTCCAACCCCATCTCCACTTATGGTAAGTGGTTTTTCATGCTTTTGCTATTTTTGCATGGTTTTTATGTTAACCTTCTTCAAGAGTGTGTTTGAGATCCATTGACTTGTGGTGGCACATCTTCATACACTTGAATAGGGTAAACATACATGAACTAATGTTCATATAAACCACTAGAATCTAGTTGAGATTTGTGGTAGGAGGTCGACGACAACTTTTTCCATTGTTGTCGAGGACCATGCTGCTATTCAAGGTCTCCATTGAAGCTTGAAGCTTGACAGAGGTGGTAAGAAGCCTTGTTGAAGGTGTTGGTGAGCATGCTTTTGTGTTTGAAGAGTTTTGTACATTTTTTTGTTGTTTCTTTTTCATCATCATAATTAGTTTTTGTCGTAAAAGAAGATAGGAGAATAGGTAGGTAGTCATCTTTCATCATCTATCTTATGGTAGGAGTAGAGTTGAGAAGGTGTTACAAGGTTTTAAAAGAGGTTCTTAACTCAAAAAATCAAAAAACGAAGGGCATTGCATTCAAAAGAGGAGTCAACTATCTAAAACAAGTTCGTATTCAAAATAGATTACTTGCATAGTATGTGTTGAGAGCTTTCAAAGAAAGAAGAGAGATCATTCAACACTGACTAGAGTGTGAACTTGGCTAGCTAGCAAGAAGTTCTAAGAGTGGTGAGAATAAAGCAAGTGAGAGGTACAACAATCCCCGATTGTTGGGGAAGCTGGAAGAAACCCAATCACAAAGCAGTTGTGGGGCATTGAAAAGCAAGATAAGAGTTCATTCATTGTTCTCATGCCCTCAAGGATTGGAAGAAAGAATTAAGAGTCTAGGAGCAAGCGATTGATGCATACTGAACTAGTTTTGCATTAAGGTATGTACACATGAGCTTGGGAAATTGCGTAGTGCAAGTTTCCATTTTTAAGACATATTTGAAATGTGTTTGATTGCAAGTGACATAAGCAATGAGCTCACATAGTATTTGAATTAAAAATTATTGGAAAAATAAAGAAAACAGTCCCCAAAGGCTATTAGAGAAGTCTTCCTTTGCAAAATTCAAACTTACAAGAATTTTCTTAATATTCCAAGAATACCAAAGGAGTCACAAGACTCAAAAAAGTAATATAAACTTGAAATAATTGAAATTGGCAATAGGCGTAAAGTTTGATTTCTTTGTAGAGCAATCATAGATTGCAACCTAGGAAAATTGGATCCAATCGTGCATGATAGGAACCCCTAAGGCTGAAGGATAATATTCCAAGTGTTTTGCTATCAAAAGAATCATCAAAGGGCTCAAGATCATTTCACGATTGCTCTAGGTAGGAACATTATACATTGCAATCTTCCTTTGCAATAAGGGAGATTTTGACCTAGTGATGCCTCTTTAGGCAATCCTAGTGAGTAAAGAAATGATAGAGGAGGAGAGTACATGTCTAAAGACTTCAAGTCTTTTCTTGAAGTCAAAGGTATCTCTCATCAACTCATTATTGCTTAGACTCTAGAATAGAATGGGGTTGTAGGGAGAAAGAATAGGATACTTCTTGAAATGATGTGTAGTATGATGTAATCCAAAAAGCTTTCTTCCAAGTTTTGGTTTGATGCAGTATATACAAGTAATCACATTCTGAATAGGTATTCCACAAAAGATTTAAAGGTTATCACACCTTATGAAGCTTATTATGGGAAGAAGCCCAAAGGCATTGACTATGATGAGACTTTTGCTCCTACATCTAGAATGACAATAGTCAAGAAAATACTTTCTTTAGCTGCATTCTTTGGTAGGAAAGTATAACAGTTAGAATCATATCAAAACTCCATTTCTTAATGGTCATCTTTATGAAGATGTTTATGTTTAGCAGGCAAAAGGTTTTGAAGAGACAGGTAAAGAGCATTTAGTATGCAAGCTTATCAAAGATTTGTATGGACTAAAGCAGGCACCAAGAGCTTGGTATGAGAAGATACATATCTATCTCTTATCTATTGGTTTTGAAAACTTGAATGCAGCTCCTACTCTTTATGTTAAAGTTGAGAAAGACGATTTGATTATTATTATTATCATATCTGTTGATGATATGATCATGACAGGTCCCAACTTTGGTACTTTAAAGCACAAATTAAGCATAGATTTGATGTGAATGACTTAGGTATTTTGCATTATTAACTTGGGATTGAATTCATGTACAAAGATGAGTGTATCTCTATAACACAATAGAAATGCATTGAGAAATTATTGGAAAGGTTTGAACCATCAGATTCCAAGCCTATGAAAATGTTGATATATTTAGGTAGTGATGTGTGTGAACACTCTAGGACCGTCGGGGCACTTTTTTCCCTCTTTAGGATGTTTTTTTCCCCGGCTTGTATATACACCTATTGCCCTAACGGGCTACTTATCTTTGTACATTCTAGTGCTAATATATTCAGTATTGTGTGTTGTGCTCCAAACTTCTTCTTCTTCCTTGTGTTGTTTGTGTGCTTTTGCAGACTTCTAAGTCCAACAATTGGTATCAAAGCAGGTCGTCGCTTCATCTAGGGCATCCTCGACACTCCTCTAGTTGCAGTCTCAGAATTGCACAAATTTTGGTGAGCATACTCAAGGTGTTTCAGAGATCAAAACAGCTTTGCTGCGTGGTGCCCAAATCGTGATCTGAGCTCGTTTCGGCCTCGGAACACACTATCACAGTGCTTGTGTAGGCTATTTCATCTTTTTGTGCCAAAGGTACATACCAGTTTTGGTTCATCAGTATAAGCGTCTCAAAGTCTACTACATGTTTAGTAGAATTCATTTGGGTAGTTCTATTCAACTTTTTCAGATACAGTCAATTTTTTGCATCAAGGTATTTTAGTCACCAGCCATGGATGAAAGCAATGATGTATTCTGTATGTTGGCTATTGAGGATAAGTTGGATGGTACCAACTACCCATTATGGGCTTATATGATGCGACTTGTATTGGTTTCAAAAAGACCGTGGAACATTGTGTAGGGTGTTGAAAAACATCCTATCACACCTGCAACTGACTATAGGTACTGAAGCTGATGCATAAGGAGTCAAATATGGTGATATTCTAGAGATTCTTGTTCATGCTGCTATTTCTGTTGGACCTACTACATAGCAAATTTTTTGGGATGGCAGAGATGTCCAGACACATGCATTGATAGCTTTTTCTATCAAATGTGCCATTATTCCTCACATTTGCTCTTGCAGAACAACTAAGGATGCTTGGGATACACTTACCACATTGTACCAGGCTAGGAATGAGGCTCGTATTGCTTACCTACAAAAACGATTGGAGAGTGAGTGTATGAATGAAGGTGGTTCTATGGACAATTTTCCGGCAAAGATCAAAGATTTGAAGGAACAATTGATTTTTGCTTATGAAGTTCTTCCTGATAGTTCACTTGTTCAGACTATTCTGAATGGTCTTCCTAACTCATATCAGAGTTTTGCTTCTACTCTTTGTTTGATGATGAAAGGCAATCAAAATGCCTTGTCATTTGAGGAGTTAGTTTTTGTTATGTTGCAAGAAAATCAATCTAGGAAGAATAGGTCTATTATGTGTGTTGCAGATCACCTTTCCTAGCTGGTTAGAAAGGCAAAGGTAAATGGAGCTCATCTACTAGTAAGCACAAATCTACAAATGTTACACATTTGAAGAAGGAAGACAAAGATGAGAAGAAATTAGAAAAGCAAAAATTGTTTTGTAAATACTATAAAGAAAATGATCATGTCATTAAGAGCTGTCCAAAACTGGCTACTAAAGAGGCAAAGAAGAAAGAGGTCGGAATGGTTGTTGGAGAGGCCTCTACATCAAAAACAGAATCTGCTAATCTTGTGCATGAAGAAGAATGGGTGTTTGCTACTGTTTGTAGTTTTGACCCATCTTCTCATGAGCAGTGCATGTTTGCAATAGACTCAGATGTTTGGTATTTTGATAGTGGGGCAACCAAACATATTACCTCGTAGCACAATTTCCTCACTTCACTCGAGCCTACCCCTACAAGAAATACTATCACATGCGCCAAAAACTCCTCTTATCCTGTCATGGGAGTTGGTAAGATCATTTTAACTACTACTGATGGTAGTTCTTTCACTTTGTCAGATGCTTTATTTGTGCCAGGGATCAAGAAAAATATGTTATCAGTTTTTGCATTAGCCAAGATTGCTTTGGTTGTGAAATTTGATGACAAATGTACAGTTCATGATCTCTCAAATAGCAACGTGGTTATTGCTTTTGGCATTTTATGTCGTGGGCTGTATAAGCTCATAAACTATGAAAGATCTGTGAATGATTCAGCATGTGCAATACATGATTCTCAGGCTATGTCAAATGCAAAGCTTTGGCATGCACACTTTGGCCATCTGAATTTTGCTAGTTTGCTACGCTTGCAGAAATCTAAAATGGTGTCCTCTTTGCCCAAACTTGAGGCACCCGGTAAACATGTATGTGAAGGCCATATTTTGGGCAAAATTCAGTGTTCCTCATTTCCAAAAGATGGTTCAATTTGGGCTACTTAAAAATTGCAGCTTGTACATAATGATGTCTATGGTCCTATGCAGACACCTTCTTTTGGAATTTTTCTTTACTTCGTGAATTTCATCGATGATTTTTCCAGGCATGCATGGTTATATCCATTGAAAGCAAAGTATGAAGTGTCTATGTGCTTCAAACAGTTTCTGCTTTTGGCTAAAAATCTACATGTAAAATGGGCACCCTCCGTTTTGATCAAGGGGGGAATATATGTCTTCTAACTTTAATGCATTTCTGGCTAAATGTGGGATAAAACATCAGTGTACAGTGCCATATACACCTCAACATAATGGAGTTGCTAAACAGAAGAACAAGTCACTCATGGAGATGATCAGGTGTATGGTCAAGAGTCAAGCTTTACCACATAGTTTCTGGCTTGAGGCTGTTATGTGTGCAACATATGTACTTAACACGTATCCCACTAAAGCGTTGCAGTCTTTCACTCCATATGAGGCTTGGCATGGTCGTAAGCCATCTGTTGCTCATCTGCGTGTTTTTGTTTGTCTGGCATATGCATTAGTGCCTGAACAACATCGTTGAAAATTGGATGATAAAGCAGTAAAATGTATATTTGTTGGGTACAGTTCTGAAAGTAAAGGCTGTCGTCTGTATCATCCACAAATTAAACACATTCTGGTTAGCCGTGATGTTGTTTTTGTGGAAGATGCTATTCAACCATTGCTTTCATGTACTAAGAAGACATGTATGATACTTTGCTTCCTCTTTTTATAGGTGGACAGTCTAGCGTTGGTCCCAATGAGGCAACTTCTCAGCCTTTGTAGGTTTCACATGATGATGCAGATCATTCCATTGATGATGCAGATTTACATGATGCACTTGTTGATGAGAGAGCTGATATTGAGCAAGCAAGAACTATGCCAAAATGGTTGGTGCAAACTTTGCATGACAACAAATTAGATGCACCTCTATCATATCGTACTCATTCAGGCTCTCATAGTGCCTCTTTTGCATCAGATTGCTATCTTATGGCTGCCTCTAGTCTCTGTGATGAGACTGAACCTGTTTCATTTCATGAAGCACAAAATTATGAACATTGGATGGCTGCAACGCAATCTGAATATGATGCTATCATGAAAAATGGTACTTGGTCTTTATGTGACTTGCCTACTGGCAAGAAGGACATTGGCACTAAGTGGGTACACAAGCTGAAGCGTAAACCTGATGGAACAATTGACATGTATAAGGCTAGGCTTCTTGCAAAGGGTTATGCACAAGAAAGAGGCATTGATTTTAATGAAACCTTTGCTCCTACTTGCCAAATGACTACTGTTTGTAGCATCTGTGCACTTGCAGCTCATCATGGTTGGAATGTACATCAGTTGGACATTAAAACAACATTTTTGAATGGTGAATGTTACATAAGAACAAGCTCTAAAGTTTTGTTTTTTAGGCTTATGGATTTTATTATTTATGATAAATAGCATGTGGAGGCGCTAACATCTCCAAATTTAGAGTAAAAGTAGATAAAAGTAAGAAGGAAAGGAGAGGTGTCTATTGTTAGATAATGAAGGCGCTTCTGTTGACATCCTCTCAATAAAAAGAGTGGTTCTCTTAGTGTAGGTGGCCAAATTGAGTGATTCTTGTTGTGTTGCAAAGCTTACAACTTGTACTATATAAGTGAATCAGTTTTTCTACAAAATTAAATTAAAAAACTCTGCACAAGTAGGTGTTTTTGTAGAGATAGTTTCTTGTGTGTATCCGGTGTCTCATCAGAGAAATACCTCTCTTCAAACTTCCATATCTCAGTCGTTATGAGGTCTTTTTGAGTGATTTCACTTGGAGGAGTTTCCTTAGCTCTCACAATTTATATCTATTCAAAATTTCTCATAGATCATTGAATTTTGATGCTTTTGTATATCAGTTTTCAATTGACACTGTTAGTCATACCTTGCTGTTGTAGGCCTCTGCATACCTTTACTTCAAACTATTTGTTTGGGAGGTATACTGCATCTTTTTTGACGTTTTTTGTTTCTAAAGCATTTTACTCAGAGTCTACGTTCAGAATATATGATTAGTTTTGACAAATTCTGCTCAAAGAGTTTTTGGTGGTTATTCTGCTACAGTCACCCATTTCTATTTTCTTGAAAGTTTTGAGGAAAGTTTGATTTCTAAAGTTTGGAAATATTTATTTGATCTTTTGAAGATCTTGGGAGGTCTCATCATGTTTTGTTGTGTATGTTGATGTTTAAAAGTTTGTAAACATAACATTGTGGTATCAAAGCATTTATTTTTTTATCAGATCTTTCATAAAGCTTATTGAATTTTCTTCTTTGTTTATAACAATTCAATATGGCATATTTGAGTGCATCAATTGAGAAGCTATCAGAAGGGAGAAACTATCCCATGTGGCAATTTAGAATGGAGTCTTGTCTCATGTCTAAATGTCTTTGGGGATTGATAATAGATACAGAAGTGAAGCCGGTATTACCAGAAGCTCCTACACAAGCAGATCGAGCAAGAGAGCAAGAATGGATCAAAAGAGATAGAAGAGTTCTGTTTATTATATCACAAACAATTTTGAATACTATGCTTGGACATATAAGAGGTTTGAATACTAGTAGAGAGGCATGGGAGTCTCTAGAAAGGTTATTTGCAAATACCAGCAGAGCGAGGCAAACACAACTTATTGGTGAGCTGACAAGAGTAAAAAAGAAGCCACGATAATCAGTTAATGATTATGTTCTTGATGCAAAATCTCTTATTGAAGCATTAGCCTCTATTGATGCATCTCCTAGTGAGGATATAAAGTTTAATAGCATGTTAAATGGCTTGAGAGAAGATGAAAGATGGAAGTCTTTCATTACATCTATCATGACGCGAGAGAATCTACCATCCTTTGAAGATTTACAAATGCTCATGATGACTGAAGAAATCAACATAGAAGATGGAAACTCTTATAATTCACAAAGAGGTAGTCAAGGACAACCTCTTTATACTTCATCAAATAGATCAAAAGGTAGAGGAAATTGGAGAGGAGAAGGAAGATTCAACAACAATGCAAGAGGAAGAGGAAGCTTTAATGTTACTAGAGGAGGAAGAACAACACAACAAAGTCAACAGACTCAACCAAATCAGCAAGCTAACTTTACTTGCCATTATTGTGGTAAAGTTGGTCATTATGCCAGGGATTGCTTCTCCAACCCAAATAGAAGAGGTGGTTTTAGAGGACGTCAAAGAAGGAGGCCAAGATCACATGCATCAAAACAACAACATAGTGCAAGAGGAGGCTCAGACACAGAATGAAAACATTCTTATGGCTATGCATACAGAGACATGTAAGAGGAAGGCAAACAACAAAACTGGGTATGTAGATAATGGTTGCTCAAACCACATGAGTCATAACATGAACATGTTTGTGAACTTACACAAGCCAAATTCATGAGTCATAGTTGCTACAGGAGATAGTACTGAGCATGAAGTAGTTTACATTGGTGATTGTCCACTTAATGAACATGTAACTCTTAGAGATGTTTTGTTTGTTCCTACTATTACAAGAAATTTGATTTCAGTTGGACAGAGGGAGGACAATGGAGTGAAGGTTGACTTTGATAATAATCAATGGCAAGCTTATCAGAAGAAGAATGGGAATTTTGTTATAAAAGGACAAAGGTAAACAGATTATATACTTATGAAGTTGAAGTTCCAGATGATGCAGGTTATACAATGGTCAATGGGGCTCAAGTAAGTCAATTGGATTTATGGCATAAAAGACTAGGACATATCAGTGTTGGCAGATTGAAGGATATTGCAAAGAAATCCTTGGTTAAAGGTCTACCACAACTACCTAAACAAGATTTGGATTTTTTTTTGTGAAGCTTTTGAGTTTGGAAAACAGGTACGAAGTCCTTTTTCAAAAGCAAGATTGCAAAGCAGAGGTATTTTGGACTTGATTCATACTGATGTATGGGGTCCATCTCAAGAAGAGTCCATGGAAGGTAGTAAATATTTTGTAACATTTATTGATGACTTCTCAAAGTTCACATTCATTTATTTTATGAAATACAAATATGAAGTGTTTGATATGATCAAGAAGTTTAAATCATTGGTTGAAAAGCAAACAGGTCGAAGCATAAGAAGGTTGAGATCAGATGGAGGAAGTGAATATTTTTCTAATCAGTTTATTGCATAGTTGGAAGAAGACGGAATAAAAAAGGAGACTACAAATAGATACACACCTCAACAAAATGGTGTGGCCGAAAGAAGAAACATGTCTATCTTGGAGATGGGTAGGTGCATGTTAAATGAAAAGGACTTACCACTTACTTTTTGGGCTGAAGCATGCAATATGATAGTTCATGTGATGAACAGGTTACCACCTACTCAAAGTCATGTACAAAAAGCACCTTATGAATTGTTTTATGGATCAAAACCAGATATTTCTAATTGTGAAATTTTTGGAAGCATATGTTTTGTTCATGTTCCACAACAGTTAAGGTCAAAGTTGGATCCAAGGTCACAAAAAATGATTTTCATTGGTATGGCAGAAGGGCAACCAGGATATAGATGTGTGAACCCAGATACGAGAGAGGTACTTGTTTCGAGAGATGTTATTTTTCATGAAGATAAATCTTGGTATAAGCATGAAGTGCAGGTAGATGAAGAAGTAACTACAAGAAGTCATGAAGAAGAGCCAAGTTCTCTGAGCTCACCAGAAAGTTAAATTACACATGAAGAGACAACTCCCCCCAATCAAAAGCTGAAGAAAATTCTCGATTTGATTTCAAAGGAAATTGAGTCATAGGAAGACGAAAGTGAAGGTTCTACGTCAAGAAGAACTCAAACTCGAAGGCAAGAAAAGCATGGCAGGACAAGAAGTCAATCAAGGTATTCAGTAAGAGAAAGAAGGCAACCACAAAGATTTTCTCATGAAGCTTATATGGCAAAACTTCTTGAGGAGCTTGCAAGTTGTGTTAAATGTAAGAGGAGAGAACTAGAGTGACAAGAGAACCAATCAAAGACCTGTAGATAAGTGGATCTTCTAAAGGTTCACCATCTTCAACACTGTACTTCACATTGGGTTCCATCAGATTATTGATACTCTTACAATGTTCCATGTCATATTTCTTTAACAAAAATACTTCCTTTGTAGAAGATATACACCATCGTCCTTCTTCATAACTTCGATTCCAAGAATGTACGTCACATCTCCTAAATCTGAAATTTTAAATTCAGATCCAAGATCTGCTTTGAGCCAAGCTATCTCACCTTCATTGTTTCCTGTTATTATCAAGTCATCCACATAAATCCAGATATAAACAATCAATGATCCTTCATCCTTAAAATACAAAGAAGTATCTGCATTTGAACATTTGTAACCCTGCTTTTCAAGAAACTTTACCAATCTAAAATTCCAAGCCCTTGGAGCCTGCTTAAGACCATACAATGCTTTCAAGAGTTTACATACATGCGTAGGCTTCTTGGGATCTTCGTATCCTACTGGTTGCTCCATGTACACATCTTCTTTTAAATCACCATTGAGAAGTGCATTTTTTAAATCTAATTGATAAAGATTCCATACCTTGCTTGTGGCAACACTTATTAGTGTCCTTATTGTTGATATCTTGGCAACAGGAGAAAATGTCTCCTCATAATCGATGCCATAACTTTGTGCATAACCTTTACAAACAAGCCTTGCTTTATATCTATGTACTAAACCATCACTGTTTCGTTTTATTCTGTATACCCATTTGTTACCAATTACCTTCATGTTAAGTTGCCTTGGAACTAAACTCCATGTATTGTTCTCATACAAAGTTGTCATTTCTTCATCCATTGCTTTAACCCATTTCTTTACCTTTGATGCTTCTTTAAAAGTCGTCAGTTCTCTCTTTCTTACTTTTTCAAGAAGGCTTGGGCAAGACGGCATGGCGTGATGCAGCACATCTTAGGCTACATCCTGTCAGGGTACATCAGGGTACATCCTATTAGGGTACATCATGCCAAGGTACATCCTTCTAGGGTACATCCTGCTAGGGTACATTTCCTAAGGGTACATCCCAATAGGGAAGCACTAGATTGAGTATCTAAGATAGTTGCATGGGTGAGAATTAGGTTCAAGAAACTGAGGTTGAGAGCAAGGAAAGTCTGTAGCAAGAGGATTTTGTTCTATTCATACTCATGGACCCTATTAACACCATGGAAGATTTTGGTAATTCACCTCTACCTAAAGCAACACTTGAGCAACAACTAGAGCTCTTGCGGCATGAACTTAGAGGTTCTCAGAACGAGATTTGGCAATGTGATGAAGTCCTCCAAAAGATACAATCTAATGAAGACAACCTTACGAGGGTAGTAAAATCTATTGTCTCTGCCCAATCTGATGTTACACATTCCAAGATTGGTGTTAAGAATTACTAGTTTTTACGGTTTGATGGCCGTAAGGATGGCCCTTTAGTCCTTTCATGGTTGTCACAGTTTGATGATTTTTATATTGATGAAACATATGCTGAAAGTGAAAAAGTCAAATTTGCCACTAACTATTTAGTAGGAAAAGCTCAACTTTGGTGGAATATCCTGCGGCATAATACAGATTGTCCAACAACATGGAAGGCTTTCCAAGATAAAGTGAGGAATTCTTTTCTTCCTCCTCCATATCATCTACATGTTCGACGTGCATGGACAACCTTTAGATGGAAAGAGGGTGACACAATCACTACCTACATGGAGTGGTTCTGGCAAAATTTACGATTGGTTTGAATGCTTGAAGAAGTACTGGAGGATAGCTTGCAGCAGAAATACAAAGATGGTTTGCAGGTGGGAATCCAAGCTAAGTTTCACACCCTATGACCTACAACCTTCAACGAGGCTATATCTTTTGCCTATGATGCAGAAAAAGAATTCCAGTCCATAACTAAGTCAATCCATCTACAAGAACCACGTCAACGGTCACTTTATGTTAAGCCCACATTTCCTATGAAGCGTAATTTTAATGCCCCATCTTACCCTAGTTTTCCTCGTCCTCCACAACCCAATTTGACTCCACATATTACTTCATCTCTCCAACCAACCAAACCACCTACCCTCCAAACTTCAGCAGTGGATGCCCAACAGAAGCGACCACGTATCACTTGCTGGAATTGTGATAAACCTGGACATACAAAAATAAGGTGTTGATTGCGACCTCTTCACATGAAACCATCTACAACTCAATTACATAACATGGAGGCCCATAATGAAGAAATTCCTCCTGTTTGGATAGAGGAATCATTGGAGAAGGACTTAAGTACCTTGGGTAACGATATCTCAATTCATTCTTTACTTTGCATGCAGGGTAGTATTAATAAAAAGTTGGTTCATATTTTACACGATGATGGTAGTTCACATGATTTCATTTCACATTTATTAGTACAAGAATTTAAATTAAAAACATTTCCTTCCTTGTATAAAGTGAAAGCTGCATTTCAAGGCAGTCGCTATAATGTAACACAAGAAGTGCAAGATGTTATGATTAGCATAGGCCCATATGTTGATTCACGAACATTTTTGATTGCACCTTTGCAATCTTACGATGTTATACTCACTATGCCTTTTCTTCATCATTATAACCCACACATTGACTACCATACACATACCTTTAACTTTGAATTTAAAGGTCAAATCATTACTTTGTCTGAGTGGCATGATTTCCATCCATTTCCATTGATTACTCATACTCATGTAAACATGCATTTAGGACAGGGTTCAATTCATGCATTGTTTTTGTCAATGTCATCAATGATTATACTCATACACTTCCTGATGCACATAAACCTTTCATGACTACTTATAAGGATTGTTTTATGTCTGAGTATCCCTTTGAACTACCACCATCTTGAGGATCCTTTGACCATAGCATATACTTAGTCCCTGGTAGTTCTCCTCCTCATAAAACACCTTATGGACATGGCCCACAACACCAAAAGGAAATAGAAACCAAGTAAAAGAACTACTACAAAAAGGAATTATAAGGCCTAGTTCTTCCCCATTTGGTGCACCAGTTCTCTTAGTAGAAAATAAGAATAAAACGTATCAAATGTGCATTGATTATAGAGCTCTTGACAAGATCACAATAAAGAATAGATACCCTATTCCTCAAATAGATGATCTCTTAGATAAGTTACGAGGAGCTCATGTCTTTAGTAAAATTGATCTAAAATCGGGTTACCATCAAATTTGTATGACGCAAAGTGATATGTTTAAGACTGCATTTAGAACTCAAACTGGCCATTATGAATTTATGGTAATGCCCTTTGGACTTACTTATGCCCCTGTTACATTTGCACGAATGATGAACATCATTTTTCTTGATTACCAAGCTTTTGTTCTTGTATTCTTCGACAATATACTTGTTTACAGTAAGAATGATAGTGAGCATGAGAAGCATCTTAAAATAGTTTTTCATTTGCTACGAGAGAACACACTTTACACTAATCATGAAAAGAGTTACTTCTTTCAACGTAAGCTAGAATATCTAGGACATATTATTTCAAGTGAAGGTGTGCATGTGGATCCAAAAAAAATTATAAGTTATAGTAGAATGGTCTACACCACAATCAGTCAATGGTGTTCATTCTTTTCTTGGGTTGGCTAGTTTCTATAGGAAGTTTGTTCGAAATTTTTCTTATTTAGCATTGCCTCTTACCTTGTTAATGAAAAAGAAACTAAAATTTTCATGGGGACTTACCCAACAACATTCCTTTGAAAAACTCAAACATGCACTTTCACATGACCTGTTTTATAATTACCTGATTTTTCACAACCCTTTCATGTTATTACTGATGCTAGTGGTTCAGGAATAGGTGCTGTTTTAATGCAAAATGATCATCCCATTGCATTTGAGAGTAGGAAGCTTAAGCCCTCAGAAAAGAATTATAGTACATATGATAAAGAATTGTTAGCAGTTGTGCATGCTTTGCGAATTTGGAAACACTATCTTATGGGCTCTGAGGTCTTAGTCAAAAATCATCAACAAACTATTAAGCATTTATTAAATCAGCCCTTAATCTGTGATCGGCATCTTAAGTGGGCATCATTCATTCAATTTTTCCAAACCATGATCCAATATCAACCTGGTAAAGCTAATGTTGTAGCTAATGCTCTTAGCCGATTTCCTTCACATTCTGTTGTTTTGCATAATATTTATGCCATCCAAATTCATTCTTTTCAAGAAATGGTTTCCACTTATGCATCTGATTTGTATTTCTCACGTGCATGGCATGACTTCAACAATGGTGCATCTTTATCTGCTAAACATTATACATTTCATAATGGTTTTCTTTATTTTCAACATAGATTATGCACAACCCAAGCTTTTAAAGATTTTTTGATATGCATGAACCACCTTACATGGGTCATAGAGGCATACAAAGCACCATTTTTGCCTGCAAAGATTTCTTCTTTTGGCCACACATGGAAAATATATTGCACAGTATGTTTCTCAATGCATTGTATGTCAGTGTGTAAACAGTCATCATGGTACACCATTTGGATTATTAATGCCACTTCCCATTCCGAACGATCCATGGGAACAAATGTCTATGGATTTTATCACAGGTCTTCCTATCTCTTCATCACATAATGATATGATTTGGACAATAGTTGATAGGTTTAGTAAATATGCATATTTCATTCCATGTAGAAAAACTTTTTCTGCATCTCAGGCTGTGAAATTATTCATTAAATGCAATTTCCCACATCATGGATTTCCTAAAGTAATGTTATCTGATCGTGATGTTCATTTCTGCAATCATTTTTGGGTTGCCTTATTTCAACTTTTTGGTTCTAAAATAGATTTTAGCTCTACATTTCATCCTGAAAGTAATGGACAAAGTGAGGCTACAAACAGTACTATTCTTGATTTATTGCATTGTTATTCATTAGATAATCCTAGTAACTGGGATGGAAAGTTGCCATTGCTTCAATTTGCTTACAATAACACCACACACACCATTACTAGTCGTGCACCTTTTGAAATTATTTATGGTAAAAAGCTTACCACTCACATGTCACTCACCCAAACCAACATTCCAATGGCTGATTCTATTGCTCAAGTTCACATTTCTATACTTCACGATGTTCACGAGCACACTAGGAAAAGTCAAGAACACAAACACATTAATGTAACACCTCCATGAACATTTCCATGCATGTGTTTTTACATGAACATGCTTATTTTCGTTCAGTGATGAAACATGTGACTGGCCATCCATGTTTATTATTTTATCAACCGAGGTCAGTTGCTTTTTCAACTAAGGGGCATATTATGAACTATGGAATATGTTGAACAAGGAATTGTTGGAGTGTTAATTTATTAGTGTATTAATGTGTTTTAGTTTTTTTTTATATAACATCTAAAGGTTTGTGAGGAGCGTGAAAGGCATGAAAGGGCGGAC
The DNA here is from genome assembly GCA_020310875.1 of Ceratopteris richardii. Taxonomy (NCBI): domain Eukaryota; kingdom Viridiplantae; phylum Streptophyta; class Polypodiopsida; order Polypodiales; family Pteridaceae; genus Ceratopteris; species Ceratopteris richardii. Next base: position 123,522,349 of record CM035409.1, read on the forward strand.
ATCAATAATCCGATTAGAAGGTTCTATAGTTAGAAAAGTAGTGGTTAGAATAAGGGTCATTGTAGATCGTAATTTCTGATATTGAAAGCAAAGGCCTTCTACAATAGTTACCAGCTTTTATTTTCATGCTTGCTTTTCGAAGCCGCTCTCATGTAACCACTATTTCGACATAATAAAAAATTCCTATAAATACATGTACTCTGTGGATTGTCGAAACAGAGTGCATGGGGGGAGATTGCACCCAATACTGTGTTCTGTCTCGTCTTCTTGCGTATCTATTGTTGTGTGTTTTCTGGCATTCATAACCTCTGTGTGCACGTGAGATAAGATCCTGATAATAGTAGAAAGCCATTAAATGAATCTTTAACATCATGAAATGCTGGAGTTTGAGGACTATGGAAGCACACAAAAAAACACAAGGAAGAAGAATAAGCTTGGAGAACAACACAACAATGATTGTATTACCAAGTGCATGTATACAGATAAGTGACCCATTAGGGTTATATGCTTATATAAAAGTCAAGGGGAAAAAATCTCCTAAAGATGGAAAAAAGTGCCTCAATTGTCCTAAACGTCTTCACACACATCTTTACCAAAATATATCAACAAATCTAGCACTCATTTATAAGGAAATGCCAAGCTATGTGGAATGAAATCATTCCAAAAAAGGAAGTGAGCCCAAAACTTTGTTAAAAGCTTCAAATTTATCGCTAGGTAGAGCCTTTGTGAAAAGTTCTTCAACATTATCGTGTGTAGGCACATAAGATAAAATGGTCTTTCCAATAGAGCAATGCACCCTATGTTGTATATTATGGAATCATGGAAGGTTAAATGGATTTTTAATGTTTTAAATGTCCAGAAGGTTTTAATGTGGTTGTGTTTGATCTAGCAGGTGAAGAAGCATGAGGACGTGGATACAAGTGGATGCGCATAAACAAATAAATTGGAAGACTAAATCGAAGACTTCTAGAATAGTTATATTAAGTCTATCTTGTTATAAAAGTAGTGGTTCACTTTAGAAAGCGACGCCTTTTGTAAATAAAGTAGTTTTACCTAAAAAGGTGCTTCTAAAAACGACGGCCCTCATGTAACTTCTATTTTCAGGATGTAATAGAAATAAACCTATAAATACGTGTACTCTGAGAGATTCATCCATCAGAGTACACGAGGGGAGACTGCACCCATTATCGCGTTGATTGTCTCTCTGTTTCTGATTCTTGTTTCGTCTTCTTTCTACCTCTGTGTGTGCGTGCACTGAAGATCCTGATAACAGTGGTATCAAAGCCTGGCACATATCACTCCGGAGGAGATTGTTTACCGAGGGGATTGTTTGCGTTCTCTGTTCGCAATCAGAATCCAAATTTGAATCCGAATCTGCTTCTGCTTCTGTTTTTGTCTCTGTTTGTGTTTCAATTTCAGTTTCAGTTCCAGAACCAGAACCTGCATTTATACCTGCGGCTTACTCCAAGGTGTCGACCAAGGCATCGATCGACCAAGGCATCGATCGACCAAGGCATCGACTAAGGCAAAGAACTTAGGCAATAACTTAGGCAATACATTGGCAACATTGGCACCCAAGGCTCCCTTGGCAACCATTGGCTACGCACAAGGCAATTTTAATTTTGAGTGGCAATAGAGAGTTTTAGATTCCCAAGGTAGGAGGATTTGAACCTACAACCTCCTACTTACAAGGGAAGTACTTTAACCACTACTCCATCTCTTTGAGTTATCACTCTATCTCCCTTTTGTGATATTTACATCAACTTTCATTCAACAAGTTATACAAGAACGCTATGCTATACTTCAATTTGATGGATGAAAGGATGGCCAATTTGTCTTGTCATGGCTCTCTCTATTCAACGATTTCTATTCCGATGAGTCATATTCAGAAAATAAGAAAGTCAAATTTTCTACCAATTATTTGGTAGGAAGAGCTCAACTATGGTGGAATGATCTTTGTCATAGTGCAGATTTTCCACGCACATGGAAGGCTTTTCAAGAAGAGTTTAAGGATTCTTTTATACCCTTACAGTTCAACCTACATGTTCGACAATTGTGAGCAAAATTTACATGGATGGAAGGTGATACATTGACAACCTATACGGATCGGTTCCACCAATACTTAGTAATTCTTCGCTTGCTTGAAGATGTTTCCAATGATACTATGAAGAAGAAGTATGATGATGGGATAGATAAGGAGGTTAAAGCAAAGCTTCGCTCATGCCAGCCTACATCGCTTCATGAAGCCATTGCTTTTGCTCATGATGCGGAGAATGAGTACCAATTGCTTATCAAGAGGATCCGTTTGCAGTAGCCACATCAACAACAACAATCTTTTCGCTAGCCTAATTTTCTTTGATTATATGTAATGCATTTACACATAGAATTTAGTATGTAGGATCATACTTTAGATATACTTTTGAAAATGAATTAGAATATTGACTTATTTAAAACACACTTATCACCTCACTATGATCATTTAATTTCTGCATATCATTCCCAATTACGTTAAACTTTCAGGTTTCCGATTTCATGCATGTGTTTTACATGGTTCATGCTTACTATTGTTCAATGATAGGACATGCAACTCATCATCCATGTCTATTTTTTTATATTTATCAACTGAGGTCAGCTGCTCGTCAACTGGGAGGCATGTTGTATATTATGGAATCATGGAATGTTAAATGGATTTTTAATGTTTTAAATGTCCAGAAGGTTTTAATGTGGTTGTGTTTGATCTAGCAAGTGAAGAAGCATGAGGGCGTGGATACAACTCAACATGTAAGATTCTCTTAGTTGGACTATTTACAAATCCATGTGCTAGCAAGTAGGCATATATCTTTTCATACCAAGGATATGGTGCCTGCTTCAATCCATACAACACCTTTTTTAGCTTGCACTTTGTTTTCATGCCCATTATGCAAAAAACCGATATACATTCCAACCATGATGAGCTTCAAATGCACATATGATATAAATGGTTGTCATTTCACACATGGAAGCAAATATCTCATCAAAATCAATGTCCTTCACTTAAGCATAACCTTTGGAAACAAGCGTAGCCTTATACCTATTGATTGTTCCATAAAGCTTGGTATTGTATACCCATTTAGTGCCAATGGCCTATTTTCCAAGAGGCAAGTCAAATAAAGACCAAATGCCATTCTTCACAATGGCATTAAATTTTTATTGCATAGAAACCATCCAATTTTTTTATTTTTATTCTCCATCAAAAGAAATAGGCTCATTCTCATCACACATACTAGAGAAATCCACTACATAAGAACTTAATGTTAAAGAAATATTATGAGAGCTTGAACACGTCTGATATGACAAAGGTGCATCTAACTTGCTATCTCTCAAAGTCTGCATCAACCATTTAGGCATACTTTTTGCCTCTCCAATGTCAAAACTCTCATCAATGATTGCATCATGTAAAGTTGCATTAGAAATAACATTATCTACATCATCATTTGAAACCTGTAAAGCTTGAGAAATTGCCTCACATAGAAGCAGCATTGGGTTGTCCACCTGTACAAAGAGGTTGTAAAGTGTCATACATATCCTTTAAGTTGATTGATGTCTCCTTGGTACATGCAAGTAAGGGATGAATTACATCTTCCACAAAACAACATCATAACTAACTAGAATGTATTTACACTACAACATATGAAGGGCATACCGATGCTGCCTATACCGACGGTCACTCTCGGCGTCGGTATAAACGTTGGAAAAGGTCACCTAAAGATACCGACGGTCAAGTGACCGTCGGTATGACCGTTTTAAACGGATCGTCGGTGTGTCCCGCAACCGTCAGTATAAGCGTCGGTATGGGCATCGGTATAAGCATCAGTATAAGCGTCGATAATTTATTGGAAGTTACCGATGCCCATACCGGCACGCATACTGAGGCCGTGTTTTAAACATACCAGGAACCCGAGAGCAAAACTTCACATTTCTGTACATGTTTGAGTACTGTTTCTCTTCTGTCGAACTTGCACGTGCGAACCGAATTGCGAGCTGCATTGCCTTGTGCACACACACACACACATATCTCTCTCTCTCTACACACACACACTCTCGGTTTAGATCTCACATCTTGGTAAGTGGTGCGCGTACTGTTAGCCTTTGTCTTTCTCTATGCTTTAGTTCTTATAATTTCTCTTCTCTTTGATTTTGCAGAAGTTCTTTGACATCGATTGTTTGGAATTCGACGATAGACGACATACATTACGCTTTGATGACAACGAAGCAAAAGAGGGACATACTTGTAAGTGATTGTTTTATTCTCTATTGATAGAGATAGAGAGAGAGAGAGAGAGAGAGAGAGAGAGAGAGAGAGAGAGAGAGAGAGAGAGAGAGAGAGAGAGAGATGAGATAGAGAGAGATAGAGAGAGATAGAGAGAGAAAGAGAGAGAGAGAGAAGAGAAAGAGAGAGAGAGAGAGAGAGAGAGAGAGAGAGAGAGAGAAAGAGAGAGAGAGAGAGAGAGAGAGAGAGAGAGAGAGAGAGAGAAAGAGAGATAAAGAGAGAGAGAGAGTGAGAGATAAAGAATGATGAAAGAAAGGAAGATAGAGATAGGAAAATAGAGCATACATACACACACACATACACACACACATCTACACATTTACACATGCATACATACACACATACATGTACACACGTGCATGCTTACATACACACACATACACACATGCATGCTTACATACACACACATATACACACATGCATGCATACACACACATACAAATATACACACATGCATACACACATACATACACACACATATATACACATACACACACACACATATGCATACACACATACATGCACACACATATATACACATGCATACATACACATACACACACACATATACACACATACATACACACACATACATACACACATATACACACATGCATGCATACATACACACACATATACACACATGCATGCATACACACATATGCACATATACACACATGCATACATACACACATGCATACATACACACATGCATACATACACACATGCATACATACACACATGCATACATACACACACATGCATACACACATACATACACACACACATATACACATATGCATACACACATACATACACACATGCATGCATACATACACACACATACACATATACACACATGCATGCATACATACACACACATACACATATACACACATGCATACATACACACACACACATGTACACACATGCATACATACACACACATGCATACACACATATATACACACACATATATATACATATGCATACATACACATACACACACACACACATACACACATACATATACACACACATAAGCTAGTGTTTTATCTATATACACAAATATATACACATACACATATATATACACACGCATACACATATATACATGTTTTATGTCTAGAGCTTTAAGATTAGGGTTTTAGGGTTTTAGGATTAGGGTTTTAGAGTTCTAGGGTTTAAGGAAAAAAATTGAATTAAAAAATATATATATATATATATATATATATAATAGGATAATTATATAGATAAATATATATATAAATAACTAGTGTTTTAAATAATTTAATTAAATATATATAATTAAATATATAAAAATAGGATTAATTAAGAAAAAAATCTGAATATATAGATAAAATAGGATAATTATATAGATTAGGGTTTTAAGATTAGGGTTTTAGGTTTTTTTAGGTGTTTAAGTATTTAGGTTTTAGTATTTCAGGTTTAAGTCTTTAAGAGTAAGATTTTTAGGTTTAATAAAAAAAAAATGATCTAAAATGTCCATATTGTAGCAGAGGAGAGAATGGCATGTCCTTGCACTCAATGCAAGTATCAAATTTATCGAAAACGACGGATTTGTATTGCACATGTTAGAGAGTATGGATCCTTTGATAGGAGTCGACTAGAAAACCTATGTTACCATTCGCATGGTCCCCCAGGTGAGCAGATGGACCCAAACGACATTGCATCGGTAACCTCTCGTGGACAAAAGAGAACAAAAAAGGAATTAGACGTACAAGCAAGTACTAATAATATTACACAGATGAACATATGGAAGAGATGCTCGAAGCATTTTATGAGATGGATGAAGATCATGATGGTGGAGAAGATGTCGAGAGTTTCATGGGCACAACAAAATTTCCACGATCAGAAGTCGATGAAGAATATGAAAACATGCAAAGACTAGCTCGTTTATCACTTTACAATGGAGCAAAGATATATGTACTATGTGCATCACCCGCGATGCTCAATCGGCAATCCATTTATCGATGGTCAGATAGTAGTGTCACTGAATTGTTTAGGTAAGTGGAGAACAAATTGGCTTTCATTGTTGTATCAAAATAACTTTATTTACTAATATCGTTTTAATTGCTTATTGCAGGCTTCTTAAAGATCAATTTTTGCCAAAGGGCAATGACATGCCTCCAACACGTGGAGATGCAAAAAAACTTTTACATTCCATTGGAATGGATTATACTAAAATTCATGCTTGTCCGAATGATTGTCGGAATGAGTATGAGCATCTCCACGTATGTCCAAAATGTGGAGCAAATAGATTTAGAGAAGACCTTGTAGGCGAAGCAATCCCCGCAAAGGTTCTTCGCCACTTTCCTATCATTCCACGAATTAAGAACATGTTTAGATGCAAATCTATAGCTAAGTTAATGTCATGGCATACAAAGAGCAGGTCTACATATGGTGTAATGCAAGTGCCTGCTGACTCTAATGCTTGGAAATGGTTCAAAGTAGTCACCTCTGGAAGAAACGCAACAGTGAGGCGGGATAAAAGCAGTTTGCTTCAAGTCAACTCCACAAAATTATGGACGGATGAAAGGGATACATTTGTACTTCCCGAACATTGTGAGCAAGTTGTTTTTATACCAGATTCAAAAGAACCAAAGTGGCGATTTGTTTTACAATTCGCCAAGACAAATTTGTGAGACATAGATGTAGAAGAAAGTCCATCTGTAGTGGACGCAGAGATGCATTCGATAGTCGAGGAGGAAGAGATCATTGTTCGAGAAGAAGAGGTCATTGAAGAAGAGGTCATTGTTCGAGAAGACGAAGCAATAGACGATGATCAGGAAGAAACCAGCATAGCAAGCGATTTAGAAGCCATCAATATAGAGATAGATATTCTCGGTGCATCGGATCTTCAAGAGGATCTCAGGTACCTCCCGCGTATATGGCCACTGCATCACAGTATTGGATCGCTCGTGGTAGCACTCCTCCCGGCCTCACTCCTGGCAGCCTCACTCTTGCCAGCCTCACTCCCGCTGGTGTCACTCCCGCCGGTGTCACTCCTGCCGGTGTCACCCCTACGGGTGGTGCTACTCCCGCAGGAGGTATGTCTCCTAGCTTTGTGACTCCACCATGACCATCTTTTCAGCCATCTCCTACTGGGTCTAGTAGTAGACATTTGCGTTCGACACCTCAGCGCGATACAGATTCTAGCCCGTCCCGTAGGTCGAGGTCACGCTCTGGAGCAGGAGGTTCTAGGAGTGGATCTACAGGTAGGTCTGGAGGAGGCGACTGTTGTGGAGGTAGTGCGACGGACGTTGTGTCGCCCGCTTCTACTCATAGGACGAGTATCTCAGATGTAGGTACGCCACGCAGTACACCACGTGGAACACCACGTACACCTTGGGGTGCTCATGACCATGATGACTCCAAGGTGTATAGTATCCGAGATGGAGCTCCGATGATGGATGCGGATGTCAAAGCAATGCGTGCACGTATACGATAGCTTTGCTCCAGTTTGGACACTCTATCATGCTGAAATGGAGTGAACAGGATAAAGATCAGAAGAATTATATCACACAAATGATTTATCAGGAGTTCCGACCAGCCGATGGATAGTCTCTTGTCAGTTCAGAGTGGATTTTGCACACCGCACGTGAGGTTATGTCCCAATCGATGATCCGAGGCTCGTGATGCTTTCAGAGCAAGCTTACCAAAGCCTGTATGGTTAGATGTTGAGGAGTGGGATATGAATCGCGATGAGTAGCAACAGACTCCTGACCAATATCGCCAGCAACGAGATATCATAGCCACACATTTAGATACGGTTGGACCGTCACATTTGGGCAGCGGCAGATATGACACGATGCGTCATGAGTTTGTAAGTAACATTTCATTTATTGAATTTATTTGTGTTAAGTTTCTCATGTATGTTCCTCTAATGTTTTGTATATTTGTTGCAAGAGCTGGCAATGGGTCGTCCTCCAACACAAACAGAGGAGGCTTACGGATATCGTCACAGATTGACTGCACTATTGGAGGACATGGAGGGACGCAATGCGGTCGTTTCATGGGAGCGTTTGCGATGAGGTGATTACTTTATAAACTTGGTTTTTACTTGTTGTTTGTAATTTCATGTGAATTTATCTGATTCCATTAATGTTCTCTATTGCAAGACTGTTGATATGGAATGTTCTTTGCATGTGTATGGCAGTGGCACACCAAAATTTTGTATTTGATTTTTATATGGCAATGCATTGCTTTGCCACATTTTGTAAAAGCATCATATATGACAGTGGTTTGCCACACTCTTGTACATGCTTCAATTATGAAATATAAAACTTTTTTTGTACATGGCTCATGGTTCATTCTGATTATCTCTTTTGTGTCCAATAATATTCTGTTTTATGAAATCATATTTCGGTTGACATTAGAGTACACATCACATGTACTCGGTTTTTTTTGGGCAGAGTGTATTGTCTTTTGTTAAGCAACATCATGGTAATGTTGCTGTAGCAAAAGACAACACACTCTGCCCAAAATTTTTTTTGCAGATATGGTTGTCAGTATATGCGAAGATACTCCCAGTAATGTCATCGGAATAAGCATCGGTACACCCAACGAGTGACGGTATATGCAACGGTATACCCAGCAGAGGTGTCGGTATGGGCGTCGATAATACCGACGTTTATACCGATGCTCATACTGATGCCCATACCGATGCCCATACCGATGCCCATACCGGCGCTTTAGTACCGACGCACATACCGACAGCTACACCGACGTCGGGGCAAAAATAGGTGCGTTCATTTCCCTCGGTAAAAACCTCGGTATACGGTCGATCTATTGTAGTGTTACTTTGTGGAAGATATAGAAGATAACATTTGGTTTCAAAATTATACCTAACAAAGTAATATTTCACAACCTTATCATCCAATTTTTTCATCATTCTTCATACACTAATGCATATGCCAGGTAACCAAAAACATGCAAATTAGCAAAAGATGGCTTGTAACCATGGAAAGACTCATATGGAGTGATAGACTACAATTCCTTGGTGGGATACCTATTAAGTACATATCATGCACACATAACAACCTCAAGCTAGAATCTATGTGGTAGATACTAACTTTTGACCATACACCTTGCCATTTCCATGAGAGTGTTCCAAATGTTCTTCTTCCAACTTATTGTATATCCAAATATTGTCAAGAACATCTACCACAAACATTCCTAAATAGGGCCACAATGCACTGTTCATGAGTGTCATGAACATGGAAGGAGCATTGGTGAGACCAAATGGCATCACCAAGAACTCATAGTGGCCATATCAAGTTCTAAAGACACTCTTAGGTACATCTTCTGCTTTTATCCTAATTTGCTAATACCCTGATCTTAGATCAGGCTTAATGAAGAATCAAGCTTGATGTAGCTGACCAAATAGATAATCTAACCTAGGCATTGGAAATCTATTTTTGATAGTTGCCTTATTTAATGCTCTATAATCGATACACAATTGCATAAATCCATATTCCTTTTTAATTAGAAGCATTGGTGATGCGCATGGAGAATTACTAGGTCTAATTAATGTTAGTTTGTCAAGCATGCACCCAAGTGAGAAACATGAAATTCTAGTTCCTAAAGAGGCATATTCTCGAGAAAAGGGACCCCTAGCATTAGTCCATCCTGATTTTTGTGGAAAAATAAACACTTCATCCTTGAGTGGATCACTCCACTTTATCCGCGTAGTAGATGATTAGTCTAGGTCCATTTGGGTTTATTTTTTTGAATCACAACTCTGATATTTCCATTAAGTTACAATAATGGTTACAATTTATTGAGAATCAAAGCTCAATTACTTTGAAGGACATTATATTTGATGTAGTTGGTGAGTTCATCAATCACGTCTTCATTAGCTTCTGAAGTCGAAAGGTATTCAACACCAAATCAGTCAAGTCCATACTCCTTCTCAAAATGGAATAGTTGAATGGAAAATTAGAAGTATTATGGAGATGGTGTGCACCAGGTTCCATTGTTCGTTCATACGAGTGTGTCCCCATTTTGTTTATTCTGATTGTTCTTGGAACACTTCCCATTTAACTTCATTCTTATACTCATTCTCTTTTCATGACGAGTATTCCACATTGGATTTATTGATAGAAACCTCTCCAAATGTTAAAAAGTAGAGCCTTTCTTCATTTTGTACTTGATTAGAAGCTTGATAATTTATTATATGCTCTCGAAAAGTTCATGTTGATCCATATGTGAGTATTCCCATTTCTTGAACTACTCATTCTTTTGAGTCTCATACTCTTTGTTGATCTATATGTGAATATTCCCATTTCTTGAACTAATCATTATTTTAAGTCTCACACTCTTTTCATTGTGAATACATTTTCTAGTTTTTGCTTCTGCATGTCTACTGTCTATAGGTAGAACATGAATACTTCAACAATCCACACACACACTGCACTCACATGCATCACACACATTTTTACTATATTATATGTTACATAAAGACATGCTTACATATTAACACACACACACAAACATACATGCATATGTAAATACATATCTAAATATGTACATACAACATACATACATAAATACCTATCTATCTATCTCTCTCTATACATACATAAATACCTATCTATCTCTCTCTCTCTATATATATATATATACACCCACACACAATTCGCCTTCATACTTTGGTTCGACGATTGTATGTATGTATTAAGAGAACCCACGTGCACCACGGGGCTCCTTGTGATGTATAAGTAATTTATAGGTAGTTGCACGAATCAATTTCTATAATGAGCTCGAGTTCCCATGGGTGGCATTCATGATTTATGGTGATGTATGTATGTATTCTGTATGTAAGCATTAAGAGGACCCATGTGTACTAGGGGGCTCCTTGTGATGTATAAATAATTTGTATAAATAATTTATAGGTAGTTGCAGGAATCAATTTATATAATGAGCTCGAGGTCCCATGAGTAGCTATGCATGCCTTATCCCTCATGATTATGAGCCTACTTGTTTCCATGCTATGAAAGTATGCTGATTTTTTAACCGTAGATGAAGTTGTGTGGCCAATAAGTGCCATTTGTTTTCATGCCATAAGGCTTTAGACCTATCGAGTTTCTGATTTTTAAAGCTTAAATGGAGTTGTGTGGTCAATAAATGCTATTGAGAGAGACTTGAGGAGGAGAAATGTTGATTGTGTGTGGCCTCGTTTCACTCAGAGGAAGGAAGGGAGGAACTATGGAGAGATATTTGATGGGAAAGAAAGTATCTGTCAAGAGGATGATGCGTGTGGTGAAGAAGATGACACCAAAAGAGAGAAAAACAAAGAAAGGTGCGAAAGAGCACAAAAAGAAGCATGCCAACGTATGGTCCATACAGGGCTTCCGTAATGTTCGTGGATATGGGAAACACAGTAAACAGTAACACAGTCGTGGAGAGAACCAAGTGCATGAGACAGATTTGATGAAACATGTGCGTGGCCATAGGGAAGAGAGAGGGGAATCTCGGCAATTCATGAGACCCAATGGCAACTTGGCAAGGTGTGGCGCTGAACTCCATCGCTAAAGCAGAGAATAGAATATGTGTGCATGCATACATGTGGGTGACAGCGGACGAGCGTAATGGTATGTTATGCATGTGGCGGCTGCGCTTGCTTTTCATGCGAACATGTGTGAGAAACCGGGGCGAAGAGAGAGCCGATGTGGGGACTCTCTTCGCGACCACAAACTTACAAGGCCAACGTTTGTTATTCTTCTATTTTACAGAAGGCTTATGGGCTTTCTGAGAGAGATCGTGTGGAGCGAAGATTGCATCTGACTCTTGAGACCCCACACAGACTGATAGGTATGGCGTGCGCTTCCAATCCAGGAGGAGAGAGAACCAGATATTTTGCTTGATGTCCATGTGGGCGCCGGCAGAAAAGAGAGGGAGATCGCGCGTAAGGCGGTGGGCCTTCAACGACCTCTTGTTTGAACGCAGGCCACAACATTTGATCTTCCCTTCTCCTATTTGTGGCTTTCCTTCTGCCCCTTCTCTGAAGCATTCTTTGCCTGCAATAAACGGACTATAGACGGATCCAGCACTCCGTCAGCGCTCATACCTAGTTTTTCTCTCGTCTGCACAAATTTGTTGGATCCTGCCATCAGCACTTACACAGACGCACGCTGAGGCACATTTCATTACATCCTGCCATCTCGCATCCTCTTGTATCCGCTGGTTTCGCTCGAGGATCTCCTTACTCCCCCCCCCCCTCCCCCCCCTCTCTCTCTCTCTCTCGCACACACACACACACACACTCACACACACATATGATGGGTTGCAAAGAGCTTAGAGCGGATCCTGTTGTCAGGCTCAGACGAACTTCACAAGGCTGCAGCATTTCTCCCTGCGAGCTCTGCCAGCAGCCCGCAAGTATCTACTGCCCATGGGACGAGGCCAATCTCTGCGATCTCTGCGACGAGAAAGTCCACAGCGCCAACTTCCTCGTCGCTCGGCATACCCGCAACATCCTTTGCTTACGCTGTGGGAAGCCCATCCACCACTCTGTATCCACAGGTTGTCGGATCCAGTCTTCTCTACTGGCGCAGGACTTGTTATGTAGGAGCTGCACGCTTTATTCTAACGTTACCCCGTGTCATGAACAGAAGTCTGAATGTGCCGTTGATACTGCCTCAACTGCAGAATCATGCTGTATTGATGCATATGAGGACGATCACAGCGGCTCTTCATATGAAAGTACTCCTCAGTTACATTCGGTCGGGACCATGCGCAGGATGAAGTTCGGTGCTCTGACTACATCTCTGAGCCAGGAGACAGTAACGATAGTGCAGGAAGAAGGTCAAGGGGATAGTGAAGATATTAGCTACGGTTGCAGTTCTTCGTTGCAGCAACAGCAGGATTCTCATCCATGTAAACGCAGGAAGAGACATCGTTAGGGATCGCTACAGGGTCACTTTGTCACGACCTGAATTACAGAGATGGAGTATTCCAGTCAGGTTGTTGACCTCGAATTGCAGTGTCTATATACTTATCCGTCTGTTAGGCCCAATCTACTTCGAAAATACACAGAAAATTCCCCGGTTTTGATTAAAATAATATAAACAAAAGAGGTATGCCCAGCCGATTAAACCTTACGTATGTTTTCACCGTTTACAGTTATTTTCAGACACAAACATGGTGCAATCATGTACGGAGTATCACCGAGCTTCTTGTTTCTTGTGACCTACATTCTTGAAAGGATAGCTCTCTTTTTTCAGCTTTACATGGAAGATTTCTCATTCTCAGAAACTGTAAACTGCATTTCCGAATTCCCGGTTACGATTTGGATGTCTAACCGTAATTTTCTGTAACACATTTAAAGGACAGTACGAAATTTGGCCCCTCAAGTCTTCTGTTCATGTTTTTATCCCACACTTGAGTGAATCCACAAGTTAAGTGAAACTTATGTTTTTGTGCACGAAACATATTATAGATTGTTATAACAGTGATCATCTTCTTGACTCTGATGCTCATGAATTCAAGACCACATTCCGTTTCGGGCTAAGCTTTGAATGTTTCATGTTTCCCCACGTTTTAATGAAATGTCTCATGATATGTGTGCTGCTTGTTATTTGTACGCATGGAATATCTTTTGGATTTAGGAGAACTGCGTTCCTTTGCTCGTCAACTTTGGTCCTCAGGAATTGCAAACTTTGCCATATTCAGCTAATATCTGGCGCGGGATTATAATGTCTTGTACTCTGTTGTAAGAAATGCTTGCTAATGGCCCATTGAATGACGCTTATTTATTAAACCGCATTGTAGTGAACCGTTTATTCTGTCTTCTATTATGTGCATGAAAGAAAATACTGTTCTGAGACCTATCATGACAAAGTCACAGCTATGTTGTCGCATGAGTTCCACAGGTAGCCTCAAGTCACCATTGATGAGGTGGGGCAATTGAAAGTCATGATCTGTCGATAATCATGGCCCCAATTTTATTGTATTGTCTGCGTCCCTCGACCCTTCATGAGTGGACTTGGGAGGGAAAGCATGCCACTAGTGCGAGTAAAAGTCACTTGTTTATTCCGTGTGGTCTATCTGGGTCACAAGTACCGATTTAGCTTGTTGTAGCGTAGGTGGCCTCATGGATGCCCACATATGGAGAGGTTGGGAAGGGTGAGGCATGGTTTCAAGATTTCCTTATGATGTTCATTTGTGATTGGTATGGAGGATACAATTGCTGACACATTGACATTCTAGTTTTTGAAGTAACCACCAGATTTCAGCGTTATAGTTATGTTCCATTTGTTGCCATGTGCTGAAGTTGACACGGAACCAAGGTGACTTGTATTTAATCTCACTACATCTCACAAATGTGGTCTTATTGGCCTTAGGTCAAATGAGTCAGAATCGAGGTGAGAAGAGGTCTCAAGGACCCTAAGAGTCAAGAAGAGTTACATGCATATGGACTTAGGTAACTTTGCATCTTCAATGCCTCATTTCATCTTATAGAATTTGATGAGACTTCCATTGGAATCTACTCATGTCATTTAAATAGAAGGGAGCACAATTTGTCAACCCCGTCGGTTTTACAATCCTTGAATTTAGTTACTTCTTCGTTGTTTGCATTGCCATCGTTGTTTGCAATTCAAAATAGATTTGCATGTTTGAATGCATGGCGATTTATGATTGGTGTAGCCTTAATACTTTAGATGGCCCTTATTGAGTCTCATAAAGGTTCTAATTTAGAGGGAGGGTACATCTATTATCAATAGGAGAGTGGACAGAATCCTTGGTCATGCTTTGCCCTTTCCATTCTTTCCTTGTGTTTATTATGCTCTAAGCATGTCTCTTAGTGCGTTGTGAGAACTTAGCAAGATTAGTTACTTGCATGGTCCCAAGCACTCTAACCTTATATGGTGTGTCCCCCTCCTTGCTTTCTTTCTTGCTTGTGCTTCCTTCCACCTTCTCCTCTTCTTTCTTTTATTTCTCGTTCTCAGTCTTGGCAGCTTTTATGTTGTCTTGGATCTTGTGATCATCTAAGCTTTCAAGAAGAACACCTTGCAACATGATGAGATGGGTAATTTGTTGAAGAGATTGCATTCACCAATGCATCTTGATTGAACCTCGTTTAAAAGGGATTGGTTTGCCAATTATTCCATGGAATGTGCATGGCACAATGTGCATTCTTGTTCTTAACCCTGATATGTATACATATATACACACACATACATACATACATACATACATACATACATACATACATACATACATACATACATACATACACACACACATACATACATACATACGTACGTACGTACATAGACAAACATACATCACACACATACATAGATACACACACACACACACACACACTTATTCTATATCTATTCTATTGTAACCAAATGTAAATTCTTTTAGATGAATACACAATTACACATACGTGTATATGCCTAAGCTTAGGAATAAACCCCCATATTACATATTGTTTGATAGATTAAAATCTAAGTGGAAATTGACATACAAATGTTCCACACATTTTAGACTAGTCATTGTGATTGTGTTCTATGTGAATCATAATGTTTAGAATTTTGTCCAGCTGATGGCTTTTTTCACACTCATTCTAAAAATTACAATAGCACCTTTCCAAACGTTAGCTCATACACTTCTAGTTATAGACGGGGATGACGTATTGGGGTACCTTACCAAGCATCATTTGACAAAGGAACCATACGTTGTGTTTGTTGAAAACATTTGTTCATAGGTACACTACACACACCTAACCCATTAGAAGGATCTCTATGTTTCGGCTAGGGCCTCCTTTTAGACTAGTTTCCTGGGGTTAAATTATAACTGTTGGATATGTTTATTGAGATGTTGCCATGTGTCACATAATAACATGTGTAAGCATGTGTAAATCGCATGTGCAATTTAATATGCATGTGCAAAATTAGGGTTTGAATTTTGATCATATGTTGTGATAAGGCTAAGTGTCGTATATCAATGAATTCCTCTTGAAGAGTACTTTCCAAATCCGACGTAAAATACTCTTGCTAATTTTTGACCATTTTTGATCGATTCTTTGACCAACTTTGATCATGTGTTGACTTTATCGAATCTGAAAATTTTGATATCTCTAAGTCTTCCCTTGTGGAAGGTTGATATTCTAACAATACCCTCCTAACTTGAAACAAGGGGCAGATGCTAGGTAGGTTTTTGTTAGCTAAATTTATTGTTTGATTAGGTACTTGTATATTGTTCATACTTTTCACATATCGTACTCCTTTTGATATATAGTAGCAATCAAGATGATATGATGATTGAGTATTAATCATCTTAAATCGATGTAATGTTTTTTGACGAGATCATTGTAATATGGATGTGCTTCATCGCTTTGGCCCTTAAAATTTAAATATTGTCTATGATGTACGATGTGTATGATGTATGATAGCTTGATCATTGACCAAATCATATGACATAAATCAATGCTCAATGTATATACTATAACAAGAGTGTGGCAACTGCCAACAACACATCACATGTTTTCACATATTTCACTTTGAAAAACCTATTTTTACTATTTTCTTGTTTATTTGTGCTCTTATAAGCTAACAAAATCTTATGAATGGTTTTCTTTTAAAATTGGCCTTAAAATCAGCATATTTTGAGTACCGTCCCAGATTGGCGTCCCTGGGACGGTCCAGGTCCCGTCCCTGACCCCGGGACGTCACTGTCCCCGAGACACGTCACCGTCCCCTGGTGACTATGCCCACAACGGCCCGCCCCAATCTTGGGAGCTTGCAGCAAAACGGGTGGCAGCCCTGACAAGGGCATGGTGTCCCATGCCAACGTACCTACACTCTACCATTGTGTGGACTCCACCATGGGCCAAGAGTCCAAGACCCTTATCAGAGGAATTTCTAACAAATGAGCCCATTGGTCCTATTCAGAGTCGCCTTTAAGGAGGTGGTCCAGTTCACATTTGGGCAGACACTCCACACTTGGCTGAACAACTTAACTACAGGCGCTCATTGATGTCGTTTGGATTTAGGGACGGCATGGAACAAAGTGCATTGGAATCAAGGTGACAGTTCCTCAGAACAATGATCTTGTTCGTTTCTCTTGGTTTTTGTGTTTTTTTGTCCCCTACCCTTCATAGTTAAACACAATTCAGCACCAAGAGAAAAGAACACAAGTCATGGATGTTGATAATACTTTGCATGTGCGAATTTCACAATTGTGGCATTTTTGACCTTATATGAATTGTATTAGAATTATGGTGAATGAGAAGTTTTCCATGGCCTGAGGCCTCCCAAGTCCAAAAGTATGACATAACATGTCTTTCAGTTCATGAAACAATGCTCCTCTGCTCTTTTCTTTTTGTTTTCTAACTTCTTTTTTGTTGGAGCATGGGACACATCCTACATCAGTGATCCTCTGCTTCTTGATCTTGAATCTTGACGAACTTGAAGCAGCAGTAAGTGTTAAAAGACTTTCCTTTGTGTTAATAGGACAAGTTAGTAGCTTGTCTGTAAACTAATATTCTATTTCGTATCATGATTTGGACATGGAACATTAGTTCTAGCAACAGATTTTTGTGTTTGAGTCATTCATCATTAAGCGTTTCTGTTCCAGTTTCTCTACTAAATATATGTCTTAAGATTATGGTGCAGTAGAGCAATTATTTGTCATTCATGATTCAATGGTCTTGCTTTTTCCTTTCCTTTGATCTTTCCCCCCCTTTTTTACATGTTTATTGGAAGTTTCATGGGTTGTTGACTTAAATGATATAATAGTTCATCATCTAGATGAAAATAGCCTACTAATGTATAGATGCAATCTATAAGTCTGTTGATTTCAGTGCGATGGGATGTCATCTGTGACTCTGAAACTGATTGGTTTTTATAGAACAATTTCCCATTATAAATGTGCTGTCTGCATGGAACTATCTGCTTACAATTTATTGGCTGGAATGTAGAAGATATTTGGAGTAATTTTGTTTTATAGTCAATTTATGGTTTTTTGAGATTTGGCAGTAGTTAAGGTGTTTGTGAGTGGGTTACATGTTATCAATATGTTCTGCATAAGTAGGAACTTGGAAGGCAGAAGCCACCCTACTTGAAATGGGCTTCTTTTATGTAGACATGTTTCTTACCATGGGTGTTTTGTTATGCATGTGCATGACCTTGCGCTTCTTTTATGTAGACATGTTTCTTACCCATGGGTGTTTTGTTATGCATGTGCATGACCTCCCAGCTGTGATGAATTTTGTGGCATTTGAACACACACTCATGCACACATACACACACATGTATAGATGCCAAACACTGATATTGTTAGACCATATGATGTGGGGGATTCTGCCAGTGCATGCGGCACAATTTATGGTTTGTTTGCTCTGTCACCAGTAATACAACTGAGCTTTTATTTTACATTCACAGTACTTCCTTTGGAAATCGCTGTGTTCACATTTTTATTTGTTTTCCCTTATGTTTTAAGTGCTTATCACACTCAGCACAGAAAGAGATTGAGCATTGTTGCTTTATTGTGAAGTGTATTAAGTTACTGGCATATGAAATCTGGTGATTGAGACCTGTTTTGGCTATTCGCTTTTGTCATTTGGGGATATGAGCAATGGATTTTGTTCATTCAAGTTCATCTTCAGAACATAGTTATCAATTCTTGAGAATATGCAGAATAATCTGACTAATAAAGTTATCTAAGTACATCAAATTAACTGATATACATATAAACCAAGCATCTAAGCTGAATGAACCGAGCAGTTGCAATAATGTGTTTCTGGACTGAAAACCAGACTGACTGAGATTACACAAACAAAACAATAAACTGAGTCCAAGAGCACAACAAGTTGATGTAGGCTTCTAAGTATTTGATGCTGTGGAGCAGCTGAGTCGTCATTATCTGAGTAGCTGAATTTCTACTTTCCTCACATGAACAAAGTAACTTCCGTACAATATCCTTAAGCTGCCAGAATTCCCAAGAGTTCTTTTGAGCTCTATAACCGAATTCTGTACAGCTAACTCTCTTAGATAGGTCCCTTAAGACCATGCTTTTTATGGGAAAAGTTATATGAGAGACAACATTTTTCGTATGAAAAAAAATATGTGTAGTATAATGTGCCTGAAAACTAAAACCAATGAAAAGTTATCTTGATCTTGCTTTTACAGTCTTTCCCTGATTCTGAACTACCATAAAGTCTGCTAGTGTAAACTAGGATGAAATCCAGATGACCTTAACCTTTCAGTGAATGTCACAATGAAGTAACACTTTCTCTCCAACAGCAAGTTCATCTGGAAGCAATCATTAAGGAGCGACAATCTGAGAAGTCTTTCAAACCACTTCGGTTATTTCCAGATTATTGAAGCATGTGCATCTTGAAAAGTGTTACACCCCAATCACCTGTAATGTATTATTGAGATTTCATGTGACTGTGTGATTGATGTTTTGGACATTTGACATTTCCATCTTTATATTCTCTAATTTAATGTAATTGAACCAATGAATGATGTCTTGTTATGCAGTGGCTTGATTTTTTTCCATATTTGCATTCTTTATTTAGTCCTAATGTAATTGAATCTATGATTGATGCTTCACGCAGTGGGTTTTATTATGAACTTAATGTACATCAACTTTACTGACATATATGCTCTCACATGTGGGACATGCTATTTTATTTTTGAGTGTTGGTTTTTAGCAGAATTGGTCCTATGTGCACGGTAACAGTAATTTCAAGCAGATCTTGTGTTGAGATGGTGTTGAGAATCTTCTGACTCGGCTGTGTCTCGGCTCTGGCTATCTCGATGTTAGTTCACTTATGGGAAGTGCAGGTTCCCATTTAATTAGGCAATGAATTTAAATTCAGCTGTGACTGGGTCTCCAATTGATGATAACCACACAGAGATCTCGGAGGGGTATTTCTGACAAACTCTATGGGGATGTTCTATGTGGAGGTGCGGTTAGAATGCATGTTGATCCTTTTAACTCTTCACACCCAGATTTCCACATCCTTCTCCTTGTTTGAAGGGTGTTTACCTTTTCTTCTTCCTTTTTCCTCTACAAAGTGAACTGAATTGGAATATGAGAACTTGATTATTATTGGATCAATTATATTGAGTGGATTAGCACAAGTGACTTGTTTTCATGGGAACTTACACTTGCTATGCGATGTTTGACTGGATGGATAAACATTTTGGTGAGCTAATAGAGAGAGAAATTGTGCAGTTGGAGTGTTGTTCTGCAAAGGATGATTTTGCTAACATGTTCACCAAAGCACTTGGAAAGGAGTAGCTTAATTGACATCTCCAATAGATAGGCAGAATTCTTAGACGTATTTGATTAATCGTGCTACACATTGAGGGGGGAAGAGTGTTGGTCTATGATCATCCTCTTAACTCTCATGATTGTATGTTGTGTTACACACTTGGTTGGAAGGCTACCATTATGAGGAGAAGCCAATCAAGTTTTGGTTCGATGATGGGACTCCAACTTGCGTGTTTTTTTTTTAAATGGAGGTTCAGCCGAAGCCTACTCCCCCAGGCTTTAACTTTGAAATTACAATTGTAGAGGGTGAAGGTTTGGGCATAGTACCCGCGGGACCCCCCTTATCCCAAAAGGGGGGGGGGGGGTAGACTCAGTGACACGGACTTACACACCTGAAGGCGATTGGTTTATGCTAGAAGGCTTGGATGTCCCACTGGAGAGGGTTGAACCCTCGCCCCCGCCTCAAGAGGCTAGGGACTCAACCAGTCCAACTTAAATGTTGGATGAGGATCGTGTTGGACCATTTATGGCTACTTTATGGGTTAGGTAGATTTACTCATGGCCAAGTGTGATTTTGGTTGGATTGGCATGCAGCACAAGTTAAAGGTTATGTACTTAAAATCATGGGCCCCGCTTTGAAACATGATATTGCATCATGAATCTAAGCTCATTTTTTATCAGTGAGCTTCATAAGTTTTTTTTGGGTTCATTTTGTTGACTACAAATGTAGTTGGTTAGCTCAACATGCTTCAAGCCTATACGGACTTCATGCACTAGTGAGCTTCACAAGGCTTGTCTTGTTTGGTTTTGCTGATTACAATAGTCCGCTGTGGTAATGACTGCCTATGCTTAGTTGCTTATGTGAGGCATTTCTCCATGGAAAATTATAGGTTATTGCACTATTCTAGACATTGAGTTAAGCTAGCATATTGTACCTTGTACTTCCCGTCTAGAGTTGTCTAGATCATCATTGAAGCTCTACTTTGAGAGTGCATGGGTTGAAAAAAATACTTAGTGGTAAAAAACTCCTTTGCCTTTTTCTCTTCTATTGGAGTCACCCCTCTTGTGTAATTGCTCATTTACAAGGGTTTGAATGAATCTAGTCTAGAAGAGTTGAGTTATCTTGCTTTATGAAGCCTCCACAAGGAGCGTTTTGAAGAAGTTATTGAAAGACTTTCCCATGCTCAAATTTACATTGAAAGGTTGTTGGGACTCGAAAAGTTGATCAAATTTGGATTGGAAGTTCCATCTAGGGAACCATATATTTTTGAGGAAGAATATATAACATTTCCCAATTTAAAGTGAAATGCTGTAGTTCATGTGGCTTGAAATACAATGAAGTATTGATTGTTTTTGTATTTTTCCATGCATATGAGACACTTGTTATTCCACTTTATGAGGGAATATAGTGACAACTTGGATTTTTAGGATTCTCAAGTTGAACTATTTGGTAGGAAATAAGCGTGTTTGGAGAATACTTGCTACATGTTATCCTATCTTTGAAATGGTTGAAATGGAAGGGAAGGGCCTTTCATTGTTGCTGTATAAATTCCATATTCTAACAATTACAAAGAAAACAAAACTAAAAGTATTTTAGGCAGTATGCCTTCAAGCTAAATAAACCTTTTATGGACTTTTCTAGCGACTTCGAGCTTTATTTCACGTGAGAAGCTTATAGTTAAGCACAATATGTCACCTTTTTGTCTTTCCACAATATTATAAGTGATTATATTTTGCGATTTCGCCTTTGTAGGCTTGTAGCTTGTTTTGTTAGCTTTGTTTTGGAGATGATCGTTTTTTGTGGATGGTTTTCTTCCCTTGGTTGCGTGAAATGATGATTGATGACCAATGTTCTTGATTGTTGATAATCTTTGATCTTCATTGCATATTGTGGATTAGATTTGATTGCCAATTGTGGATTGAATTTGATTGTTGGATGATCTTGTTGTTCATCGTGGATTGATTTTGGAGATGATCTTGATTGTCTCGTGTAAACTTTGGATTGATTATGTGCATTGGTGTTTGAAGACTTGGAATCTTGAAAAGGAATCTTTCCATTAGGTTTGACTACAACCTCTAACTGCAATCAGGTTGGGTCTTCATTGATTGATTGATTAGAGGTGTATGAGCACACCCTCATGTTGGATGTCGATAGTTTTTGATGCTGTTGTCAGGGAAGAGGTTATTATGTTTAGGCAACTTAAACTTTTAAGTGTTTTTGGGAACTTGCAGGTATGCCACCTTGAGTGCATGTGAATTCCACTTGTAGTTAGACTTTTGGACTTGGTGGGAGGTGGTCTCGTCCTTCGCCCTTGCTCCTACCTACCTTAAGGTAGGATTATTCACTTGAAGATTAGAGCTTGGTCTTTAATTTTGTATTTCTGTATTAGTAGAGTATATATATATTTTTGTTCTTGTTTTTGTGTGTTTGAAATTTTTCTATGAAATTGTGAGAATTGGCCATTGCACTTAGATAAGAAATTCACTTGCATGATAACTTCATCGTATCAAGAGTGATTTCATGGATCAATTGTGAAGGGGTTAAGAATTGTAGGAATACACATGTGGATATGAATTAGATCATTTTTTTCCGGATGCATTACTATTTCCATTTTTTGAATTTTCCTTCCTATTGACTTGAAATAACTATATAACACTAATAAAAAAGTTCATTACAATCCCAAAAAAGGAACTCATTTTCCTCTTCTCATTTTCTCCTCCTCATTCTCTTCTAATCTCTTCATTGATACTTCTCTTTTTGTATTGAATCTCTCCCCTTTGATCCTTATCAGTCTCCATGAATTCTCTTTTAAAGTCCATCCTTTTCTTGGTCCATATTTGTGCTACTTCCTGGTCATTAAAGTGTATGACTTTGTATTTGCCTCTTCAATTTTTGAGTTAGGTTTGACTCCATTTACCTTTCTTGCCCAATCCCTTTCCCTTCTCTCTAAGGTAATCGATTGGATTCTTCGACAGTTGTGAATGTTTAATGCAATGCTGCTACTCTTCTTGGGATGTATCTTTGAATAATGTACCAATGTTTTCTCTTGCTTGACATAACATTTCTCTCATGATTATCAAAGGATTCCTTCTCACGTCGTTCGTCAACGATGCCATGTGTACATGTGACAAAGATTGAGATATCAAAGTATTTCTTCTAAGTTCTCACGTCCTTCGTGAATGATGTCATGTGTGCATGGCTAACAAAAGTCAACCAGCAATTTGTTCGCATATTGCACGATCTCCCTCTTCCTGGTTCTTTTTGCACAACCTCAACTCGAGTAAGTTATGAAATCTTAGACCGGTTTGCAGCAATATTATAGGTCCTTTGCATGGAAATGGGTTGATTCGAAACCTTGAATGCATCTATGATGTCAATCTTTAAGACATGTGGGATCAACTCTTTTGCCCCCAATATTCATTTACACATGTGGTATGTTCAATGTTTGCAAAAATCAGCCATTCTAGATGCCATTGCATCTTGGCCTACTTTTAAGTGCTCTCATCAACAATAGTTAATTATTGGTATTGTTCATAATTTATTTCCTCTAGCACTGTTTTTCTAAATATAATTAAATGGATTTTCAAACATTGAAGTGACTTGGCTCTAGTTCCCTAAACAATCTTAAAGTTTTGAGAGGCTATCTCAACCATGCATGGGTGTCTTTTTTATGAAGGAAAGAGAAGGGTTGGTTGAAAATTATGCTTATTTTTTAAAAGATTTTCGTGAATCTTATTTATTAAGGGGATAATGATTATTATCGAATAAATTTGTGCATCCAAAAAGAAGTTCGCTAATTTTGTATTATTTTTCTATGTGGGTGATATTGTAATGAGAAGTATAATTTCGAAATCTTATTTAGTCTAGTTGAGGGTTCCCTTGACATTTTGGCAAGACTATCTTCATCAGTCCTAGCACTATGTATTCCATATGCAAGGAGATTCAATCTACCATAAAGGATTTGATAGGGCATGTCTAAGAGTTGAAAAGGTTGTTATGACAAGGTGAACGATTGGTTTCAAACTTTGCCTCGGATTTCAAGATATTATTTCATGGATCTACATATCAAGAAGACTACCTGATTAATCAATTTCAAAGATGAAGTGAAGTATCTCTTGCTATATATGCCTCAAGCAGATACCTTCGAGGATGTTATTAATAAGTTCAGTGTGAGAATCAAGTGCTCAAAGAAATCCAAGTCTAAGAGTTGGAAGTGATAAATAATCAAGACACTATTGCCAAAGAATATGAACCAACAATCTTTTTAGCCCAACAAATCATTACAAACTATGTAGAGCATTACAAAGATAACAAGAAGGTAAAGGACAAGAAAAAGTTCATGATCAATGAAGGAAACCTACCTACCGAAGTCACTCCATCGAAGATATTCGAAACAATTCTTTCTTGTACCTATTATATCCCCCTCCAGGGAGTTCTTGTAATTTAAGTATATTGTTACATACCTATGATTTTGGATTGTGGGATCTCTTGTATCCTATCTAGTCCAGTTATCCATACCTATCAATCCTGAGTTGTGGGATTTCTTGTATCAATTGCATATTCTTGTATTATTTTCCTATGTAGTGATCTTATAGTTAGAAGTATAATTTCAAAATCTTGTCTAGTCTAGTCGGACGACATAATCTAGATGAAGACAAGGTTGCATAGTCTTTGCTTTCTCTTGATTTGGATCACATGAAGAACAAAGGAAAAGTAAACAGAGCCCTTGATTCAAGCAATGATGAAGGTGGATTCAAGGAGATCCCACCCACACTTAGAGGTAACACAATGTTTGATAAACATTATTGTATTTATTTTGGTCTCATCATATGTTTCTTGGAAGATATATGTAGAAAAATTTGCACTAATAGAAAATTTTGATGAACAATATGAGGTCCTTACCCACAAATACAGTGATTCTGTGCAAATACCACAACACTTTGTCATCAAACATGCCTTTTGAATACATGGAAAAATAAGAAAATGCTTATCTAGAAGTATAGGACTTTGAGGGAACAAACTTGGAATCAAAGCAACCATTTGTGATGCACAAGGTATCTCAAGATTTCATTGCAAGAAGCCCTAGGAAAATCATGTAGAGGACAACCTCCACTCATGAATCCTATAAAAACCCTTCAATCAATCCGATTGATGACGGAATGCCTAGGTTTTAGCAAGCTATGCCCCAAGTCAGATTAAGAACAATTAATTGACCTATTGAGAAAGCTATAATAGGAAGCTATCCTTCTTAGAGAGTAGTAGTAATTCAGACGCCATCACTATTGTAATATTGGAAGAAAAACTGCAAAAGTTTCTTCAATAACCTAGGCAAAAGAGTGCTGAATTTGATGACAAATTAGGACTCAATTTCTACCCAATTTAGTGGATTAGTCAGAGCCTTGGAACAAAAAACCCATGGTTGATGTTATTAATGAGGATGTAGAGATGAGCTTTGTAAGTTTGAAGTGGAAGAGGAATGGATTGAATACTTATGGAATCAAGTGCAAGAAGAAAGATGGTAAAAGAATAAGAGAATAAGCAAGGATCCCAATGAAAGAAATTCACGACAAAAGAACCACTCAAATTATGGAATATCCAATGAATGAAAGCACATAATTGATTGAAATTTTTGAAGATGGAGATTAAAGTTCGCAAGAGGTACCTCAGTACACGAGTATGTGAGAGCTACTCCATAATTAGGAAAGCAACCTTTGTAAGATTTCGTTTGGCTAGAATCAAATGTAACACACTTAATCTAGCTATCTAAAAGAACTCAAGCAAAATGCACCTTGACTTTAGGAAGAGTTCTATGCATAAAACCACACTAATAACAACAAATGACCAAGTTTTTGGACTCAAACCAAGATCAAGGTAAAAACTTAGAAAACAAGAACCTTATGTATAGTTTGAGAATGAAACAAGTACCAACAGACAAGCTAGGGGAATGCAGTGAAGGAGATGAAGGCAATACTTGCTTACTTATCGTTTTCAATAAGAACACGACAAAATCCATTTTAGATAGTGGGCCAGGAGTAGTGATGGCTCTAATTCAATATGGAAAAAGTGGGGAAAACCTTCATTTATGCCATTCATCTAAAATTTCAACTAACATATGGTCACTCAGAAAGATTGATTGGATTGGGAGAAGTGAAGTAGAGCACACGTGGATGTTAGAGCTCAGATCTTCTTTTGAGTCATTGGATGCTTCTTGGGGTCTTAGCCTCTTATTTTTTTGGTTCTTATAAATCTTCTAAGACAACCATCATGAATGTCTGCAAGGTCATATCCATCCTTGTTAATGTTGGAGTTGGAGGTTTGCAAAATAACACAAACAACACATGGAAGAAGAAGAAGAAGAAGCTTGGAGCACAAAACAATATAAATTCTATTACCAAGTGAATGTAAAAAGATAAGTGACCCATAATGGTTATAGACATATATACAATCCTGAGGGAAAAAACTCCTAAAGAGCAAAAAAGTGCCTTGGCAGTCTTAAGTGTGTTCACACACATCACTATCAAAATATATGAACAAATACCCCTTGGGAGTAATGCAATGAGAAAGGATCTGGCACTCAGGTATAAGGAAGTGTCAAGCTATGTGGAAAGAGATCAATCCAAAAAGGAAGTAAGCCCAAAGCTTTGCGAAAAAGCTTCGAACTTCTCCCTAGTAGATCCTTTGTGAAACGTTCTGCAACATTATCTTCTGTGGGAACATAAACCAAGCTCACATCTCCAACATAGAACCTCTACTTGACATAATGATAAGGCACCTTAATGTGCTTTGTGAGAGCATGGAACACATGGCACCTCACAACTGCAAATACACTCTGAGTATCAGTGAAGATGGTGGTGACAAAAGACTAACCAACATCCAAATCAACGAAAAGACATTTGAGCCACACACACACACACACACACACACACACACACACTCAAGAGTCGTATGAACAAGAGCGGTTTGTCTTCCAAATGTAGTGGGGACGGATTCCTTCCTTGGATTCTAGCAAGATGGTGTATTTGTGAGATTAATTGCTCAAAACAGCTTGTCATGTTGATTTTGAGCAGTTGTCCATTGTGAATTGCTTCATAGGTACTGATGTTGTAACCTTGATATCCTTTGGGTCTTTCAAACATGGATCTCATGATTATCATGCTAGGTACTCGTAACCCAGAATGACTGATGGGTAAGTGTGTTAGCGCATGGGTTGAAGAAAGCATGTTCCGTGTTCATGGCCTTGTAATGTGGCCCTATGCATGCCTACTTGGGGAATGTATTGTAAGAAGTATGGTGCAAAACATTGGGTCTTGAAGGGTATGCTAACAAAGATATTTCCTAATCTATCATTGTTATAGTGTTACCAAAGTAGGGGATTCTTACCATGGTGAAATGTCGACTGATGTTCATCTCTTCATGTTGTACTCCCATCATGGTGATTGACCATTGGCTTGTCTATCATTGTTGATGGATGTACTTTTTGATGGTTCACTAATAAGATTCTTTGAGCGCATGGTCTTGTCCCTTCATTTGATCTTGAAATAATGCAATAAATCAATGTTTGAATGAAAACTAATCATTCCTCCTTATAGGGATCCATTTTAGAATAGTGTTTGGCTGCGTTCAGATCACTTTTGGCCTCTTCATCTTTGGATGGTTTCTTAAATTTTGTATCCCTCATTGTTGGCTCTTTGGTTATGTGGGGGTTGCTGGTGCGTTTGTCTTCCGAACCCATACCATTGTTGATTGTCTTCTTACTAATGCTGAAGAGGTGAGTTGATATTCTTTTGATCTCTATGCTTGGTTCTATCCCTTGCCTCTCCTTGGCTTCTTTGTTGAGACTTTTCACATGAGGGAGAGCATAGAGTTTTGTGTATGTAGGAGTTCCTTGGGTACCCGCATGTGTAGTCACCCTTGTTGAGCTCCAACTAATTCCTTAGGCACCCAAATTTGTACATTATTGTGGTTGGCCTTCAATGACCACTTTGGCACCCAAATTTGGAGTACTCTTTGAGATAGAGATCTTCATTGTTCTGCTACTTGTTGTCTTGGTTTTCTCTCCCGCTTCTTTGGTAATGATTTTGACTGCAATGGTGTGATTGACTGCTCTCCCATTTGTACAAACCTGCTTCATTCCCGGAACTACTTTCTTCTTGAATTCTGTTTGTCTATTTGATATACTCGTTGTCTTGGACTATTTCGCTTGCCTCTGTGGTTGAACTATTGTGGATGCATTAGTCTTTGAAAAAGAAGAGAGATGATCACCTTCGAGCCTGTTCTTCCATGATTGAGTCCTTCTGCATCATAGAGCTTTTGGCACATATGTCTTCTTCTCTAAGATTAGTCTTAGGAGAACTAAGAGAATGTGTGCTACATGAATTGGTGATCATGCAATTCTCTAATTCTAACGTAATGCACTGTTTATGTACCCAAACTTGAAGAAGTTGACTTCTTAGGTTTAAGTTGAAGGCATGTTCATAGATCCAATCTTGGCCCAAGACAAGTGGTTCCGTAAGGTCCTCATCTCGACACACTACCATTTTGACTGCCATTGGGACATCTTGAAAGGTAGATGGGAAGCTCCACCTTGCCTAAACAAGGGGTTTCCACACCTCCCAATCCTATGAGATAGGCTTATATGGAATTGATGTTCAATTGTAGATCTTGGCAGTATGAGATTCTAACTGTAGTAATTGTTGCACCTCAGTCAATCAAGGCTCTCACAATCCTTACATTCTTTCCTTGTCCTACCTCTATGGTCACAAAGGGATGTCGGTCGATTACTCGAGGAGAAATTACACCCGATGTTTGGCACATAGCCATGTAATATCTTGGGGCATTGGGGTTGAAATAGAGGCCTTGTTGCTTTAACTTGTTTTGCCTAATGTGCTCTTTAGCCTCTGCCTGTGCTTCTTCTCTAACCCTTAATTCTTCTTCGTTTTCCTTCTTAGCAATGTTGAGTCTCATTAGCATATCCTCAGTAAGATGTTCTTGAGTTTAGATCAAGCTTTAACTCTCATTCATTTGACACACAATTTGATTCAAGCATTTTTAAGACCCATTTTCCCCTTTGTATTGCTAAAAATCCTTTGGAGCCCCCTTGGCTTCCTAATCCCACTTGAAGGTCAACTCCAAATTACCCTATCTAGAAATCAACACACTATTTCCAATGAGCTCAAATGAGCTTTCCAATGCACTTTAGATCTCAAAAAAGGGATTTTGGATGAAAAAGTTATGTCAATTCAAGCTCCTCGGGGTTAAACAGACAAACATAACTTGTCAAAGAATCGTGATTTTTTCAAAGTTGCCTTCCAAAAGGTTGCAATTTTTACCCAATTCACCTTGCAAAAATTCGTGATGTTTTGCCCAAAAAGTATCCAAAAATCAAGACTTTTTCCTCTTTTCTTCTGTCAAAAAGTCGTGATCCTCTCAAAAACTTGATCATAAAAAGTCGCGATTTTCTAAAAAATTTGATTGCAAAAAGTTACCATTTTCTCAACAAACTTCATTGCAAAAGTTTCAATTTTCTCAAAAGTTGCCCTCCAAAAAGTCGTGATTTTTACCCCATTCATCTTGTAAAAAGGCGTGATGTTTTTCCCAAAAACTATCCAAAAAATTGTGATTTTTTCCTCTTTTCTTCTATCTAAAACTCACGATTTTCTCAAAAAGTTGATTGCAAAAAGTCGTGATTTTCTCAAGAACTTGATTACAAAAAGTCGAGGTTCTCCCAAAAACTTGATTGCAAAAATACACGATTTTCTCAAAAACTTGATTGCAAAAATACACGATTTTCTCAAAAACTTGATTGCAAAAAGTTGCAATTTTCTTAAAAGTTGCCTTTCAAAAGTCACAATTTTTACCCAATTCACCTTGCAAAAATTCATGATGTTTTGCCTAAAAAGTATCCAAAAAATCATGATTTTTTTCCTCTTTTCTTTTGTCAAAAAGTCACCACTTTCTCAAAAACTTGATTGGGTTCAGATGGGCTATCATCCTTAACCTATAGGGCCGAGATGGTTGGACTTCTTGTCGTGGAGATTTTGTTGGGTTGCATATTTTGCTAACTATTTTGTATCTCCTGACTATGTTTATATATGTTGACTCTGCTTGTAAAAGCTATATAAGCATGGCCCATGTGTAGCTTTATATAGCATTGCGCACTAGTAAGCCCTTCATCTATAGTATGTTAATTGTAGTTGCATTACTCATGGCAATCTGAGAATTTGAGTTCTCTGCCTCTCATTTTGCATCTATCTTTTTCTATGTTTTTTCTCTCAACTCTATCTGCTGGTCTATTCTGTTATGCTGTTTTTTTCTAATATGGTATCAGTGATAAGGAGGCTCTTAGTGGTGCAAACGCAAAAACATAGAGGTTGCAAAGGCTTCCATGAGAAAAGAGAGAAGATATCCAGCAGTGCGTTATCAACTATGATCGGGAATCAAGGTGCTTCCTCAACATGAGTAGGTGGAGCACAAACAAGAGAAGCAATGATGCCGGTAATCCCAACATTGT
Source organism: Ceratopteris richardii (assembly GCA_020310875.1). Classification (NCBI taxonomy): domain Eukaryota; kingdom Viridiplantae; phylum Streptophyta; class Polypodiopsida; order Polypodiales; family Pteridaceae; genus Ceratopteris; species Ceratopteris richardii. The sequence continues at coordinate 123,553,426 of CM035409.1, forward strand.
GAATATGACCACTAGCTTTCACAGAAGGTAAGCTTGATGATATGAATAACACCATGTGGAAGTTTAAAATCACTTATATCCTTGATTCATCTGAGCTTTTTAAGACTATTCTTGAAATCGATCGTGAGCCCCAAGAAACACCTGATTCAAAATAATATTGTTCGAATGATCCCTCCTAATGCTGATCTTCTAAGTCCTTGGAAATGTAGAAATGTAGATGCACTATGTGCTCTAGTTACAAGTACTATCGATACTGGTCTGACTTTCATTCAACATACTACCAAAGCTTGTGAAGGAACATATTGAGAAATCAATATGAAACTCATAATCAAACACAAATTCAAAACTTGGGGAATCAGCTCGCAATAGAAAGGTTTTTTGATGGGGGCTACAAAGTTGTCTATCACTCACATAAAGAATCTATGGGATCAAATGGCAAGAGAAGGTGTACTCGTCAGATGATGACCAAAAAAGACCTTTTGAATTCCTTTACAACCTCTAAAGGAACCCTTCACAGTAAAGGTAAGCAACAATGCAAGATGTCTTGCAAAGGGTGAAGGTACGATTTCTTTCATTAGTTCTAATGGGGATATCAGAAACCTTTCAAATGTGTTATATGTTCCATAAATCAAACGAAAGCCACTTTTGGTAGCTTCCACAACTAATCAAGGTGGGCACAAGTAAGCTATGGCATGAGAGATTCGGTCATATCAGATATCGTGTACTAAAGGAGATGCATTGCAAGGGTATGGTTGCACACCTACCATCGATTGTAGATATGAAGGAACCATCTGAAGCTTGCATGATGGGCAAGCAACAAAGGAAGGCATTTCCACAAGAAAGTAGAAACAGAGAAAGCTATCATCTAGAGTTGGTGCATGCTGAATTGTGTGGAAAAATGCCTACACATGCCTTGGGTAGATCTTCCTACTTCATGTTACTCATCGATGACTATAATAGGAAGATGTGGGTGTACTTTCTTTGTGATGAGGCTCAAGCTTTTGATAAGTTTAAACAATGGCTTTAGCTTGTTGAAACTGAAACAGGGAACAAGATTAAGAAATCCAAGACAAATGGTGGTGCTGTTTACATCAATAGAGTTTGAAGATTTTTGCAAGAGCAAATGAATCAAGCATCAACTCACACTGGAATATATCTGTCAACAAAACATTGCAGAACATCAGAATTCAACCATCATGGAGATGGAAAGGTGCATGTTGAAGGGAAAGGGTTTTCCAAAACAATATTGGGTAGAGGTTGTCAACATTGTGGTCTACATATTGAATCAAAGTTACACAAGGAGCTTGATGGAAAGACTCCACAAGAGGCCTACGCTGGTAAAAATCCATCTCTTTTCCATTTCAAAGTATTTGGAAGTGAATGTTATGTACATATTTGAGATAGGGAAAGAAACAAGATTCAACCAAAAAGCATCAAATGTATCTTCTTAGAGTTTACTACCCTGAGGCTAAGAAGATCATATCGAGTCGTGATGTGGTGTTTAAGGAGGAGTAGCCACATGCAACAGAGGAGAAAAAGAGAGCTTCCACTTTATCATCAGGTGAAGGGGCAGTCCACTATGAACTTGGTCCAAGAGTTATCCCTTCTATGCAAGAGAAGGAAGCATCATCTTCATATGACAATTCTAAAAGCCACCAACATGTCATCACCCAAGCGAAAACGCCATTGCCACGTTGGATGAGACAACTTTATGATTCTACAAATCCCATCCCACAATCACTAGAACACATTGAAGATGGACCAAGGCGATCATAGAGAATAGAGAAACAGAGAAGTGAAGTATTTTGATGGTGATGCACCGCAATGAACTCTCCTTCTCGAGAGCTCCATGATGATATCCTCAAAGTAGAAATTTGAGCTCCAAGCACCGCACACGGTACTCTGCACAGAGGCTACAGAATATGTAGAAAAACACAATACACAAGAAGCATGAACATAGACTTCTTAGGTGTTACAAATGCGATCGAACTTACAGTTTGTGGGTGAGTAGACCACTATATGTTTTATCAAAGAACATATACAAAGAAGTGTCTCGTGGTCGTTTGGCCTTTCACATGGACAGTAACGATAACAATCTCCCACTAAAGGCCAATATGGCAAAAGTAACTATGGGAGAAAAATAAAGAATGATAAAGAATACCTGAGTGTAAGTATACAAACTATACCTCCCACCTGATGGGCATGTTACACAGTATACAAGTGACTACGTAAGGTCATGAATCAAGTAACCCCCATCAAGTGACAATAGTGTCGAAAGCTATCCTATGGTAGAGCTTTAGTCAAAGCATTTGCAGCATTATCTCAAGTGTGAACCTTCTCAAGAATAATGCACTCAATGGTGAAGCAATCTCTACTGAAGTGATTCCTCACCTCAATCTGCTTGGTTTTTGCATGATAGACCAGATTCTTAGCCAAAGCAATGGCACTCTGACTATCACTGAGAAAACGAGGTACATGCTCAGATAAACCCATATGACAAGCAAGGCAAGAAAGCCACAATGCTTCCTTACATGCCTCACTTGCTGCAACATACTCTGCTTTTGTGTTGGAGACAATTGTAGATTCCTTAATATGAGATCTCCAAGGGATAGCACCTCTAGCAAAATGAAAATTATACCCTGATATAGACTTATGATTGTCTACACAACCAACATAGTTAGAATCTATGTAACCAATAATGGATGCTTTCCCTCTACCTAAGCATAGACACTTGCCCTTAGTGCCACTCATATATCTCAAAATCATCTTGACCACTTCCCAATGTTTCTTGCCAAGATTAGACATATATCTGCTCACAACTCCCACTACAAATGCAATGTCTAGTCTCGTAACTACCATAGCATACATGAGACTACCAACAACAGATGAATAGAAAATTTTGGTCATGAACTCCTTTTCCTCATCTGATTTGGGGCAATCATCCTTGCTCAATTTCACATATGTGGGTAAAGGTGTAATTAATGTCTTTCCACCCTGCATATTCAACCTGTGAAGTACTTTGGAGATGTACTCACTTTGAGACAAGTATATATATCTTTTACTCCTATCATGAGTAATGTGCATGCCAAGAATATGTTTGGCATCCCCCAAATCCTTCATATCAAATGTCTGATTCAACTTCTTTTTGCGAATTGACAAGTCATAAGAGGACTTCCTAACAATCAACATATCATCGACATAAAGTATCAAGCATATCAAGCTGCCATCTGAGAATCTCTTTGTGTAAAGAAAATGATCCTCATTGCTTTGAGAATAGCCTTGAGACTTCATAAAATCATCAAACTTTTGGTACCATTTTCTAGGGGCCTGTTTAAGTCCATACAAGCTCTTCTTGAGCTTACAAACTGGAGTTTCCTTGCCAGGAACAACATAACCCTCTAGTTGTTCCATATAGATCTCATCTGTAAGATCTCCATGCAAGAAAGCCGTTTTCACATCCATTTGGACTAGCTCTAAGTCCTCCATTGCAATGAATCCAAGCAGCATGTGCAGGGTAGTCATCTTGACCACTAGAGAGAAGATTTCCTCGAAATCAACACCATGTTGTTGCTTGATGTGACTGGTCTGATCGGACATTCTCTTGAACGTCCCTATGTGTAGCATTTTTATGTATGCTAACTAGAGGACTAGTATCCTCAAACACCACTCTTCTGACTTCAACCTCCTTAATGGGTTTTTTATGCATCTTAGACTCATTGAAAATGACATCACTACTTTTGATCACTGATCGTGTTTGACGATCCCATAAGCGATATCCAAATTGTCCTTCTCGACCATATCCAAGAAAAATGCATTTCTTTGACTTATGGTCCAACTTTTGTCTAAGATTCTTGGGTATATGAACATATGCATCACACCCAAAAGCTCAAAGATGATCATAATATGGTGGCTTCCCTGTCCATAATTCCCGTGCCACTTTTAGGTCTTTGGCAGTACTAGGTGAAAGGTTAATCACATGAATTGTACTCAATACTGCTTCTGCCCAAAAGCCTTGTGAAAAGGTTTGTATGATGCAGCATAGAGACTACTCTATCCTGAATAGTTCTATTCATCCTTTCAGCTACACCATTCTATACTGGGGTATAAGGAGCTATAAACTCTCTACGAATTCCTCTAGGCTAGCAAAAAAGTTTGAATTCATGTGAGGTATACTCAAACCCATTATCTAAACGTAAAGCTTTGAGCTTAATTTCTTTTTTAGTCTTGATTGAAGCAAACCATTTTTTGAAAGTAGGGAATAACTCATCCTTCGATTTGATAGGATATACCCAAACTTTTCTAGTAGCATCATCTATGAAAGTGACAAAGTAAAGAGAACCACCTAACGACCTTATGGGCATAGGACCACACACATCTGTATGAACAAGATCTAAAGGCTGAATTGAAGAGTCTATGTGCGTTCTATGCACATTTCTGGTTTGCTTTCATATTGATAATCTCATAAAATGAAAAGTCAAAGAAAGATAACACAGGTAAGTAGCCAGAACGAGAACAATTTTCCATTCCACTACAAGATATATGGCCCAAATGACCATGCCAAATACAAGCCATAGGCTGTTTAGTAACAGTTAACAAGTGTTCTTTCTGTGATACAAATAAATGATAAAGTGAGCCAACTTTGCTTTCTTTTTCGATAACCATATTTCCCTTTGATATCTGAAAGGATTGAGCATAAAAGACCACCTTGTAACCAAGCTCATAAAGTTGACCAACTGACATCAAACTACGTGATGATTGAGGTACATGGCGTACATTATGCATAGTAAATTTTGAACCATCAATGAATTACATAACCACATTTCAATCCCCACAACGTCACACCGATAAGAGTCACCAAGTCTCATCGTACCAAGAGACTTTGCTGCATAATTAGAGAACCATTCTCTATGTGGTGTCACATGAACGAAGCACTAGAATCTAGCAGCCATGTGTGGGAAATAGAATCAGCTATAAGAGCCTCAGTTGGCTCAACATTATCAAGTGTCAACACATCAGCAAAACATATCCCATGATGATGGCAAGGTGCACAACAACAAGACTGCCTTCATTTCATTATCCATATCCATTTTCTGAGCTTGTAATTGGGAGAATATAGCAGCAAACTCATTTAGATGAGAAGCAACACTATCTGTGTCCTTCATGCAAAGGTCATATAACTTTCTCATCAGATACACTTTATTTGATGCTGTCTCTTTTTCATATGTATTGTATGACTTCTTCCAAAGCTCCTCGACACTTTCACAGTCTAATACTGTAAAGCAAACATTATCTGCTAGGTGCAATCGAATGGTAGACCTATCCATTTCATCTAACTCATACCAATAATCTTCATCCATGTCAGTAGGCTTCTTTGAGATTCCATTTACTGGCTTCCATTGCCTCCTTTGAATCAACACATCTTTAATCTGATTCTTCCATAGAGCTTGTGCCATCAAATTTTCAAATCTCAAAACGGTTTTTGCCCTACAAGTTATAGCTCCTCCTTGGAACACTAGCACTAGACCTTGATCCACCAGACATGCCTAAGACCTCTAATGCCATGATGATAGACAACTGAATAGAATGATAATGGAGCTAGAAGGGTCCAAACACCACTAAGGCTCAAAGAAGGATGACCAAGTGTCAAATTTTGGGAGAGAATTTTGCAATATTCCCAAAAAAATGAATTAATGAATAATAATGACCAGCGAGAAGGATTATGTGAGAATAAATGTGCTGACATCAATAAGTGTATCAAGGAGTAAATCGACCACTATATATTTGACAAAACCAAAAATCTGGAAATTTGCCGGAATATCCTCTACAAAATGAGCATATGAATAGTGTCAAAATCTCATAAAACTGCAAGTACTAACATGTTTACCTGCATAGTGAATCACTGACTCCACTACATATAATTAGTTACCCAAAAGAAGCCAACTATGCTTATCGAGCACCTATGAAAAACTATCATACATCTGCTATGACGAGGCTGGGTACATCTTATTGAGATATCAAGCTCAACATGTGATGATCAAGGATGACACGTAATACTTTTTCATTTCTCTGACATGTATATTGGTCACACCGGTATATGTCAGGGACACTTCATTGAGCTTTATTAGATTTATCTACTGAGAGTAATGGCACATTTGTTTCTTGCCAGCTCACTCATTCGCGGGCATTAGGTTTTTCCTTATGTACTCGTCTTTATATATTGTAGTTGTTGTATTCTTGTTTTTAGGTCATTCTTGTACATTCCCTTTTATGTAATAGAGGAAGAAGAAGAAGATCATTCTTCCTTGCCTCAATCTGAGTGTGTGCTTCTCTTTGATTGTGAGAGTATGTGTGTGAGATCTCTTCCTTATCTCCTTCCTCCTGACATGGTTTCAGAGCTAGTCTGGCTATAGAGAGCTCGTGGAGAAGGTCGACAGTGAAGAGCACGCGAGAAGGCATGGAGAAAGCGCGATCCACAAAGGACCTTAGATTGCTACAAAAATTGGTGTGAAGATAGAAGACCTCAAAATATTTTTGAGATTTATCCCTTTAAGATCACTTGTTTTTGTCAGATCAAAGTTTCAGAGCCATCTTGACCTCTGTTTCGAGCCTGCAAGGTGGAGCCTACAGAAAAACGAGGTCAGTCTCAGAAATTGTAATTTGCATCGTTTTCGGCAACACTCATATATCCAGATCCAGAAGTTCAAGCAATTTCGTGTACTATTGATACATGAAAACTGTGTTTTTTTGAGATCGAACTGTCACGTCATAGTGCAACAATGTTCAAGCAAAAGTGTTGCTTGTACTGTTTTGCAGTGTTGTGAATTACTGCAGAAATGGCAAACGCAGATAGAATGAGTCAGCTTATGAGCGATACACTAGACAAGAACAACTTCCATGCTTGGAGATTCAGAATGACAAATTTCTTGATGGGAAAAGGATATTGGAAGTACATCGAAGGAGAGAACGAAAATGCTCTGTAGTTACCATAAAGAAATTGGACTGCAGACCAGTTAAGAGCATATGAGGAATGGAATCAAGGAGCACAAAAGGTAATGTATTGGCTATGTGTTAGCATACAAGATAGCATGATTGGGCACATACAGGATGCCAAGACTCCAAAAGAGGATTGGAACAGTTTGGTCACATTGTATGAGACCAATACAAAGGCACGGAAATTGCAACTCAAGAACGAGCTGCATACATTGGAGAAGAAGGGCATGTCGGTAAGTGACTACACCCTAAAAATCAAAAGCATATGTGAGTCACTTGCATCTATTGGCGTGAATGTAGATGATGATGATAAGGTGGAAGTGTGCCTTCATGGTTTAGGAGCTACATATAAGCAATTCAGAACTTCTATACATACCAGAGAAAATATTCTGAATTTCGCTGATTTGGTATCCATGCTGAGTATTGAAGAAAAGAATCTTGGTGAGGATTCAAAATCCCAAGGAAAGCCTAGTTCCGAGTAGGTATTCTACTCTAGCAGAGGAAGAGGTAGAGGTAGATGTTTCGGAAGTGGAAGAGGAAATAATAACCATGAACAAGGTCAACAACAGAATCATGCAAGAGGAAGAGGATAGTTTCGAGGTAGGGGGAGCCAAAGAGGTCGCAAAAAAATTCCAAAGAAATGATTCAGGTAATGACAATAAAGGATGCTGGAACTGTGGTAAACCTGGACAGTTTGAACATGCAGGTTGAAGGATCAAAATAACAGAAGGTAGTAAAACAATTATGCATCCATGAGTACAGATGATTCGGAGAAGCCGTTCATGGTTCAACATCACATGATGAATACAATGTCTGCTAATGTTTCAAAATCAAATGATAATGTCTCGTATGTTGATTCAGGTGATTCAAATCACATGACCAGTCATGCATAATGGTTTAGTACTTTGCATAAACTGCCAGTTCCTAGATATGTTGAAACAGGTGATAACACATCACACCCTATCGAGCATACAGGAAACATAGCATTGTCCATGGAGGATGGGAAGGTAAAACATATTGTTGATGTGCTACATGTTCCAAATATAACAAAGAATCTGGTTTTTGTTGGACAAATGGTTGATCACGGATTACAAGTGTGGTTCAATGTTGATGTTGTTATATGTAGAAGAATACGAATGGGATGGAAAATTGATTGCCAAAGGAAACAAAGTGGGTAGGATGTTCACCTTAAATGTGAAAATTCCTGAAATGAATGCATCCAGGTTTGCAAAAGGGGCAGGAGTTATTGTTGATATAGAGATGTGGCACAATCAGATTGGACATGCAAACTTGCAAAGGCTGAAATTGATGCAATCAAAAGAGATTGTCCATGGACTACCAAATTTCAAGGTTGCAGAGATGCAAAAGGTATGTGCAGCATGTCAATTTGATAAACATTCAAGATCATCGTTTCTGCATGACAAGCATTCATTGATGACATACACGAAAAGTGTGGGTATATTTCATGAAAGAGAAGAGTGAGGTGTTCACTCACTTCTAGCAATTTAAAGCTATGGTGGAAAAGCAGACAGGGAAGTATATTCAGACAGTAAGGTCTGATGGAGGAGGTGAATATATGTCAAATGAGTTCAGCAACTTAAAAGTCATGGAATTTGATGTCAGTTTTCAGGCAAGTACACACCACAATAGAATGGTGTTGTTGAACACAAAACTAGACATATTGTCGAAATAGCAAGAGCCTTGATGGCTGAGAAGAATATGCCTTATTGTTATTGGGCAAAAGATGTGCATACGGTTGTATACATTATGAATAGGACTCCAACTAATGTTGTACATCAAGTTACACCTGAAGAAAAGTTCACAAGTAAAAAGCCAAACTTATCACATATGAATTTTTTTGGTTGTATTGCATATGTACATGTTCCAGATGAGTTGAGGACAAAGCTGGATCCAAATGCAAAAAAATGTGTCTTCATTGGATACTCTCTTGAGCAAAAGGGATATAAATTTTATAACCCACTCACACGACAGGTGAAGGTGAGCAAAGATGTGGTATTTGATGAAATGTCAAGCTTCTATGCAGATGCCAAAGAAGGACTGAACCTTGAACCAAATGATAAAGAAAATGCTAAAAACTCAAGTGTAGAATCTCAAGTTTTGAGTGTACCGGATGCATCACCAAGCAATAGTTCCAAATCAAATCCATCGAGTGGAAGATTGCGTGGAAATTTTAGTCCAACAAATTCATCAAATACATCCAAGAAAGGTAAAGAAAAGCTTTCTGCTGGTCATAAAACATGTGCAGGTTTTGAAGATGTTGATGGAGATTCAAACAGTTCAGAAAAGAGTCTTGATGAGGAACTTAGATTGCCCTGTTTAAGACTTCAGGAGTTAGAAAGGCACATACAAATGATACAAGGAAAAGTGATCCAGGACCAAGAAGATCTAGGAGGATGCAGAATTTTGTACAACGATTAACATATGATAGTTACATGGCTCGTCATTGTGCCTACATGACAAAGGTAATACAATATGTTGAACCTTCTTGTTTTGAAGATGCAATTGGAAATGCATATTGGGAAAAAGCTATGGACGAGGAGATGCCTGCAATTTATGGAAACGAAACATGGAAGCTAGTTCCATTGCCGCAAGGAAAGAAACCCATAGGCTACAAGTGGGTTTACAAGGTAAAGCACAATGCTGATGGTAGCATAAGCAGGTACAAAGCATGATTGGTAGCAAAAGGATATGCACAAACATATGGCATTGATTATGAGGAAACATTCAGCCCTATAGGCAAAATGTCTACTATCAAAACACTTGTTGCATTAGCTACAACAAAAGGATGGATTTTGCATCCGATGAATGTGAAGAATGCTTTCTTACATGGTGAGTTACAAGAAGAAGTATCCATGGACCATCCACAAGGATATGAAGATTCAAAGCATCCAGAATATGTTTGCAGATTGCAAAATGCTTTGTATGGGCTAAAGCAAGCTCCCCGTGCATGGCATGCAAGGATTGCTGATTACTTTACCACCATTGGGTTTTCTATGTGTGATGCAGATCATTCAATATATGCAAGGAAGGGTGATGATGGCATCACAATCGTGGCTATCTATGTTGATGACTTGATTGTAGGTGGTTATAATGAAGAAGGCATCAAAGAGGTGAAGCAACTTCTTATGCAAGAATTTGACATGAAAGATCATGGTGTGCTACGCTACTTCTTGGGCATTGAGTTCATACATATAGAAACATGTATATGGATGTTGCAAAGGCAATATGCCTTGAATATGCTGCAAAAGTATGGTATGGCTGATTGTAAGCCAATTTCTATGCCATTAGATCAGAATTTGAAGTTGGATGCTACATCAGGTGAAGAATTGGAAAATGCTACTATGTACAAGAAAATTGTGGGAAATGTTATATATCTCACAATTACAAGGCATGATCTAAGCTATACTATTGGACTTGAAAGTCAGTTTATGCAGGTTCCCAAGAAGCCACATTTGGATGCTCTGAGGTGCACTCTACGTTATGTGAGTGCTACTTTGGATTATGCATTGTTTTATGAAGTTGGTGTAGATTTGTAGGTTCATGGATACACCAATGCAGATTGGGCTGGTAGTATTCTAGATAGAAGATCTACAAGTGGCTTTCTATTCTCACTTGGAGGTGCAACTATTATATGGAGTAGCAAGAAGCAACCCACTGTTGCTCTGTCAAGTACAGAGGCTGAGTATAGAGGTGCTACAATGGAAGCATGTGAGGCATCATGGTTGGAGATGCTACTTGCAGATTTAGGTGTGGAAGTGCAAAAGCCTATCACTATCTATTGTGATAATCTTAGCAGTATACAGTTAGCACATGACCCTATCTTTCATGCTAGAATAAAGCATATTGAGGTACATTATCACTTCATCAGAGAGAAGGTATTAGCAGGTCATATTGATCTTGTTTATGTGAGACCATATGAGTAGGTTGCTGATATTTTCACTAAAGCACTTGGAGTAGAGAAGCTGAAAAGTTTCGGAAGATGCTTGGATTAGAGGACATGAAGTTGAGCTTGAGGGGGAGTGCTGAGATATCAAGCTCAACATGTGATGATCCAAGATGACACGTATTACTTTTTCGTTTCTCTGACATGTATAGTGGTCACGCCGGTATATGTCAGGGACACTTCATTGAGCTTTATTAGATTTATCTACCGAGAGTGATGGCACATTTGTTTCTTGCCAGCTCACTCATTCACAAACATTAGGTTTTTCCTTATGTACTCATCTTTATATATTGTAGTTGTTGTATTCTTATTTTTAGGTCATTCTTGTACATTCCTTTTTATGTAATATAAGAAGAAGAAGATCATTCTTCGTTGCTTCAATCTGAGTGCGTGCTTCTCTTTGATTGTGAGAGAGTGTGTGTGTGAGCTCTCTTCCTCATCTCCTTCCGCGTGACATGTCTTCCACCTGCATCACCGAAGAGACCTCAACATCTGGGTGTCTCCTAGTTAAGAAAGCCTCACCATGACCCTCTTTATCAAACGTAAAAGGCTTTATGCAAAACTGTAACCGTTATATCAATGACCACATGGACGTACATAAGGGGTATCCACAAAAGCGTACATAGTGTATATGTGCTCAATATATGCAGTGAAATGACATTGAAAGGCTGAATGCACAGCCCAAAAACTAGCCAAAAACACCTTTGTGTCTATCGACTTTGTTGTTTAGGTTCAAATATCCTGCATAAATTTGCAGTGGTTGCTCCCCACAATTGAAAACCTTTTGAGAAACTTGTAGTTTTACGAGTGTGGCTAAAAACATGGCCCCAAAGGTGAAATATTATTTTTGGAGAAGTACAAAGAACAATCTTCTTGATGTTCTTGGACCTGTGTGAAGAGAGCTATGCACAAAAGTACTCCAGAATGGCTCCAAAAATCACCCCAAAAATGCTTCAAAAATAGGCTTTGAAAGAAAATAATGAAGCTTTGAGGGACCAAAACATGTTCAAGCTAATGTTAACCTTAGTATTTCCCTTTCTTCATACACCACAAGAGTGTAGCTTAGTGGTGTTTGTTATTGATCTTTGGAGTTGTCCTCTCCAATCATTTAGCATAAAGAATTAACAATACATCTTTAATTGTCAATCCTGGAAGTATACATGAGACCACAACCCCTTCTACATGATAGAATCCAAGAAATAAGAGGTAAATGGCTGGATTTTTGAGAATAATGAAGATGAAGAGGAATTTCTAGGGTTTGGATTATCTTGAGCAAATCTCCATCATTTTCCACAATCTTGGTGTCTAAAGCATGTTATTTTCTCAGCAGAATACAACCATGAAGTCAAAACTCAAAAATGTTACCTGTACCATCCAGACGAGACAATCGCGATTCTGTAAAATCAGACGATTTTCATCTCCAGCACCATTCTTCATCAATTTCTCACTCAACATAATCAGTAATTAGCTCTCTTCATACACATTCAACAGAAATACACAATAGAAGCTTACAAATCTCCATGGATACACAAGGAATAGACTCATAATTCAAAGAAATCACACAAAGAGGAGAAAACACGATTTTCAGCAGGAAACTCTCTCTTCACTTGGATAGCATGTAAACAAATAATCAACCAACCCCCTCATAATAGAGGAAATTTTCTTTTATACATTTTCAAGTGTCCCTTTTCACACTTGAATTTTGGTCCTTTCCTCTATTATTCTAAAAATATGCTATCTAGGAGTTTCCAAAAATTCTAGAAAAATTACATAAGGTTCTAGTCTACATAAGGAAGACTCTTCCTTATTTTTACATCAGTTATATAAATATTTTTACAAGTTTTTGACATTTTACAATTGTTTCTCATCAAAAAATACTACAAAAAATACTTCTTCCAATATTCTTCCCCTCCTAGACCTTTTGGCTCCTGACAAAAGACATTCCTGCTCATATATTCCACATGCTCTCTTCACTTCTTCTTTCTTTGGTAGACCGTGACAATAAGTCATGGCTTCTTCTTTCAGTAACATTTAAGTTGTTTACCATTTCAAACAGTGCTTTCCTCCACTGTACTGCAGCTTCTGGCTTATCAATTACATCCTTTTTCAAGTATTCTATGTAGGCAGCTTCATATGCAGTGAGTCGAGATTTTGTGACTGCAGACAAGTTTCCAAATATCTCTGATTCTCTTTCAAAAAACCCATAATCAAATGCATCTTCAAAGATCTGTAAATAATGACTGCCCAAAAATATTATTCTGCTGTAATATGCCATCAAACATATTCTATCAGGTGTTTCATTGAGATCAAACAATAATGCATTAGTAGGAGAATTGAAGCCAATATAGTTTAAGATTCTGACATCTGTATCTATGTATGTCTCTATACATGCCAAAATGAGTCTCATTACTTTGATCAGTAAAATGCATGCTGGGTCATTCACATCTTTGTATGTAGCTATAACAGATTCAGCTATATCCACCATATATTTTTTTGTAGGCCATGTTCCTGCCTTTGGTCCTGCTATCTTTGGAAAATTCAACCATTTTGGTGGGATTTGTCCTTCTTTCCTTCTTTCCCAGAAAACTGTCCACTCTCTTCTCCTTGCTACTGGGCAGTATGCTGGATTAATTTTCAACTGAATGGGTGCTTCCTTCCATATTTTCCTGCACTCCTTATTTGCATCCAACCATCTATTCCTCCATTTTGGATTAGCTTTCTCAAATAATTCTTTGGTCACATTGATATCTTCTTCATATTCTAGATATTTATTTGGAGATAATCCAACCCTTGCCATCTGATAATTTTTTATACTCTCCATGATCATGCACAAAGGTATGCCCAGTCCATCTGTAGCCCACTGATGTTGATCAGGATTTATCCCTTTATTTAAAGCAAATGTAACAATCTGGTTCTCATAATCATCATGCATTTTCCTAATGAAATCCATTCTGGATTCTCTGTTTGTCAACAATTTCTGGACAAATTCCTCTGAACATTCTTCTTATGGTCTTCTATTTTCTGGTTCACTGCCCTGTTGATTTCTGTCATCATTTCCCACTTCATAATCTTTTGTATATGTAGTCTCTATCCGTGCTTCTTCCTGAGCTTGTGGCTTTTCCAGCTTTTTCTGTAGCTCTTTTATTGTCACCATCAAACTTCTACTCTGAGTTGCCCATATCTCTCTTTCTGCTATCCAATCACTCCTTTCCTTTTCTAATTTTGATTGCCAATCACTTCTTTCTTTTTCCATACCCATATGCAACTTGTTATAACCTCTCATTGATGTAGCAGCATGTGTACTAGCCTGTTTCTCCAGCTCCTTGGCTTCCTTCAACTCTGTTTGCAATTTCTTGATTTCTTTGTACAATTCTTTCCTTTCTTCCTGTGTCACCTGTACAGTCTTGCCTTCATCCTTCAATTGGCCTTCTTCCAATAATAATCTGTTTATTTCCTCATTTGCTTTGGTCAAAATTTGATAAGAAGTCTGCAAGGTTCTGTATTTTCCTTCAATTTTTCTCAGCTCCATCTCCAGTTTAATATTCTGCTCTGTTAATTTTACACTTTTTTCTTCAAGATATTGGATTCTATTTTGTTGCTGTACTTCTAATTCTTCCAAAGAAATTATTCTATGTGTTAGTTCTTCATTCTTCTCCTGCACAATGTTCAACTGTTCTGTCATTTGTTCCTTTTCCCTTATGTGCTCCTTAATGATCATACTGCCTTTCTCAAACTCAGATTCAGCTACCATACCAGATATAATCAGATTCCTGCTTGATGGTCTGAACTGCTCTATGTTGCTCATAATAATCTGGCAAGCAGATCTTATATTTTTGGGTATTCTTTCCAACCCAACTTCCATTTCCAGTTGTTTGACTTCTATCTGTTTATCTTCTTTGCACTCATTCTCCTCTGCTTCTTCTGCATACTCTATGACCTCAGTCTTTTGTTCTTCATAGCTTTGATCAACTTCCAATGTTTCTTGGTCTGCAACATCTTCTTCATCTTCCAATATCTGATCATCCTGATTCTCCTGTTTTGAGACATCTGCAGTTAGCTTTGTTTCTTCTACCTTCTTGTTCTCCATCACCTGTGGGTTCTTTTCAAAAAGATGTCCTTCCTTTACTTGTACTTCCTTTTCCTGCACTAGAGTTGATTCAGTTTCCTCAATAGATTTTATCTAATCATCCCTTGTCTGTTCTTTTTGTCTCTCTTCCTGCTCATCTATGTCCATCAGATCCAGCTCCTCCTCTTGTACTTGATCTTTTGTGATTGTAATCTCCTCATTATTATTCAAATCAGAAAGTACATCCTTTATGCTTTGGTTGATCTCCTTTTCTGAACCTCCTTCTTCTAATTCTTGAACATTCTTCTTTTCCATTGTTTCCTTTGTTTGTTGAATTTGGTCTACACCCTTCTGTTTTATGGCTGAACTGCTTATCTATACCCCTTTTTCTGCTTCTACTTTCCCTTCATCAAATTTAACATAAGTTTGTTGGGAAGGTTTTGTCCACATTGACTTTAGTCCTGAAAGCACTAGCCCACAACTGAATTCCTTTCTTACTTCACTTTCTTCTTCTGCCATTACTGCTTTTCCTTTCATCATCCTTTCTTTCTTCTTCAGGACTAAGCTGCTTTACTGCTTCTTCCTGAACTTGCTTCTCTTGAGGCTTCTCTCTCAACTCTTCAGGTATTTTATGTTTCTCAGTGGCCTGTGTAACCACATTAGGAGTACTAGGTACTGAAAAATTCAAACTTTTTAATAAGAAATTTTCAATGTCACTTTCAGAGTCTGAAGAAAAATGTGAAGATCCTCCTATTTCTGGTTTTTCCACTTTTGACTCTTCTTCAACAGTAGATTCCTTCTGATTTTCTCCTACTGTCACTTCTTCTATCTCTTTTATAGTTACAGTTTCAATTACTGATTTTCCCTTCCCCTTCTTGGTCAACTTCTTCTTTTGCACTGGTTTCTTTTGAACCTTCTTTTTTACTACAATTGTGGTTCTGGTTTCTGGAGGTCCTTGCAGTTCTTTGAAGTATGCTAGCAGTTCTACTTCTTTCTTAACAAATACTTCCTCTGTCTCGGCTGCCATCATTTGATCATGAAGCTCTTCATAATGCTCTACTTCCTCCTGAACCCAATCTGTTGCCTTGCAAGAATAATCTTCCAGCATCTTTTGATATTGTGCCTCATATATTGCTCTTTTGTTATTACCTTGAGTCAGATAAGTATATAACTGCTCTTTACTGGTCTGAGGTGGATGAGGGTCATTAGAAGATTGGACCTGCTTCTGAGCAGCTTCATGTTCTTCTTTGGTTGCTTCATCCTGCTCTAATTCAACTTTTCTTGGATCCAACCTCCTTTTCTTTACAGGGATTACTTCCTCTGGGAGGACTCTTGATTCCTGTCATAAGGCTTCTGAAATATTGTGCTTCTGGAGCCAGCTTCAATTGATCTTCCATTCCCAATACATGTTATATGATCCTGGTTAGAAACTGAGCTCTATTCATATATTTTTTCTACTCCCAGTGTTTAGCTGCTTCTTTCAGCTGTTCATGTATGTACAGTGATACATCCATTATTCCAAAAGGCTTAGTTCTGTCTTTATTGTTAAACATAATCAGTGTTACTGATTTGTGCGGCATGGTATATCTTGGCAGTTTTGGGAAGCAAAAATACTGCAGAAACATCCTGATGGCATACTCCTCCTTCTCTTTTCCCTTAAAGTCAAGAAATTTAGAGTATCCTGTATATGTTTCTTTATTCTTTTTCACAAAGCTATTATCAAGCTCGGTTCCCATTGGGTAAAACTGTAGAGCTGCTCTGATATGCTCTGCTTTTATACTGATATTCACTTCCTGGTTATCTTTGTTCTTGACTTTACACCGGAAATAAGCATCATTACCTTTTCCTACTTCCAATAGGCTGTTCATTACCTGTGCCACTCTTTCGAAATCTATAAAAAATATGGGTTCTTCCAACAATTTGTGTAACCCTACTACCTTCCATCTTTTCTGATTGACCGCTACTCTTTGAAATCTGTAAAACTCTTGACACAACATGGTATATTTGTAACCCCCTCTGCTTCTGGAATCTCTTGCTCCTCATCAGACTCCAGATCCACCTTCTCTATTACAGCTTCATTATCCAAGAACCAGTGTCCTCTGGACAGAGTTACTGATTCTGCTTTGAAACCATGAATTGGCAACTCCTTTGCATTCACCATTCTAAGAAAATATATCATCACACCAAAGAAAAAAGAACTCCACCCACATGAGTCACAAGAAATCAAGAATGATATTTATTTTGAAATGAAATGATAGAAGAAAGAAAATAAACTTCCAATTAAATTCTGACTTCTTTAGAAGAACTCAATTAAAGTGACCAATACATGTGTAGCAAGATGTCTAGTGCACTCCCCTCTTCTGACAATTCTCATCCAAGAAGAAGATGTTTTTAGAAGAAAAAGATTGAAATAAAAAATAAACAACAATAAAAAATCACAAAAAAATAAAAAATCATAAAAAATAGAATAGACAATACAAAAATAATAAATAGGGATCTGCTATCCTTCTTCCTATATCTTGCTTTGTGCTATAAAAATTTATAAAAGGAAAAAATAGACAATTTTTCTCAATTTTTCTCTTTCTTTCTTTCTCTCTCTTTTTTTTTTAAAATAATGATTTCTTCTATTTCTTTTCTTCCCCTCCTAATTCTCTCCTTAGAAAAAGGATAAGGTAAAAGATTTTTTTTTTTTGACTTTCCATATGTTCTGATTTTCTTTTGTTTTAAGAATCAGATCAATTACAGATGGTCTTTTTCCATTGAATCAACTCTGATTTCTTTACCCAATAATATTTAACCTTAGTTGCCCTTGTTTCAGGAAGAAATCCATCTCCTTCTGATAAGCAGTTTTTAGAATGTTTTGGTCTCCATATCCATTTTGTTCTGGAATTTTGTTTTGATGAGCAGACCTTGGGTATGCTTTGTTTCCATATCCTTCTTATTCGAATGCTTTGATGCTTCAGATTATACCATGGTTGCCACCTTGCTTCATGGTGTCCATCCTCCTTTGCCTTCTCAATTTTTTGCAGATTTTGATTAAATGAGGCTTGATCATTTGGTGTTTGTATTGGTAATGTCTGTATGTCTTTTATTGGAAAAATAAATTCTTCCATGTCTGGGTCATGAACATCCTGGTTACCTTCCTGTTCTTCATTACTCAATAAAAATATTAAAAACCTTTTGTCATTTATGATCAAATTAAGCTTCATTTTTTCAAAATTCAAAATTACTTTACCTTGTTTGAGCCATGGTTGTCCCAAAATCAATTTTTTAGTCATCAAATAATCTGGCCATTCTTCACAATCTATTTTCATATATTCATCATTGAACCTAACTTTAATAGATAGTGAAGACATGCTTTGTATCATTTGTCCTTCTAGAGTTTTGATAAAGGTTCTGCTTTTAGTTCTTTTTAGGCTAAATTTATTTACCAAAGTTGAACTAATCAGATTCACTTGTGCTCCAGAATCTATCAAAACCCTAATTTTTTCATTTTGATAATCCATTATTATCACAGGCAAATGTTCTTTTTGTCTTAGAGGTGTTTCACACAAATAGAATTCCCTATGATCTTTTGTTTTTCTTATTCTTTCCTTTGCTTCCTGTTGAGCCTCTTTTCTAATGTTGTCTTCCTCTTTTTTCTTGTTTTGAGCTTGTTGCAATCTTCTCCATTCAGAAGCGGTTAATGGGAGATCATATCTTTTAACTCTACATCCACTTATGAAATTTGGCATGATCTCTCCATCTATGTTAGCTAATTGGATAGCTCCGCTGTTACTAATCTGATGTATAATATATGGCCCATGTCCTTTTTTCTGAAACTTTTTATGATGTTCTTTGACTATGTAAGCCAAAACTAGATCTCCCTCTTGTAGATCTTTTTCTTTTATATGAACATCATGATAGGCCTTTTGCCTTTTCTTGTCCACATATAAACTCATAATGGCTTGGAGTCTAGAAGCACCCAATTTTTCCAATTCTATTACTCTCTCTGATAGTTCATGTCCAGTCCAATTGTAGTGACTACCTACTTTTAATGTTGGAATGAGGAATTCCATAGGTAGAACTGCATTTTGTCCATATACTAGATTGAATGGTGTGTTTCCTATTGCAGTTTTATAAGCCACTCTATAAGCCCATAGGACATGATTAAGTTGTAAATCCCAATCATTCCTGTTTGTGTTTACTAATTTTGACAGTACAGTGCAAAGTACTTTATTAGTACTTTCTGCTAACCCATTGGCTTGTGGGTGATATGGGGTTGACTTTCTATGACTGATCAGAAAATATTCAGTGATGTTTTATATGATTTGGTTTACAAAATGGGTCCCCCTATCACTTACCAATTCAATTGGAAGTCAAAATCTGGTGATGATATTTTCATAAAGGAATCTAGCAGTAGTATGAGTATCATTCCTTCTTGTGGCTTTGGCCTCGGCCCACTTTGTCAGGTAATCTGTAGCCACTATTATGTATTCAGCATGGGATTGTTTTGCTGGAGGATGTATAGGTCCAATAAAATCTAATCCCCATTTACTAAAGGCTCTGGCTGAAATTAATGGAACTAATGGCATATTATTTCTTCTATTTGGTTGACTCACCCTCTGACACATGTCACATCTTTTTACATAGGTTCTTGCATCAGGAAATAGGGTTGGCCACCAAAATCCAGAATATAATATGAGTTTAGCTGTCCTGTCACTTGAGAAATGTCCACCTGCCACTCCAGAATGTGCCATTTCCAACATTTCCAGATATTTATCCTCAGGAACACAAATTCTTAAATATCCATCCATGCCTCTCTTATACAATTGTTCTCCTATCAATTGATATTCTTCAGAGATTACTTGTAGATTTTTTGAATCTGCACCAGCTATTACTTGTTTTCCTTTCTTCTTCCTTTTCAACTCTTCAATAATATTTCCACTCCACTCTGGATTTTTCTGAAACCAATATAGAGTTATGAAGTCTGAATCTTGCAATGATTGACACTTCCAGCAATTAGCAATGTATTTTGTTACATGTTGAATCTTATTAGGCCAATGTACTCCCATCCTATTGAGATTACTTAGGGTAACTACCCTAGAAGCATGAGTGCAAGGGTTCCAACAATGAGCTCTTTTCAGATATTCCTGTTGATCTTCTTCAGGAGTACAATATTCCAATATGCCTGTATGGTTGAGGTGATACAAGTGGCCAGCTAGCAGCATAAAATTTCTGCTTTGTAATACTAAGTGTGTGTTGTTCCCAAATGTTCTGCACGGTCCCATGGTTAATAATGGTACTAAAGTCATAGCCCACTCAGGAACACTTTCTACTTTGAACAAATAAGTATCTGGTAGGTCATCATCTAAAGGTGAACTGGGTTCTTTAGACTGGATTCTAGATAAATGATCTGCTCTTAAGTGTGTTTTCCCTTGTCTGACCACCACCTCAAACTCAAATTCCATTAGTAAAAGGAACCATCTGACTATTCTACCAGTGTGGCAAGGTTTACTTACCAAATATAGTAAAGCTTGATGGTCCACAAAGAACTCAAACTTGTTGGCCAAAAGGTAATGTCTATATTTTTTTACAGCAAATATCATTCCCAATCCTTCTCTTTCAGTGGTTGTGTAATTTTTCTCGGCTGAATTCAGTTGCCTACTAGCATAAGCCACTGGAAAATCTAATTTGCTTCCTTCTATTGGTTGTGCCAATACACATCCCAAAGCATAATTTGAAGCATCCACATGAACATGAAAAATTTTATCCCACTGGGGTGTTTTCAGAATTAGGGCTGTAACCAAACAAGTTTTTAGGGTTTCAAAAGCTTGGTCACACTCCTTGGTCCACTCAAACTTTGTAATTAGGGTATATAAAGGTTTGGCTATGTCAGCAAACTTGTGTACAAATTTTCTATAGTACCCATAATGTCCCATGAAAGTTTGAAGTTCCTTTACATTTGTTGGTCTTGGAAGTTCTATTATAGCCTTTATTTTCTTCTCATCCGTTGAAATTCCATTTTTAGAGACTATGTGACCTAACATTCTTCCTTGTCTCACAAAGAATACACACTTTTCTGGATTTAAACATACTCTGTATGTTCTGCATTTCCTCAATATATTCTCTAAATCTTGCAAATGATCTTGTCTTTTTAATGAAATAGTACATAGATCATCTACATAAATTTCCATCACACTCCTCAGGAATTCCTTGAAGATATGACACATCAATCTTTGAAAGGTTGCTGGGGCATTAGTCAATCCAAAGGGCATGACCCTAAAAGCATAAATTCCCCATTTTTGTGGAAAAGGCAGTTTTATGTTGGTCTTCCAATGCTATAGGTACCTGATTGTATCCTGAAAAACCATCTAAAAAACTATAAACCTCCTTCTCTACAACTCTTTCGAGAAGGTGATCTGTTATTGGTAATGGATAACTATCTCTTATAGTTGCTGCATTCACCTTCTTCAAGTTAATGCATACCCTAAGTTTCCCATTCTTTTTTGGTACCACAACTATAGGAGATATCCATTCTGTATACTCAATCTCATAAATGAAATTGGCAGCCAACAGCTTGTCAATTTCTTCCTTTATTTTAGCAGAGTATTTATCATTGAATGTGTAATGTCTCTGTTTGCTAGGTTTTGCATTAGGTGTAATAGGAATCTTATGCTCACAGATTTTAGGATCAATACCTTTCAAATCCTTGTAACTATAAGCAAACACATCTCTATAGTTTCTGGCCAAATTTCTCAAAGCCTCTTCTTCTTGGTTTGTCATGTCATCAGCTATTACAATATGTCTTTCTTCCCCATCTTCCTGAGTGATCATGACCTTCTTAGTTTGTTCCTCATTATCATAAGCCTCCCCTTTTTTCTTTTCCCTCTTTGGTTTCATTTTTAGGAGTAATCTGTCTTCTACTTCATAAGTTTTGAAATTTGCTGGTACATCAAACTGTTGATCTTTGTTTGTTTCTTTCTCCTTTTTCTCATGTTCTTGGTTTTCTTCTATTTCCTTGTGTTTGTTTTTCTTATATTTGCCTGAGATTTTATCTTTTATTGCATCCTCAGCTTTACTTCTTCCAAATATTGTGTTTTCCCTTTTTTTAATATCATTTCCTCCTCTTGGTCCTCCTCTGTTTTTGACACCTTTATCATTTGTATTCCAATGTGAAAAACATCATACCCTTCTTCATTGTGAAATTCCACTCCTACATACTCATCACTGGTCAGATCCATGGTAGCCAAAATTTGGTTCCACCCATAGGGCTCAAATTCTTCATCTTTGAATTCTTGTGGTACATAGCTCTCATCTTGTAACTTTCTTCCTTCTACACAATCTTCTGTTCTCAGTCTTCTTTTTCTATTGGTGAGGTTTCTTATCATATTGCACTTCCATAGTGATGATTCAGTTTCAATATGGTCTTCCATCTCTGATTCTTCACTTACTTCTTGATTTTGATGTATTTTATACCATTCTTGAGGAGATATGTCACAATAATGCCCATTTCTTAGGTTCACTCTGGTTATTCTTCCTTTACTTTGAAGGTACAGGCAATCATTACCCCAATCTTGCACAATTTGCATTTTTCTCATAAATGGTCTTCCTAGGATAATTTCATATGAAGTGGATTGTGGAAATTCAACTATGGAAAAGGTATGTTCTATTTCTATTCCACATATGTCCACAATGACCTTTTCCCATATTCCTAGGGGTTTTTCTATGTGTCCATCTGCAAGTTGTAATCTCATTTTGGTGGGTATTAATTCATTTTTTCCCCATTTTTCCCAAGTTTGTTTAGTCATGATGGCCACTCCTGATCCACTATCCAGAATAGCTTTGGCATGATTTTTCTTAAATTGTATTTTTAGGGTTGAGTTTCCCTCTTCTCCTTCACAATATCCTCCTATCTTATCAATGGGAATATACCACAATTCCTCCAATTCCTGCAGTTGTGGATGAAGGTTTCATGATATTGTTTCCCATTTTTTCATTTTGTTCTGTAAGTGAGGATTCTGTTTTATCAATTCTTCCAATGTGGTGTGATATAGAATTGTACATTGTTTATCTATATTCACCTGGAATGTTATTTGTGGGTTTTCTTCCTGATTAATATTTCCTCTTGTTCTTATTGCCTCAGATTCCTCAATTGTTTTTTGAGAATTGTCTACTTCCCCCAGTTTGAGTTGTGCTTCCTGTATGATTTGTTTACACTTCTGCATCCTTTCATGTTCTAAGTCTGGCATAGGATAAGCCATTACATGATCTGTAGCACTTGGTCCCTCTTGAATTCTTCCCTTGTATGCTTTTATCATGGTGTCTAGACTCTGTGAGTTTCTTATCTCTGACTGGGTTTGTGTCTTTTGAGAGGAAGTACTATTTGACTGTTCCCTATTCTCCTCTTCCAAGTTTTTACCCATTCTTTTTTTTCTTTCCCATTTCCCTTTTTGTCTATTTTTCTTCACTTTTGAAACCGATCCTTCATTTTGTTCCTTAGTTGTTCCTTGTTGTTTAGCTTGTGCCCTTGTTATAGCATTTATATTCACTTGGTCAATGTCACTCAATTCTTCTTGTTCCATGATGTTGACTGTTTTCAATGGTATGTTATTAGATGTGTTTTGCTATTTTTGAGGATTTCTTGGACAATCCTTTATTAAATGTTCCCTGCCACAATCCTTACAATAGGCTCCCTCTATTCTTAACGTAGGAGGTTGTGGACAGTCTCTAATGAAATGTTCTCCCCCACATATATAACAAGTTATCTTTGATCCCCCTTTGAACTGAGGTTTTGATTGGACATATAATTATTAGTTATATACATGAATGTGGCTGTATCCATCTCAATTCTCCCATTTCCCAAATCTAGGGCTTGTAGTTCTGGTTCTCTCAGTTCATACCCTTCCCATTCTTCCTGATATCCTTCATGCCATTGATAATCTTCCTTGTATGGTGACCTTATTCTTGAATTTCCCTCCTCTATTGGTGTGTATTTAACTGGTACCACATTTGTTGGTAATGGAGGTTGTTGCCTAAGTACAAGTCTTGGTTGCTCAATATATCCAGATTCTCTTTGACTTGCATAATCTCTCTCCTTAATGGGTTGTTTGTTGTAAAAACCGTCTTCTCTAGTATGATTTGTCCATTTCCTCTCTAGTGTACAGTATTTGAGTGTTTTCCTGTCTTGTAATTGTTGTGGTTTTTGATATGGACATTGTTGTACCAAATGATTTTCTCCACAATTATAGCATTTTTTATTTGTTGTTATCTTGGTATTTATCAGATTGGTTTTAGTGCTGACTTCTAGGGCTTTAGCAATGGCTTGAGCCAATTCTTTTGTTGGTGGAATTTTATCTTCATTTGCTCTAGGTTGATCAAATGCTAATAGGTCTTGACCTCTATTATCTTCCAAATCTATTGCCTCTTTCACACAAGCTCCTAGGTCAGGGCATCTCCTATAATACACTAGGGTTCTCAATTGGGCACTTCTTAATCCTTCTATGAATAGGGATACCTGTCTTGCCATGGAAGGTACTTCTTCTTTAGGACATCTGTCAATGTACTGCTTGAATCTTCTAGCTGCCTCTCTGACATTTTCATCTTTTTGTTGCTTAAAGCTATGTATTAGTGTGGCTGTGCTATGTTTTATTCCGGTCTTTGAAAATTCCCCAATGAAGGCTTCTAGAAAGGATTCAATATCTAGATACATTTCTTTTCTTAAGGGAATGAACCAAGATAAGGCAGGTCCTGTTAGGGTTAAACCAAATGCTTCAAATTGGACTTTGTAATCCTCTACTTCTTCAGCTCTGATTAATTGCCCAAATTCTGCAGCATGAGCATGAGGATCAGAATATCGTTCATATTGATTTTTCATGCATTTGGCTACTTGATATGGTCTAAGCATTCTACCCTGATTTTGCCAATGATGTCGTCTTCTTAGTGGGAAATCATTAATTCCTTCTGGTTCCTTTTCAAAAAGATTTGGGGAAGTATGTGTTCTCCTACCTTGTGATTGTTCACCATTATTGTGAATTCCATGTGGTCTTGGCAAATCTGATTGCCCTAGGTTCTGTTCCCAAGGTCTCTTGTCTGCACATTGCCCTAGGTCATTTGAATTTTCTGGGTCTTGTGAGAAGATGTATACACATCCCTGCCTATCCTCATATCTACCATCTTTGAATTGAGCTACTGGTGTTATGTTCAGGGGAACTTCTAAGTTTCTCAATCTATTGAGAAACTTATGCATTCCATCCTGATATACATAGGTTCCAAACCTATTTGTGTATATATATTTGAGGATGTTTCTATAATCCCTAGTTTTTGTGGACTCATTTGTTTCATTTAAATTCTCCATGTTGTTTTCTTGCCCTAAATCCCTTTCTTGCAAATCCCCTTCTACTGGCTCTATGTCTTTCCTTCCCAGTTCTTGCTGGAAATGTGTGTGCAATTTGTTACCAGACCTAAGGATCATTCAATTAATTTCCATGATTTTGTGCTTAGAATCGTGTTTTCCACGATTTTATGCTCAAAATCGTCTTTATTACGATTCTGTGGTCACAATCGCGTTTTCCACGATTTTGTGTACAAAATAGTGTTTTCCACGATTTTATGAATAAAATCATGTTTTAACACGATTCTGTGATCAAAGTCGTGTTTTCCACGATTTTGTGCTCAAAATCGTAATTTTCACGATTTTACGAATAAAATCGTGTTTATCACGATGTTGTGATTAAAATCGTGTTTTCCATGATTTTGTGCTCAAAATCGTGTTTTCCACATCAAAATCGTGTTTTTCACGATTTTATGAATAAAATCGTGTTTATCACGATGTTGTGATAAAAATCGTGTTTTCCACAATTTTGTGCTCAAAATCGTGTTTTCCTCGACTTTGTGTTCAAAATCGTGTTTTTCAAGATTCTATGTTCAAAGTCGTGTTTTTCACGATTTTGTGATCAAAATCGTGTTTTCCACGATGTTGTGATAAAAATCGTGTTTTTCACGATTCTGTGGTCAAAATCGTGTTTTTCACGATTTTGTGATCAAAATCGTGTTTTCCACGATTTTGTGTTCAAAATTGTGTTTTTCACGATTTTGTGATCAAAATCATGTTTTCCACGATTTTGTTCCCAGACAATCGTGATTGCTCATAATCGTAAATAACACGATTTTCTTATGAAAATCGTGTTCTGGGAATCGCGATTTTGTGCTTTGTTCAAAGAATCGCGATTTTGTGTCTGACTATAGAATCGCGATTCTGTTCAATTTTTTGAAAAATTTTCCAGGTATTGATTTTCAAATTTTTATTTCTTCTATAGAATCGCCTTATCTAGTTTTTAACATGTAATGAAAAAGTTAACTCAAAATAATATTTTTTTCCACTGAAAGTTGAAAAACTCAGATTATCACGATTTCGTGATTTTGGTTATTTTGTGCTTTTTTTTGTGTTTAAACATCATGTGAACTGAAAGAAATACTCAAAAATTATATTAGGGACCTCTTGCTTGCTTGATCAGAATATCTCCAAGGCTTGTGTTCTGCAGAAAATCGCGACTCTGTCCTTGCTCTCACTCTCTCTTTCTCACACTCAAATGAGTTTCTTCTGAAATCTAAGGATTTTATAGTGTCCACACAATCGCGATTTTGTTCAATTTTCATTGATTTTCACTTTTTTACTTGTCCAATTTCATTCTTCCACAACTTTTTTGTTTTTAATCCTCAATTCTTAATCTTTCATGATTAATCACTCCCATTAGCTTTTGATGAAAATTGCGATTTTGTACTTTTCCACCTTTCTCACTTGATACTCAATTTTCCTTGATTCTTTGGAATTTAGCTTCCTTCACTTTCTCAATATTAATGAAATCTCTTGCAATTACCTTTCTCCAAAAACCCAATTGTACTCAAATTTCCCAAAAATTTTTCTCTTACAGAAAATCGCGATTTTGTGCAGAGAATCGTGATTTTTCTGTATTTCCTATTTTTTGCAATTTTGAGTATTCTTTTCTCTTGTTTCCCTTTAGTACCCTTTACCAATTCTAGTTCAACTATCACTTGTAATCTTGCATCATAATCACAAAATTATCCAGAAAATCGCGATCCTGTGCAGAGAATCATGTTTTTTCTAATTTTCTAGTTTTTGGCAAATTTTTTGCTTTCTTACCACTTGGTCTCTTCCACACTTGTCAACAAAACTTCAGTCCAACTTCCTAAGGAGAAAAGAAATTTGTTTGATTGTTTTAGTGAATTTTATGAATTTTTTTTGTATTTTGCCCTAAATTAAGGTAAACACTTCACTTAGGGTTTCTTGTTTGGTGATCTATTGATCTTGTGTTCCTTGATTGGTTATACTCTCCTATGCTTTGGCTATCACAACAGTTTATGAGCAAAATTTCCCAAAGAAAATTGTGTTAAGAAATGCAAATGTCAATTTTTGCAAAGATAAACTCAACCATTTCTCTTTTCAAGATGCAATTCAACTTTTCTCAAGATTATTACTTTGACTTGGTTACCAATGGATCTTATCTACTTGCATCTAGCTACTTAACTTGACTTTTCCTTAATACAATCTTGTCATCTTCCCAAGATCAACAATTTTGCTTAGTACTAAATCAAAAAACACTCTACAAATGCAAGAATAGACACATTTTACCTTATCATCAGCTTTCTTGATTCAATTTTTCACACACCTGCACTTTACTTCCAAAAAATGATATGAGCAATTATCAATTTGGAGAAATTTCAACATTTCTTATTCTCAAAAGATTATCTATTGTTTTCTTTTCCCAAAAGACAAACAAAGAAATCTACCTTTTCATGTTTAAATTTCTTGATTAAAGAGTATTACCTTTTCCATGTGTTCAATACCATCACATTAGAAGATCCAACAAGGTCCAACTTCAATGAAGCTTTTGATATACTCCCCGGCAACGGCGCCAAAAAATGTTTGTTATTGATCTTTGGAGTTGTCCTCTCCAATCATTTAGCATAAAGAATTAACAATACATCTTTAATTGTCAATCCTGGAAGTATACATGAGACCACAGCCCCTTCTACATGATAGAATCCAAGAAATAAGAGGTATTTCTTGGTAAATGGCTGGATTTTTGAGAATAATGAAGATGAAGAGGAATCTCTAGGGTTTGGATTATCTTGAGCAAATCTCCATCATTTTCCACAATCTTGGTGTCTAAAGCATGTTATTTTCTCAGCAGAATACAACCATGAAGTCAAAACTCAAAAATGTTACCTGTACCATCCAGACGAGACAATCGCGATTCTGTAAAATCAGACGATTTTCATCTCTAGCACCATTCTTCATCAATTTCTCACTCAACATATCAATAATCAGCTCTCTTCATACACATTCAACAGAAATACACAATAGAAGCTTACAAATCTCCATGGATACACAAGGAATAGACTCATAATTCAAAGAAATCACACAAAGAGGAGAAAACACGATTTTTAGCAGGAAACTCTCTCTTCACTTGGATAGCATGTAAACAAATAATCAACCAACCCCCTCATAATAGAGGAAATTGTCTTTTATACATTTTCAAGTGTCCCTTTTCACACTTGAATTTTGGTCCTTTCCTCTATTATTCTAAAAATATGCTATCTAGGAGTTTCCAAAAATTCTAGAAAAATTACATAAGGTTCTACTCTACATAAGGAAGACTCTTCCTTATTTTTACATCAGTTACATAAATATTTTTACAAGTTTTGGACATTTTACAATTGTTTCTCATCAAAAAATACTACAAAAAATACTTCTTCCAACAAGTGGCAACAGATTGCCACGGTTAAGCAAGCTCCGACGGAAATAGTACTAAGATGGGTGACCTCCCAGGAAGTATCGGGAACCTCTATCTTCCTTGATCGTTGAGGTCCTCCCTCGCGCGTAGCCAATAGTGCCAACAGTGACTTTGGTGACTCGGATGACAAGGTATGTCAAGGTTTATGCCTTGGTCACCACCTTTGTCATAAGCCTTGGAGAAAGCCTTCCGTGCATGGGCAGATGCTTGCTTTGCTTGCACAAAAGGAACAAAGCTTTTGCATCAAAATGCTCTGATACCAGCGAAGTATTTTGATGGCGATGCACCACAGTGCACTCTGCTTCTTGAGAGCTCCACGATGATATCCTCGGAGTAGAAAAACGAGCTCCAAGCACTACACACAATACTTTGCACAGAGGTTGCAGAATACACAAAAAAACACAATACACAAGGAGCACAAACACAAACTTCTTAGGTGTTACAAATGCGGTCGAACTTACAATATGTGGCTGACCAGACCACTATATGTTTTATTAAGGAACATATACAAAGAATTGTTTGGTGTCCATTTGGCCTTTCACATGGACACTAATGATAACAATCTCTCACTAAAGGCCAAGATGGCCAAAGTAACTATGGGAGAAAAATAAAGAATGATAAAGAATACCTGAGTGTAAGTATACAAACTTGATACTAGTGAAGTATTTTTTTGGCAATGCACCACAATGAAATCTCCTTCTTAAGATCTCCACGACGATGTCCTCT
This sequence comes from Ceratopteris richardii, assembly GCA_020310875.1. Lineage (NCBI taxonomy): Eukaryota > Viridiplantae > Streptophyta > Polypodiopsida > Polypodiales > Pteridaceae > Ceratopteris > Ceratopteris richardii. The sequence continues at coordinate 123,582,968 of CM035409.1, forward strand.
GTGTAGAAAATCGAGCTCTAAGTACTGCACACGGTACTTTGCACAGAGGCTATAGAATATGCAAAAAAACATAATACACAAGGAGCACAAACACAGACTTCTTAGGTGTTACAAATGCGGTTGAACTTATAGTATGTGGCTGACCACACCACTATATGTTTTATTAAAGAACATATACAAAGAAGTGTCCGGTGGCCATTTGGACTTTCACATGGACACTAACAATAATAATCTCCCACTAAAGGCCAATATGGCCAAAGTAACTATGGGAGAAAAATAAAGAATGATAAAGAATACCTGAGTGTAAGTATACAAACTTGATACCAGTGAAGTATTTTGATGGCAATGCACCACAATGCATTCTCCTTCTTGAGAGCTCCATGACAGTATCCTTCGAGTAGAAAACCGAGCTCCAAGCACCATACAGAGGCTACAGAATACACAAAAAAATAGAGTACACAAGCGTCACAAACACAGACTTCTTAGGTGTTACAAATGCAGTCGAACTTAGAGTCTGTGGTTGACCAGACCACTATATGTTTTATTAAAGAACATATACAAAGAAGTGTCTGGTGGCCATTTGGCCTTTCACATGGACACTAACAGTAACAAGAAGGGCAAACCCCCATATTGTAAATACAATCCTGATGGATGAGCTCATTCAAGAACAATCAAAGGAACCAACCAATTTGGAAGAAGCACTCCATGATCTGAATTGGAGGCCAATTATGCAAATAGAATATGACAACATCATGAAGAATGGAACTTGGGAGCTAGTGGATTGACCGCCTAAACATAAAGTCATTGACACCTAGTGGGTCTAGAAGCTAAAGTGCAAGGATAATAGAAATTTGGATAAGTACAAAGCAAGACTTGTTCCACATGGCTACTCACAAGTTGAAGGGATTGACTTTTGTGAATCGTTTTCTTGATTGCAGGGATGACTACTATACGAGTAGTACTCACAATGGTTGCACATAAACGATGGCCGGTCTATCCCATGGATGTCAAATCAACATTCTTGAATGGAGACCTCAAGGAGGAGGTATACTTCTCTCAGCCACCAGGTTTTGAGGTTCTCTATTTAGAGAACAAGGTATATAAGTTGAAGAAAGCATTATATAGGCTGAAACAAGCCCCTAAAGCATGGTACCCATGGATAGATAAGTATCTCTTGAATCTAGGTTTCAAAAGATGTGCTTTTGATGCTAACTTATATGGTCTAAAGAGAGAAGGGAAGACAATTAATTGTGCTTGTACTCTATGTAGATGACCTTGTGATTATAGGAAATGGTGATGTTACTCTTCAACAAACGAAAGATGCCTTGAGTTCAAAGATTTGAAATGAAAAATTTTGGCTTAATGCATTATTGCTTAGTCCCTGAAGTATGGCAGGAATCAAGAAATATTTTCATCTCTCAACAAAAGTAGGCAAGATATATTTCGAAGGCATTCACCATGGAGGATTGCAAGGAGATTTCTACACATATGGAGGTCAACACAAAATTATCTATTGAAGATAATTCATCTCCATTGGATATTGGAAGAATAGGACATTAATTGGAAGTCTCATCTACTTGTGCAATAGCAGACCAGACATCTCCTATGTCATTGTATTACTAAGCAAGTTCTCTAATAAGCCTTGCCAAAATCATTGGAAGGCAAGCATGGAGATATGCAAGTATGTGAAACAAGCCATTAATTATGGTATTCTCTATGAAGAAGGATCTTCTCTACTTGGATATTGTGATTCAAATTTGGAAGGAGATATTGATACCAAAAATCATTTTCTAGATATTGCTTTTGTTTAGGATCTGGGATTTTCACCTGGATCAGTAAGAAGCAACCAGATGTAGCATTATTATCTTCTACTGAAGGTGAGTACAAGGCACCATATGTTGCAGCATGTGAAGCAATATGGTTGAGAAGGATCCTATGGCAAATAGGAATACAGGGAGAGTAGGCTACATGGTTGAAGTGTGATAATCAAAGTTGCATGGCCATTGCCAAGAATCGTTTTTTTCATGCACATACCAAGCACATAGAAATTAAGTATCACTATGTGCATGAGATGATCGAGGATGGGGTCGTGAAGATAAGACATTGTCCAAATTCATAAAATGGAGCAGACATCTTCACCAAGGCTCTTGGGAGAGAGCAACTTCATCACCACTTTCCAAAGCTTGGCATTGGATCAAGGAGATAGTAGTTCATTGCAAGGTGGACATTGAGGGTGGGTGTTAGATATACTCAATACTACACTCTCAAACGATCCATGGTGTTCTAAGTTGTAAGGCCCCCATTATGAGGAGAAGCCATTGTGACAGCCCGAACATTTGTGATACCCTAACTCCCAAGTTAGATGAGGTCTATGTGTGACATTGATGGTAATAGATGATCTTTGTGAGCCTATCCATTAGTTTAGGTAGGGCATAAACTTTTGGGCCATTGGGTTTCCATTCAAGGTGAAAATAAAGGCCTTGTGGCACTGCTCAGATTCCCATAGAACCTTAATGGCCAGAGTGCAAAAGAGGGCTTGCCCCCTTCTACAAGGTCCATGGGGGCTATCCCCTCGGCCTATAGGGCCAATATAGTAGGACTTTTGGTCATGGAGATATTTTCAAATTGTATATTTTGTCGACTATTTTGTATCTCCCGGCCACGTTTATCTACACCGACCCCCCATGTAAAATCTATATAAGCATGGCCCATGTGTAGCTTCATATAGCATTGCGCACTAGTAAGCCCTTCATCCAGAGTCTATCTAGATTGCCATCTAAGCTCCGCATTGGGAGTGCACGTGGACAATACCATCATTCTAGTTGCATTAATCTTGGAAATATGAGAATTTGAGTTCTCTACCTCTCATTCTATGTCTATCTTTGTCTGCATTTTTTCTCTCAACACTATCTATTAATCTATTCCATTGTGTTGTTATTTCTTACAGTAAGTTCATTTTTAATGTTGTTGATGGTAGATCTTCCACATTGTTAGATGCTTTATATGTGTCAAGGATCAAGAAAAATATATCGTCAATTTGAGCATTAGCCAAAATCAGCTCGGTTGTCCGATTTGTTGATGAAAGATTAAGAGTTCATGATCTCTCAAATGGTGATGTTATTATTGCTTCTTGAAGTTTATGTCATATGCAAAGCTTTGGCATGCATGGTTTCTTCATCTAAATTTTTCTAGTTTGCTCTACCTATAAAAATCTCAAATGGTATCCTCTCTGCCCAAGTACCAAGGAGACATCAGTTAATGCAAATGATGGGATGACACTTTGTTGTCTTGTTTTATAGGTAGACAATCAAATGTTGGTCCTAATGAGGCAATATCTTGACCTTTAGAGGTTCCACATGTTGATGTAGACCATTCCATTTTTTTATGGAGACTATGTTGCACTTGTTGATGAGAGGGTTGACATAGAAGAGCCTAAAACTATGCCTAAATGGCTGGTGTAGACTTTGAGAGATAGCAAACTAGATGCACTTTTTCATATTGTACCCCTTCAAGCTCTCATAGTGCTTACCTTGCATGAGATTGTTGCGCAACAGCTTCCTCTGAATGGCGAGTTACATGAAGAATTGTATGTATTTTAGCCTCGTGTTTTTGTCCAGAAAGGGAATGAAAACAAAGTGTGCAGGTTGAAAAAGGCATTGCACAGTTTAAAGCAAACACCACATATTTTGTATGAAAAGATACATGCCTACTTGATTGCACATGGTTTTGAGAAGATTTCAACTAAGAGCACCTTATATGTTAAGCATGCAGATGATGTACTTCTTATCATTGTTGTATTTGTTGATGACATGTTGCTCACTAGTCCTAATGAGAAGCATATTGCTGAATTTAAGGTTGATTTTCATGCCTCTTTTGAGGTTTCCAATTTGGGGCATTTGCATCATTATTTGAGCATTCACTTTATGCAAGTTGATGGAGGAATAGCTTTGTGTCAAATATATATTGGCACATTATTGAAGGGTTTCAGCCTTGAGGATTGTAAGAATATTTCCACTCCCATGAAAACATATTTATGGTGGAGTCTTCATGATTTTGGAGATGCATTTGATATTATTTGTAATCAACTATTGTTGGATCCTTGATTTACTTGTGGATAACTTGGCTTGATGTTAAGTTTGTTGTCCCTCATATGAGCAGGTTTATGCATTGCTCAGGTGTTAAGCATTGGCAAGTGGTTAAGCACATCTTTCGCTACTTGAGTGGTACCTAGCTGCTTGGGTTGTTTTATCCCAAGGGGTAACTTTTTTTTTACTCAGATTGGGCTAGTTACTATGACACTCATGTGTAACAATTGTTTTTGCTTCGTCCTTGGTAGCTCACACATATCTTGGTTGAGCAAGAAACGATCTACTTTGGCCACTTCTAGTTGTGAAGTTGAGTATAGGAAAGATGGTCATTACCTCTCAAAGTACTACATGGAACACCCACTCCAACAAGGTTCTATCAGGGATGAAAAACTTGATAGGGGGGGAGTGTTGGCACTCAAGGTCAAGCACAAGGTGCGTGAACGCATCAAAGAAGTGGACACACAAGAAGATAGAGCATGTCGGGAGTTCCAAGAAGTGTATGTCAAATTTTCAGAAGAAACCCCTATAAAAACAATAATTTGATCACTAAAAACCATTATAAACACCATTTCACATTTTGCAACTCCGTCTTGTTCAAGACAAGGAGTCAAGCTTTAGGAGTATTATAAGTATTTAGATACCAATTATCATGATTTTTAGACTCTGTTTGAGCCCTCAAATAAGCCTTGGCGCCTATTTTTAATTAGGCTAGACACTAGGTCTGGACATGGCTAAAACTAGTAAAAAAACTATAAAAAGAGCTAGAGAGCTCATTTTTTAGGCTATTCAGTGGAGAGGAAAATTTTTGAGGTTAGCAAGTTAGAGAGAGAGCTTCTTGAAGAGTGTAATCGAGTTATTGAGAATCAAAGATTCCATTGTTCTTATCTTTGTTATCTTGCCTTGTGTGTGTGTGTGTGTGTGCTTCGTGGATTGACAAGTAAAGGAGGTGGTGCTCATGCTTGGGCTGCAGTGGTCTTCCATGAGTCATTTGAAAGCACTAACTTTAAGCAAACAATGTTGGTCAAAGTAGTCTCTCCAAAAAAATGCCCAAGAGTCACAAAATTATCTCACTTAAATATTATCTAATTTCTAAGTATTGCTCACAATATCATAATGCCCATGGAAACTTGGGGAGAGTTTCTCATGTATAGAAAATGTTTAGGAGGGGTGGCACAAGGTGGAATGACTCCACATGTGACATAGTATCCTCTCCTAGAAAGAGAGAGAAGAAGAGGGGAAGGAAATGGACATGGTTTTATAGCCTCTCTTCCTTTAGCATGATCCATCACACCTCCATCCAAGCTATCCAAAAATACTCAAAATAGAAACATTTTCAATGCTTAGATACATCAAGTTAGTGCTTTAATATTCATACATTATCACGTTTCTGAAAACATGGGTTATAGTATTTATTCTTGAAAATAATCTATTTGAATTCTTGTCAAAGTAGGTGGTTGTTGGCACTCAAGGTCAAGGACAAGGTGCAAGAACGCATCAAAGAAGTGGAGACACAAGAAGAGGGAGCATGTAGGGAGCTCCAAGAAGTATATGTCAAATTTTCAAAAGAAACCCCTATAAAAACAATGATTTTGATCACTAAAAACCATTGTAAATATCATTTCACATTTTTACTCCATTTTGTTCACGCCGAGGAGTTCTCAAGCTTGAAGAGTATTAGAAGTATCTACGTACCAATTTTCATGAATTTTAGACTCTATTTGAGCCCTCAAACAAGCCTTGAAACCTACTTTTCAACTAGGTCAAACATTCGGTCTGGATAGGGCCAAAACTAGTCAAAAAACTATAAAAAGAGCTATAGAGAAACTAAATTTCTTAGACATGTAACATAAAATATTGGGATCTTAACTTCTATCACTAAACTGTCTTCCATGTCTACACATTCCTTGATGCACTAATATATAGTGGCTAATCTACAAATCTATAGTAAGGAATTCAACTATCCATTAAGAAGCCTCTCCTACCTCAACCATCTATCCATGTATCTTTTGTATCATATTTCTATTGGTATTATATACTCATGATTTGATTGTTTGAAACTATAAATCAAAGAGGAGGAATCATGTTCCACTCCCCTTTTTGAAAATTGCTTGATAAATTCTTCTTCAAGTCATCTTGGTTTCCAAAACCATTAATAGAAAAATTATGGAACTAGTGTAGAGCTATTCCCAATAACATCTAGCTAGACACTTCACAATGAGTGGAAAAAATGATGTTTTCTTTAGATTTTAGGACTTATTTGAATTCAATTATATAATCATTAGGATGAATAGAACCATCATAACAACTCTTTTGCTTGTGATGGTCAAAGGAATATATCTATGTTTTAATGTCTTTGATTTGTGTGCACTATCATTCTAGTTGGATCTTGTAGTTGGTTTTAACTTCTTGTTCTTATGGCGGTAATCCTACATGCAGGTGTGACGAACTATTCCCTATTGGGACAATCATTGGTTCAATGATTTGATTCATTCTTGTAGACAACTTCCTCATTGATGTCTTGCTATCTCTTTTCTTTGTTTCCTTGGATTCCCTCACCTAAAGGATTTGGACTCAACCCAATTGAGCCTTTTTTCTCTAGGTTTTCTCTCCTTGCTTTGCCATGAACCAATATGTATTCTTGGATTTTTCTACATAGAGGATATTGTGCTTTAATATTCGTAGATTATAACCCTCTTAAAAATATGGGATATAGTATTTATTTCCCACAATACTCTATTTGAAATCTTGTCAAAATAGCTAGTCCTCCATGAGTCGTTTGAAAGCACCAACTTTAAGCAAATGGTGTTGGTCAAAGTAGTCTTTTGTGTAGGTGTACATGAAACTTCTTAGAAGAAGTCTTCTTGATTTTCACCATCACTGAAGGCATTGTCTATCAATACTTTACCTAGCTCATTAGTATACCAAAAAAATACAATGCTTCTTCTTTTTTCTCATAGTAGTTAACACATATTTTCACCACTAGATCTTCTGTAACAACTAGCGCACTTGGGTCCCTTATCCTTATCATTTCTTTTTTTTAGACATCTAGGTAGACTAGCATGCCTAAAACATTGTGCTTATGAACCTATAAGGTAATCTAGTACTCACTACCTAATGGACCTACTTCCTCATTATTCAGAAAAGCACTTTGCATACCTTCAAATGCTAACATCCAATCCACCTCCAAATCGTAGTTACTACTAGTTGAGTGTGAATTTGTCTAATTTTTTCTCATGCCACAAATCCTTATTGAAGAGAAGTGGCTTGGTTTTCCTTCCTAATCCAAGTGCATTCACAAAGGTGTGATATTTTTTTATCAAGTAATCACACTCTATGAATCAGTCAAATATTTTTATTTTTCTTGAGATTTTTCTTTAATGTGCTCCAATAACTTTTATTACACACATAGACATTTGTTGCACCAATTGAATTATCATGATAGCTAACATATTCAATCCAAGTGTTAGGAAACATTTTTTTAAAGCTCCAAAAAAACTGCCCAAGAGTCACAAGAATTATCTCACACAAATATTATCTAACTTCTAAGTGTTGGTCAAAATATCATAATTCCCAAGGAAACTTGGGGAGAGTTTCTCATGTATATAAAACGTTTGAGAGGGGTGGCACTAGGTGGAATGAATCAACATGTGACATAATGTCCTGTCCTAGAAAGAGAGAGAAGAAGAGGGAAGAAAATGTGCATGGTTTTATAGCACCTCTTCCTTCAGCATGATTAATCACAACTCCATCCAAGCTATCCAGAACTACTCAAATAGAAACGTTTCCAATGCTTAGATACATCAAGTTAGGTATTTTCCTTACTTCAAAGAAAATATAGTCCTCGAAATCCATCACACAACTTTTCGTGCACTTATCCCATTTATTGTACTCAATTGATTTTTCTTTTTGTCATACCTTATGGATATTTTATTGAACCAATTTTATCACAAATCTATAGATTAACAAACATCAACCTCAAATTCTTTTGAAACAAAATTTTAATTTCACTCATCTTTCAAGTTTTGTTGCATTTTTGTAGGGAAAATTATCACATGAGCTTGTTGCTTGTAGACTATAGACCCCACAAGCTATTGGGGAGCTTTGATTTTGGGAGCTTGCAGAAGTCAAGTGATGCACCTAACACATGCAATATAATTATTGCATGTGTTAAATGAAGACAATGTCTTGGGAATAGGTTGGAAATAAGGGATGAAATGATTAGAGATTATTTTCTCATACATTTCCAACCCAAACCCCCTTATCTCACATATCTACACATAGAGGATGATCAAACCTACATTCTCATCAAGAAGGAAGTATAAATTCCTCAAAAAATAAGAGAAATTCCACTTGAAGTAATCTATAGAGTGACATCCTAACACTCTTCATCACACAATGAAATATCCTTATGAAAAAACTCAAGGGAAATGACCTCCTAGGCTAGCTACCCCCTTGTGTCTCTTTTATGCATATAAACAAGAATGAGAGAAAGGAAACTTCAAAATGAGTGCATAAAGTAAGTTAACACACTAAGTGAAGAAATTTGTAGTATGCTCTACTCTCAAGAATTTTTCAAATTTGGATACATGATCATAAGGATCAATATACCCGTCATAGAAAAGTTTCAATGCACTTCAACACTTGGGATGGTCAAAGGTGTTGGCCTAGCTCTAGAATACTTTGGATCAAGTTTATAGCTTACACATTTTCTTTTATGTTTGCTTGGGCATTTGCATGCACTACTTGAGTGTTTTTTTCTCAAGGTAATGCCCTAGATTGGAGTCTATCTTGTGGGGCTACTTAAAATCTAGACTTTCTTTTTTTGGATTATCAAAAGGATTATGAAAGGGATTAGTGCTTCTTGCTAATCTACTTCTATTTCCTTGAAAATGGGTCCCTCATTACCCGACTTTTCACCAAGAGAATGTTAGGAATTCGGCCTTGTGTGTGGTTTCTTTGAGTCATGTACCTCTTGATAAGAGTTTCTTGCTTTATCCATGAACTCAACAGGTAATATTCAAATGAAAACATTTTGAAACTCATACAAAATCACTCTTTTAGTAGGTGGAGTTATAGTGTTGTTAGACCAAAATTGCTTGCGAGTGAGTTTTTCTACATAAATTACTTTATAGGAAGGTTCATACCAAATCAAAGTGAGTTTGGATGTGTTGTTTGTTGGAACATCAGGCTTACACTATGATTGAGGTGGATTTGATCCATAAAAAATCTATCACTTGGATTACATCAAAAGAATATCCATTGGAGAGTTCTTTTACTTATGCTCACTTATTGTATTTTTTTAAAAGATTTTTCATGGATCTTTTACCATTGTAAAAGCTTTGAGATTTACACATGTAAAAATAGAAAGAGAGAGCCAAAATTCCACAAATTTTTGGTAGTTGATTTCCAATCAATCAAGTAATCAATCACTTAAAAGCAGATCAAACTAGATCTTCACTTTTTCTAGATTGTAGGAAAGTGAATTGATTCCCTCCAACAACTCTTACTACCTTCATTTGAGTTCAAAATCCACTTGTAGAAGTTGTGGATCACTTCTAGAGTCTATATAAAGACTTCAAATCACTTGTAAAATACAATGGAAGCAATATACATACACTTGTGACCATCATTGTCTTGCTCCTTCATTTTTTTGCATCATCTTCTTCACCAACAGTAAGCTTGCAGAGGCTGTTGATCTCTTTATAGGCCTCCAAATTGGATTATTCATGGCCATTGGAAACGTATTAGTGTCTAGTTTATGCCTATAAATTTGGAAAGCATTTGGTTTAGTAGATTGGGAGAAATCGTAGTTTTGTTGTCTCGGGGTCAATCTCTGCGTATTCGGAGGAACCACCATTGAGTGTCTGGTTCATTCCTATAGCATATTTTTCTTATTCCTCATACTCTTGTGCATTATATACACTCAACCCTATGTGTATCACTCCCATAAAGGGATTTTTTCTAATTGTAATCATGCTGGTCACTATGAGCATTTGGAGTTCATTGTCTCATCCAAAGATAGTAAGTTTTTGAGCTAGTCGATGTGCAACCCTATCTGTCTTGTATCGACTCTCTCTCCTTGATGCTCCAAAGTATGTAGTGCATTTTATTAGACTTATCGCATGTCTATAAGGTCTATTTTAGTCTCCATAATCTCAAGGGGAAGCATGGTAGAATCTTTACTTTTGAAGTAGGAGAAACGAGGAACATAGCTCTATTCACTTTTGGGTCTCAAACCCTAAGTCAGCTTGAAGTGTGGCATAAGAGACTTGCTCATGTGAATGAAAGAATGTTGAAGGATATATGAAGGGATCAAAGTGTTCTAGGTTTTCCAAACATATCAAAGCAACACATGATCAACAATTGTTATGCATGTCAGATTGGGAAGGCACAAAGACAACCATTCAACCACAAAGGCTACATCCACAACAACTTATTGGACTTAGTACATACAGATGTATGGGGACCAAGTCAAGAACCTTCATTGGCAAGATCAAGGTATTATGTCTCATTTATTGATGATCATAGTAGATGGATTGTTCTATACTTTATCAAGAGTAAGAATGAAGTGTTTGATTGCCTCAAAAAGTATCTAGCACATGTGGAGAATCATACAGGTGGATCACTCAAGAAGCTCAGATCTGACGGATGGGGAGAATACTTCTCCAAAGAGTTTGATGAGTTCTTGCAGGAAAAAGGTATCAAAAGGGAAGTGACTACCAGATACTCTCTTCAACTGAATGGAATCGCCGAGAGGAGAAACAAGAAATTGGTTGGATCAGTCAGAACACTTGAAGAGAAGAAGTTGCCACATTATCTATGGGCATAAGCTATTTCAACTGTTATGTACCTTGTCAATAGACTACCATCCAAATCACTTCAAGGTATGACTCCTTATGAAGCATGGCATGGAAGAAAACCTAGTCTTGGACATTGCAAGGTGCTTGGTTGTTTAGCTTATGTTCATGTACCATCACAAATAAGAGGTAAGCTAGATGAAAGCACAACAAAGGTAGTGTTTATTGGATATGATTCAACTCAGATGGGTTACAAGTTCTATAATCCTTCAACCAAGCAATTCTCTATAAGTAGAGATGTTGTGTTTGAAGAACACAGATCTTGGTATGATGAAGACAAACAAAAGGTAACTCTATCATATGATCTTGATTCTACTTCTCATCAATTAGGAAGCAAGCATGATACCCATGCCCAAGATCCAAGAAGTGATACAAATGATGACCAAGATGAAAGGGAAAAAGATTAAAATCTATGGAAGTCAAGAGGCAAAGCAAAGACGCAAGAGGGTGGAGAATTCTCCAAGCAAGCTCCTAGAAGATCAACAAGAGAGAAGAAACAACTAGAAAGGTATGGATATGATTCCACATTTTTTTACAAAGCATTCAGTCTACTTGGCAAAAGACTCAATTTTAGAGGAACCCTCAACCTATAAAGATGCAAAGGGAAACCCTAATTGGGAAAGGCCACATGAAAGAAGAAATAGATGCATTGAAGGAGATGGACACTTGGGATTTGGTTCCAATGTCATTGAATCAAAAGGTAATTGGTTGCAGATGGGTATATAAAGTTAAAAGAAACTCAGATGGATTAGTTTGCAGGTACAAGGCAAGATTGGTTGCCAAAGGATGCTTACAAAATCATGGTATTGACTATGAGGAAACATTCTCACCAGTTGCAAAGATGACTACAATCAGAACATTGATAAGTGTAGATGCTACAAGGAATTGTAGACTCCTCCAACTTGATGTGGAAAATGCATTCTTAAATGGTTGGATAAGTGAAGATGTATATGTATACATGTCACAACCACCAGATTTTGAAAACCCTAATCATCCATCTTATGTTTGTAGACTTAAGGAAGCATTGTATGGATTGAAACAAGCTCTTAGATCTTAAAATTATAGGTTGGTTACATACCTTCAAGATCAAGGGTTCAGACCTAGCAACACAGATCCTTGTCTATTAATCAAAAGTGATCACAATGAGGTTATCTATATATGTGTATATGTAGATGATATTATTGTGATAGGTGATGATCTAAATGGCATTCAAAGGATCAAGAGACACATGCAAGAGGAGTTCAAAATCAGTGACTTAGGTGAGCTCACATATTTCCTAGGTATGCAGGTGATATACACAGATGAAGGAATGTATTTGACTAAGAGAAGATACATTCAAGATCTACTTCTTAAGTTCAAAATGGAAAACCCAAAGCTTGCAAGTACACCTTTGGAGATGAATCATAAACTTAGTGTTTATGAAGTTGAGAAAATTGAAGACATTAAAGTATATCAAATCCTGGTAGGTTGTTTGATATATGCTACTCATACAAAGGCAAGTATCTCAAAGGTACAATCAATGAAGGTATATTCTATCTTTACTCTTCAAATTTGGATATCAAAATCTATTTAGATGCAGATTGGGCAGGAGCAAAGGATGATAGAAGAAGTACCTCTGATTAGTTAGCATTTGCAGGTTCAAAGCTAGTGTCACAGAGTTCCAAGAAGCAACCTACAATAACTTTATCCTAAACTAAAGCAGAGTACAAAGGTTTGACCATAACAACTCAAGAGGCAATATGGTTAAAATCATTGTATACAAATTTGGGACTTGTGAGTTCCAAACCTCACATATTTGGAGATAATGTAAGTTCCATGCATCTAGCAGCAAACCCTATTTTCCATGCAAGAACTTAACACATAGAGGTTCATTACCACTTCCCCAGGGAGAAGCTCATGGAAAAGGAGATTGATATTTCTTTTGTTCCAATTGAAAAGCAAGTATCAGATATGATGACAAAGGCACTTGATGGAATAAAGCTTTGTAGATTCAAAGCTATGGAAGGTATTCAACCTATTAGAGAATGAAGACTCAAGCATACTTTAGCTTGAGGGGAAGCTGTTGGAACATCAATCTTACACTATGCTTGAGGTGGATTTGATCTACATCAAAAAGCTATCACTTGGATTACATTAAAAGAATATCCATTGGAGAGTTCTTTTACTTATGCTCACTTATTGTATTTTTTAAAAAGATTTTTCATGGATCTTTTACCATTGTAAAAGTCTTGAGCTTTACACATGTAAAATTAGAAAGAGAGAGCCCAAATTCCACGAATTTGTGGTAATTGAGTTGCAATCAATCACCTAAAAGTAGATCAAATTAGATGTTCACTTTTCCCAGATTGTAGGAAAGTGAATTGATTCCCTCCAACAACTCTTACCACATTCATTTGAATTAAAAATCCAATTGTAGAATTCGTGGATCACTTCTAAAGTCTATATAAATACTTAAAATCACTTGTAAAATACAATGGAAGCAATATACATACACTTGTGACCATCATTATCTTGCTCCATTTTTCTGCATCATCTTCTTCGCCAATAGTTAGCTTGTAGAGGCTGATGCTCTCTCTACAAAGCTCCAAATTGGACGAGATATGTATCATTGGAAAGATATTAGTGTCTAGTTTATGCTTGTAATGCTCAAAGTATTTGGTTCAATAAATTGGGAGAAATCCTAGTTTTCATATCTTGGGGTCAATCTCTACGTATTCCTAAAAAATAGGAGGTACCACTGTTGAGTGTCTAGTTCATTCCTATAGCATATTTTGCTTATTCCTTATAATCTTGTGCATTATATACACTCAACCCTATGTGTATCACTCCCATAAAAGCATTTTTTCTAGTTATAATCATGCTGGTCGCTATGGGCATTTGAAGTTCATTGTCTCATCTAAAGATAGTAAGTGTTTTGAGCTACTCGATGCACAACCCTATCTGTTTTGTATCGAATTTCTCTCCTTGATGCTCCAAATTAGATAGTGCATTTTATTGCACTTATTGCATGCCTATAAGGTCTATTTGAGTCTCCATAAGCTCAAGGACTGGTCTTGTGCTGGTTGGCTGGACCAAACTTCATCACTTCACAACTCACTTTTCTACCTCTTACAAGCTTCTCCAAGTTCTTTCATTGTCTAGGATCATCCCAACTTTAGCTGTGGGAGGAACTTTAGGAGGTCCACTTTTATTGTCATTTTTTTCTTGATCCAACTCAATCTCTCCCTTGTCATTTGTGTGGTTTCAGTAAGGAGAGATTACATACACTCTATGCTCTTGGTCATTGTAGTTGCCAAAAAATATAACAATTGGGTGGAGGGAAATAGTCAAACATTAGGGTTTGTAACCCTAACTACTTGGTGGTTTAGTCGTATAAATATATGGCTATCTCTAGGGGATATAATTTTGAAAATGTGGTATAGTACGATAATCTTGACTAGAGGGCCTCACTTCATCAGGGTTGATCGGATTATTGTGCATGTATTGACACAACCGTTGGATCCGAATTAAAATTTGACCCACCACTTGATGAGTTCATATGATAGTGACTTGGATGCACACTAGTACTTCCTATGTATGATATGTACTTCTAATATAATTCAACTACCTTAGGTTATTAGACCAACAAGCTTTCAACATGCTTGAAGATGAAGGACTCATCAAGGACAATCAATTTTATTGGAATGAACTTTGATCATGTGGAAGATTACATGGCTTCACATATACCATTGTATAATCACATTCATGTACCATAGAATTATTTCATTAATTGAAGATGCAACTGAAGTCTAAAGTCCATGAGTCAAGTAGTTGAAAACTCCTACCAACACTTCAATCAATCTTGAAGTTGATACCTCATTTTCCTACATTGTAGGAAAAGAGAACATATCACAACTAACTCATTCCATAGAGGTTTATGAGTTAATTTTGGTTGTTGGGAGTCATAAATTCATGAAGATACATGTATGAGTGTACATAAACACACTACACACTTGTATTTAGGAAGAGAAGAGAATACAATCATTTTGAACCATCTGCTTGCTCACTGCCAATTTCTCTATGTCATCTCCTCCAAAGTTACCAGACTTGGAGAGCTTGGTTCACCCTATGCAAAAGTCCAATTCTCATGATTAAGGATTCATTGGAAAGGTATTACTATATATGAGAATGATTTCATTGTCACTCTTGGGGCTTCTTATTGCTTTTCCTTGAAAAGTCGGGATGGCCATTTGTAGATGTTAAGCTTCAAATTAGAGCATGCCTTGATAATAGATTATACTCTAGTGCATAATAGCTTCTTAACTTCATGAGGCATCATTCCATAAGAGGAATTGACTAATTGTAAATAGGCTTAGAGCACTGAGCATTCTACCATAATTAGAAAGTCCTTTTTGTGAGTTACTTTATGTGCAAGTAGTCTATTTTGCATCATCATGTTCATAGTGATGTTACAAACGACACAAGGTGTTTTGTTGCACTGAATTGAAGCCTATAAGATGAATCAAAGCTTCCAAGTCATAAAGGCAGGTTCTATGCTAGATACTGAACCTAACTTCATTATTAAAGGCAAAAAAATTTTCCATCCTCTTCCTTTGAAGAACTGTCAGTGATATCAGAGCTTTCTTCATCAAAATGGATGATGGATTTCCTTCCATGATTGGGAAGCTTGGTAGGAACACTAGGTGGCTTGGAAAATTAGAATGGAAACCTACGTACAAGGAAGAAAGGTCTATGGAGTAGTAAAAGGTGATGAAGTCATGCCCATACCGAGATCCAAAGGAGGACATACACAAGAACAAACTCAAAAGCGGACATTATGGTGTATAAGAGATGCTCAAGCAAGGTCTTACATCCTAAAATCTATGTTTGATTTCTTTCTTCCACACATTAAGAGCAGCAAAACATCACAAGAAACTTGGGATGCACTTGAGACTTTCTTCTCTGCTAGCACAAGGCTAGAAAGAATCACTTGTGGAATGAATTGAATCAAATGAAGAAAACACCTAAGCAGACAATCATAGATTTTCTTTTTGTTACCAAAGTTAAGGAGGTTGCAGATCAATTAGCATCAATTAGAGAGCTGATTGAAGATGAAGCCATTATGAAGTAGATACTAAATGGTATTAGGATTGATAGGCATTGTCAATCATTTAGAACTGCTTATGACCTCATCATGGATGTGTAGACACCTGATTTCAACATATTTCTTGGAAAAATCTTGAATCAAGAGGCCAACAACAACATAAGTGAATGTAAATATTTCCAAGTTAACTCTACAAGTGCTCCTTATACAAATAATAAGGACAATAATAATAAAGGAAGAAGAAGGAGGATGATGTTAAGAAGTTTCCCAAGCCAATTATGCATGCAAAATCAAATGGAAAGGGAGGAAGAAAGGAGAAAATCAAGAAAAGAATAAGGGACAAGAATCTCAGTCTTGTGCCATCTGTAATAAGTGAAGTCACACCACTCAAGACCACTGGTTCAATGGAAGAACACATAAGGGAGGAGCAAGAGGTGGATTTGGCAATGCAAGAGGTAGAGGTGGAAAAAACTACAACAATAGTAACATAAATAATAGAAACTGGGATTACAACAACTTCTTAGAGGATCAATCACATAAATATCATTACTCCTAATGAACTTGAGCTATAAAGAAGGCAAAGAAGATGAACATTTGTTCTACATGGATTCTAGTTTTTCAAACCATGTTGCAGGCAATGTTGCTCTTCTATGAGATTTGGAGAAACCTAAGCATAAATATGAGGTAAAAATAGGAGACGATACCAAGCACAATGTTGAAAGGATTGGAAATGTCAGAGCATCCAATGGTAGAACAAACATTCTAAGTAAGGTTCTCTATGTACTCACTATTACCAAAAACCTAATAGGTGTAGGCCAGATTATAGAAAAAGGCTTACTGGTTAGGTTCACCCAGCATGGAGCATATGTGAAAGATCCAACCAAGGCTTAAAAACAGTATCTAGAATTGAGAAACATGGTAGGTTCTTCACATTTGAAGTGGGAGAGACTAGAAATGTAGATCTATACAACTTTGAGTCATAAACCTTAAGTGAGCTAGAAGTGTGGCATAAGAGGCTTGCTCATGTTAATGAAAGAACACTGAAAGATATATACAGGGATCAAAGTTTTCTAGGGTTGCCAAATATCTCAAAGCAACATATGATCAATAGATGTGATGCTTGTCAGATTGGGAAGTCACAGAGGTAACCTTGCCACAACAAAGGGTGCATCCACAACAACCTTTTGGACTTAGTACACATAGATGTGTGGGACCAAGATAAGAACCATCATTACCAGAACCAAGGTATTATATATCTTTTGTTGATGATCACAATAGATGGAAAATCTAATACTTTATAAAAAATAAGAGTGGTTTTTTATTTCTTCAAAAGATATTGAGGAGTACACATGTCACAACCCTTTGGGTATGAAAAACCTAATTATCCTAATTCTTTTTGCAAGCTTAAGAATCACTATATGGTATGAAACAAGCCCCTAGAGCTTGAAACTAAAGGTTGGTAACCTACTTTCAAAACCAAGCATTCAAATGAAGCAATGCAGATCCATCATTATTCATAAAAAAGATCCATAATGAAGTTATCTATTTGTCTCTATGTAGATGACATAATTATGGCAAGTGATGATATGATTGGGATAGAAAGAATAAAAAAGGACATGCAAGTGGAATTAAAAATTAGTGATCTTGGAGAACTCACATTCTTCTTAGGCATGTAAGTTATCTATAGAGATCAAGGAATGTAGTTGACTCAAAGAAAGTATATTCAGGATCTACTTTTGAAGTTAAAAATGGATAATGCTAAATTTGCAAGAACACCTATGGAGATGAACCATAAACTTAGAGCATATGAAGGAGAACACATAGAAGATGTAAACGGATATCAAAATCTTGTTGGTAGTTTGATATATGCTACACATAAGTCATTTTATGCATCAGGATAAGTCGTTTTATGCATAAGAAATGATAAGCCATTTTATGGATAAAATGACTTATCTTGATAAGTCATTTTATGCATAAAATGACTTATCATTTCTTATGCATAAAAAGTCAAATTGTATTCAGATGAAGATTGGGTAGGGTCCAAGGATGATAAGAGAAGTACATCAGGATTTCTATCATTCATAGGATCTAAACTTGTTTCTTGGAGCTCAAAGAAACAACCTATCGTAGCACTCTCCACAATAAAGGATGAATATAGAGGCTTGACAATAGACACACAAGAAGCATTATGGTTAAGAGGATTTTATGCAGATTTAGGGCTTGTGAGCTCCAAACCTCACATTTTTGGAGACAACTCAAGTTCAATGCATCTTGTAGCTAACCATGTATACCATGCAAAAAACAAGCATATAGAGGTTCATTATCACTTTATCAGAGAGAAAATCTTATCAAAGGAGATTGATGTGTCATTTGTCCCAATAGATAAATGTGGCAGATATGATGACCAAAGCTCTAGATGGAGTAAAGCTCTACAAATTCAAAGCTATTGTAGGTATACAAGTGATTACACATTGAAGACTCAAGCATGTTTAGCGTGAGGGGGAGTTGTTCGAACAACAAGCTTTCAACATGCTTGAAGATGAAGGACTCATCAAGGACAATCAATTTTATTGGAATGACCTTTGATCATGTGGTAGATTACATGGATTCACATAAACCATTGTATAATCACATATTCATGGAACATAGCATTAGTTCATTAATTGATGTAATTGAAGCCCAAAAGCCACGAGTCAAGTAGTTGAACACTCCTACCAACACTTACAATCAATCTTGAAGTTGATACATCATTTTCCTATATTGTAGGAAAAGAGAATATATCACAACTAAATCATTCCCGTGAGGTTTATGAGTTAATTTTGGTTGTTGAAAGTCGTGGAAATTCGCAAAAATACATGTATGAATGTATATAAACACTCTAAATTGTACCTAGGGAGAGAAGAGAATACAATTATTTTGACCATTTGCTTGCTCACTGCCAATTTCTCTATGTCATCTCCTCGAAAGTTAGCAGACTTGTAGAGCTTGGTCATCCCTATTCAGAAGTCAAATTCTTATGATTAAGGATTCATTGGAGCGGTGTTAGTGTCTTTTTTAGGTGTATAAAATCTTGTGTCATTTGGAGTCGTTTACAGTGAGATAGAGTCCTTTTTTGCTCTCGGGATCTATAATCACTATTCCTTGAAACATAGGGATGACCATTTGTAGATCTTAAGCTTATAATTAGAGCATGCCTTGCAAATAAATTATATTTTGGTGCTAATAGCTTATTAAATCTATAATGCATCATTTCCTAAGAGGAATGTGACTAATTGCAAATAGACTGAGAGAACTGAGCATTCTAAGTAGCTAATTGTTCCATAATTAGAAAGTCTTTTTTTGAGTTACTTTGTGTGTAAGTAGTTTGTTTTGCATCATGGTGTTCATAGTGATGTTACAAAGGAAACAAGGTTCTTTTTTGCACTAAATCGAAGCTTATAAGGTGAATCAAAGCTTCCAAATCATAAAGGGTAGGTTCTATGCTAGATAGGCAAGCCTAACTTCATGACTAAAGGCAAAGGATCTTCCGTCCTCTTCCTTTCAAGCACTTTCATAGGTTCCTATGTGATATCAGGTGCATGTACAATAGTGTTTGTGTAAATAGATGCAGTTAAGCTAGGGTCATATGCATGCAAATAATTGTAGACAAAGTTCAGCATTTCACTTTAGAACAAACAATTCAAATCAAATGTCTTGCCTTAATCAATTTGAAGATAATGCTCCTTTGTGAACATCAATCAAATAGGCAAAATTCAATTGTAAACACGATTAAATCATAATTTTTCCAATACCACCACTTCAAATGTAGGAGCTCAATCAATTCCTATTCAAAGCAGTCAGGTATGCAACCTAAAGGCACATATCAATTTATGCTTATCATTTAGGAAATGAATCACTTCACAAATTCATTCACAAACAAAGTGTCCTTTTGTACTCTTTTCAATTAACAACCTTGCATACAAAGTACTCAAAGTAATCAATCTTTCATAAAAAGTACTCAAAGTTTCATGATTCAAACAACTTAAAAACAATGCTCGTTTCCATGTAGAACTCACGTGTAACCAGAAATATCTCTTCAAAATAACCACTTCACCTACAATGTAAGGTTTCAAACAATTCGTGTTCAATGGTAGAAATTGAGTATACAAATGGTGCAAAGACAGTTATTGTGCCAAAAAATCACTTCAAATGTTCAATTGTAAGAAAAATGTTCTTTAGTCTTCCAAACAGTTATATTTTGTGCTCTTGTGGGTGTGAAATTTGAAAATCACAATTCAAATGAGGCACACATACCTATCTATAAAAAGTTTCCTAAACTTTTCACACAATGTTGAAAGAGTCTTCGTTAAGTTTTTGAGTGATCTTGATGGACTTATGCACGTTGATTTGCTTTACTTCACAAGAGGTTTCGTTTAAAAACAATTCAAAGAGTGCACACCTTCTAAGGAGTCAATGAAAGTCTTGGGTAGATCTAATAGTTATTCCACTTTGTCCTATCACACTATAGTTATAGACCTTTATCTTTTCATCCATTAATGAAAATTTTTCATCTAAATACTTCTTAGGACCTTAATAGAGGGATTATTGAAGATAAGGAGGGATTTACATGCATGACATTTGTCTTGTATTATTCTCCCTTGTTCTTGGAACCCTTTGCCAATCCAACTTCAATTATGAGTGTGTACTCAATTTGGCACAATTCCAAATTACATGAATTCATCACTTTCATCGCCCTCAAGTCAGCTTACAGAATTCCATATCACCTCAGATGCAAGAAAGTAATATTGCACGATTGTTCTCCTATCGTTCTCGATAATTGGCTTTTCTTAACACGTTGGTTTTTATTGTGAGGCAGCTAGGTAGCAAGATCATCTCATGGATTTCAAAGAAGCAACCCACAATGGCATTATCTTCCACTGAGGCTGAGTATAGAGCTTTGGCTCAAGTCACATGTGAGCTAATGTGGATTAAGAAGTTATTTATGGAGCTTAATTTGCAGGTTGACACATATCCAATCTTTTGTGACAATATGAGTAGCATAATTGAATCATGTCTATCATGCTAGAACCAAGCATATTGAAGTGCACTATCACTTCATAAAAGAAAAGGTGATATCCAAAGAAGTTTCAATACATCATGTTTCTGACATGCTTACGAAGGTGTAGCTCAGTGATGAGTAGCACCTCCTTCAATGTCAATCCGGGAAGACATGAGGATGGTTTGAAGACCTCGAGCAAGTGAAGGCACAAATGTGTGAGTGCGAAGCACACTAACATGCACACACATACACACACACGCGCACACACAGCAAGAACAAAGAGAGTCAGACAATGGAATCACTTCTATTGCAACAAAGTTCTCATACAAGCTCAAAACTACAAGAAGCTCCCCAAAATGAGCTCTCTACCTCTATTTATAGTTTTTGACTAGCTTTGGCCCTGTCCAGACTTAGTGTCCGGCCTAGTTAAAAATTAGGTTCCAGGGCTTATTTGAGGACTCAAACGAGATCTAAAAAATATGAAAATTGGCAGGCAACTACTTCTAAGGCTCCCCAAGCTCGAGGACTCCTCGGTTTGTACAAAATGGAGCTACAAAAAGGTGAAATGATATTTACAAGGGTTTTTAGTGATAAGAATCACTTTTAAATGGTGTAGGGGTTTGGAAAAAAATAAAGGGTTGCCCTAGTGCTAGATCTGCATGTATGCCTGTATTTGCTTCTTCCCGTATACTGCCAACACTCTCCCCCCCCTAGCGTCTGTCGCCTCTGACAGACCTCTGCTCCATTGTTTGATCAATGTACCTCTGCAGGAGGTCGGTTGCCACTTCTTGTTCCTTGATGCGTAGTCCCCGGACCAAATCTCTCTGAAGGGCATCCCAATTGACTCCTCCTGGCAGATCAGGGTGTGGTGTGGTGTAGAGTTCCGAGTGCATGGTTTGTTCACACGCAAATAGTTGTAGCAGGTGGGTTGGGCGTGGTGCGAATACTTCTGAGTGTGACTCCCAAAACCCCGTGGTGAACATATCATCAAAGGTTTGCTTGTAGCAGGCAGGGAGATATCTTATTCGTACATGCCATGCGTAAGCTACTCGAATGCTCGGGGTCGTGCTCATGTCATACAACAAATCATAATTACCATTGATGAAGCCCGGAATTGAAGGCTGGATGTTACTTACATTTCGGAAGGTCTTTAGCACCACTTGCATCATGTCCAAAATTTTGAGCATCATTTGAGCGGCGACATCCGGCATGGGGTGGAGGCGTGGCATCCAATGTCTGATGGTGGCTATCATGTATGATACTGTAGGTGTGCCGGTTGGGGGTGCGATTGCGGGGTAATTGAGCCATTCTTTACAATTTGCGTTGTTCTGAACCTTGATGGCGAATGCTTTCCATGATCTTCTTCTTTGTACTGGACCAAAGCAAGGGTTATACTTCAAATGCATGGGAGCGTGATCCCATGTTCGTAACATCTCCGGATAGGTCTCCAGTAACTTTTGCCTCCATATGGGTTGGAATATGGCCCCCTTTCTGGCTGCCTCTGGAATGTCCTCGGGTTCGAACTATGTTGCGAACGTAGGGTACTGGTTGGTTATGCGTTTGATCTCAGCATTATAGTCAGCCAGCAGTACAAAATAGGGCTTATATTGTAACTCTGAACTGGTGATCAACCGCCTAGGAGCCAAGTTCGAGAAATATTCAGACTTGAGTATAGACTCCTCAATGGTTTTCATGGCCAGCATCTGAGTTGCTACGCGCTCTTCGTGAGTGTGGCCCATCTCCTCTACCTGCTTCATCCATGCCGATGGGGGCTCCTCATATGTGTCTTGGCCTTCCTCCGTAATTCTGCCTCCTGGAAGGGGTTGAGGCTCATAATTGTCTTCAAATGTCTCCTCCACTGGAATGACTACTGTTTCTTCTTCTATGGTTTGATCAGGTGGAGAGGGAGGTCGTTCATACTGTAACAACTTGATTTTTAGTTCTGCAACCTGTTGTCGTAGCTCAAGTACCTCACTGTTGGTTGAAGGTTCAGGTTCTGGCGAAGTAGCGGCATCGACCATCTCTTTAGGTGTGGGTGGGTGTGTTGTCGGTACTTTGGATCCTTGTAGTTCCTTTATCTGGTCTGCCAACTGATCATGGGCTTCCAAGAGGGTCGCATAACCTTCTAAAACCTGTTGAATATGCTCTGAGGGGACAGCCTGGAATTTTGCAGGGTCTATAGGTGCTCCCGAGGTGTTTTCCATGGCTGCTTCTAGTTCTCCTGGTTTTGTTGTTGTAGCCTTCGGTTCTCTTCTTGAGCCGCTGCTAGATGGCGACGTAGTAGGGCCATGTTGCGTTGAAGTCTCGCATTGCGGCCCATTTGTTCTCTGAGTTGTTCCTCCATAGCTTTGCCTGTCTCTGCATACTTAGCTTCGAGTTCTGTCTTCGAGTGTTGGAGGGCAGTCACCTGGTGTTGTAGTGCTGTATTACCTAGTTCCAAGGCATCGACTCGTGCTTGGAGTTGAGCCGAGAGATTGCACAGCTCTGTGTTATTTTCTTCTAATAGCTTATACTCTTGCTTAAGCTGAGTGGCCGCTTCAACCATGGTGTCGAGTGCATTACTAAATGATGTGGATGCATGGGTAGAGGTGGAACATGCAAAGGGTCGGGAGGTGGGAAAGGGAAAAGTGGATGATGTGCCTATGAGTGAAGTGAGATGTGCTGATGGTGGAACAGACGTGGTGGTGGGTGCTCCTGTGGATGGTGAAATATCCATGGGATTGGATGTGAGAGTGTGTGGAGTGTGAATTGTGAAAATGGGAACGGTAGGTGGTGTGTTAGTGGTGGCAGTGAATGTGGGGGAGTGGGGTTGGGAAAGGGACTTTTTATTATAGTTCTCGACCTGTTGGAGTATATTTACAAGGTTTGTCCAGAATGACGGTTGTGTGACTTGGGTTGAGTATGAGGCAGTTACTAGGGAAGTGGTGGATAGGGTTTGGGTGTGGGTGAATGGAAAAGGATGGGATAAGGTCTGGCTAGTGGCAAGTGGTTGTCCAAGGGCGGGGAGATAGGAAGGGTGACCTATTATGGTTTGATCGGTGGCAGGATGACCGGTGTGAGGTTCAAAAATTTGGGTGGAAGTGATGGAAGTGGGTAAAGGGAAGGATGTAAAAACAGAGGTGTGTACAATGGTTTCATGATGGGTGGATATCGGTTGTTCAGAAAGACTAGTGGAGAAGGGTTCTGAGGGTTGAATGGAAGGTGACGGTGGAGATGGTACCTGTGTAATTACATCTTGTTCGTCAAAGGGACTTGGGCTTGTCATGTGAACATCCTCTGAAATTGTGGTAGGCAAGGCAGTAGAGACTTCCATTTGAATCATTTTTCCTCGTCGTGTTCGTGTATCAATCCTTCGTTGATCATAGGTAGGGTTCTCCTGATAGACCATTGTCCTCAATGCTTCCCCGATCCCACATGTCTCCGCCAATAGATTCAATGATTCAACAAAATGTGAGTCGACATTCTCAGCTTGAAGCATTTGGTTCACTAGAGCTCTATTCGCCTCTTCTGTCATCTTATGTCTTCTCTGTACCTGCTTGATTGTCTTGTATAGCCGTTTGAGTTGTGCTGTGTAGGCAGGGGCCTCCTCTTCACTCTCCTCTGGTTCATTCCCCCGTTCTTCTTCTTGATTTTGTGTACTTGGACCATGAGGATGTTGTGCCTCTTCTTCCCAATGTACCCTTCTTGTCTCGCCCTGTGGCTGTTCTCCTTGGAATGATGATCTCGGATCGGCATTGTCAGAAAAACCTTCACTATCAGATAAGTGGGCCGTCTGCAGATCTTTCAAAATCAAAATTGGGATCCTCAGTTAAGGTGGCCATAGATGCAAACTCGGCATCGGTAGGTAGTGGAGGGGCGGATGGAGTGGGCTGTACCACACCCCCTGATTGAGTTCCTTGGAGATGTACCGTGAAAGGTGCCACATGGGCTTCTTCTCTAGGGGGAGCTTCGGCTGTGGCCTCGTGAGGGATCATGACCTGGGAGAGTGATCCACGCATTCGTTTCGCCGGTTGATTCCTTGACTTCCGCCCCTTGAAAAACTCCGGTTGTGAGTATTTAAGGGCCCTGGCTATTGGCACGTCATATGCAAGACATCTATAAATAATTCTGGTGATCGCACAGCAGCCATGTAACGTATGCTTCCTCACACCCCGCTTGCCTGCTTCATACAATTGGTCCAGAATCCATACAGGCATCTTAATTGGCAAGCTTCCTGTCTCTGCTAGATATAATCCATACCATATTTTCTTGTGAGGTTGGGTAAAACAGTCTTGAGTTGGAAATGCGAAGTGTTGAAGGCACATTCGCAGGGGTATGGCGATGTTAGGGGTGAGGGCACACAATTCTTTCAACTTCTTGATTCTATTGCTCTTCATTGACTCTGCTATCAAGGGATCTCTATCAGAGGGAACGTGGGTGCCATACATCTGAAGAGCTTCCCTGATTAAGGTAACATTCAACTCAAACTTCTTCATTTCCTCCTGGTTTGATTGGGAGGGCACCCAGAATGTGCCTGAATGATCTTTATCCCCTGTCGGCTTCAGTGTGGCTATCAAGTAGTAGCACCTAAGAAAATCCGGTCTAGGCAAGGCTGCACTAAAATAATCTTGCATTCCCGCTTTCTGCCAAATATCCTGAAGAGGAGCTGCATTTTGCAATGCTTCAAATTCTCGTGAGAAGAACTGAAAGGTCCACCACACTCCTCCACATTCCATCTTGGATTCCCAGATATGATCTGCGTCTCCCAAATCCCCTGGCATCTCATTGAACCAATGAGAATGCCCCTTTACTCTTTCTGTTAGGCCACTTGGTGGATCCGGAATGGGAATTCTTCTTACGTTCAAAAGCTCCTCCGGCCTAGCTGTCAGTGGAACCTCCACAGGCATGGTATCCCAATTGATTTGAGTGCTGGTGCCTGCCTGACAACTCGTGCCTGTTGATGCTACCATGGGAATCGGGTGCTTATCTGCTAGAAGAAGAAAGGCACATTAGTGTTGCATAGGAAACAGGATGTAATGGTGTTCCCTTCACAATACTAACATGACAATCCCGAAGGTTAGTGGTCAGAGGTGAAGTGCTTGTGATAGATGTGGGTGGTGATTAGAGGTCAGTATCATCCTAGATGTCTACTTTGGTTATGCAATGGACTCAGAATGCACCTATGTCAGAGAGGATGGATTTACAAAAATTGGGTCTGGGGGTTTGATACATGGTTTAAGTCTCAAAACTTTGCTAGAGGGTTCGTAGCTCTTAGAGCTAAAGACAGGTAGAGATTTATGAACTAGAGTGTGATGGAGTTGGGGCCTTTTGGGCACCCATTTCCAGACATTTCTCGATTTGGTTGAGTGTGGGTTAGGGTGGTCTTTAGGTAGAGTTCCTGCGTTGTTAGTCGAGAGGACGTGTGAGTGTTGAATTATGCCAATAACTAGAGTTGGAGCTATTTGGGCTCGTAAACAGGCCTTGGGCACCCATATGTGTCTAGCATTGGGGCTAGCCTTCATTGACCGCTTAGGGACCCAAATAGACGTGGTGTGCCTAGGAGGTTGTCTAGGGGACTCCTTCACTTGTGTCCGTGATGGTGTGGCTTGTTTGTGGCCTCCTCGAGAGTCTGCTATTAGAGTTGTGGGTTTTCCATCCTTGCATATCCAGATCTGCTTCGCGCCACGAGGTACTCCGTGTTGCACTAGTTGGCGCTCCTGCTTCTTGATCAATGGCCTCCTTCGTGTTGTATAGTGTTTGGTCTTCATGTTTAGAATCTCCTTTGACCCCGCTGCGAACTCCTCATTGACTCCTGTACCTTTGGTAAGATTGACAATCCTCTGCACCATAGAAGTTTGGACAAGAAGAGCATCATTATCTTTATGTGGATTCCTAGAGGGACCAGGAGTTGGTGCCTGTTCTATTGGTTTGAGTGCTTGATTTTCTAATTCAATCGTAAGACGGCTTTGGCCTACCCAAGCCTGAAGAAGTCCACTTCTTAGGTTGAGGTTGACTGCGTGATCATAGATCCAGTCTTGGCCTAAGACAAGAGGCTCAGTAAGATCCTCGTCTTCACATACTAGCACTCTTACTGGCATTAGTACCTCCTGAATGTAGAGGGGTAGATCCACCTCTCCCATGCAAGGGGTTTCAACACCTCCTAATCCTATCAGATATGCCTCTAGGGGTTTTACCTCCAATTGAAGCTGCTGGCAATAAGAACGCCAAACTGCACTAGTGGCTGCTCCTGAATCAATTAAAGCTCTCACGCTTGTTGTGCTGTATCTTTGTCCTATTTCTAGGGTTACAAAAGGTCGCCGATCCACTATCTTATGGGTACATTCACCTGAAGCCTCGCACATGGCCATGTGATAGCCTGGAGACTCTTGAGTGTCAATCATAGGCTGATCTCTCGCTTGCCTCCTCAATTTCATTCGTCGGATGCGCTCTAAGACCTCTGCTTGTGCTTCTTCTCGAATTTGTTTTTCCTCCTCTTTACGTTTCTTGGCCGTGTTGAGCCGATTTAACATCTCTTCAGTCAGGGGTTCTTGGTATAGCTTGACTCTACATCCGCTTATGTAGCTAGGGAGAATATCGCCTTCCAAAGTGGCTAGTTGTACTGCCCCACTAGTTGAAATTCTATTTATGATCATAGGTCCATAGCCTCTTTTCTCTAATTTTCGTGCATGCTGCTTCAATGTGTAGACTAGGACTAGGTCTCCTGCTTTCAAGCCTTTATCCTTCACATGTGTATCAAAATATGCCTTTTGCCTCTTCTTCGTTGCATAGATTCCTGCTGCAGCTCTCAATCGTGTTTCGCCTAGACGTTCAAGATCAAAAATTCGAGAGGAGAGTTCATGGCCTGTCCAGTTATGCTCTTGTGCTACCTTCAATGTAGGTATCAAAAAGTCCAAGGGTAGCACCGCATTCTAACCGAACACCATCTGAAAGGGTGTGGCTTGGAGTATCGTTTTATAGGCCAATCGGTATGCCCAAACAGCATGGTGTAGCTGTTTGTCCCAATCAGAGCGTTTATTGTTCACTAATTTCGTCAGAACATTGCATAAGATCTTATTTGTACTCTCAGCCTGGCCATTAGCTTGAGGGTGATAGGGGGCAGACTTCTTATGTACTACCAAGAATTCTTGGAGAAGGTTTTCTATGACTTCATTCAAGAAGTGTGTACCTCTATCACTCACCAACTCTATTGGCAATCCGTACCTTGTGAACACATTTTCAAATAAGAACTTTGCTGTTGTTTGAGCATCATTTTTTGTAGTAGCTTTCACTTCTACCCACTTGGTTAGATAGTCTGTGGCCACGATGATATATTCAGCATGTGAGCCCTTAGCTAGGGGATTAGTAGGACCTACAAAGTCTATTCCCCACTTAGAGAATGCACGTCCGCCCATCATAGGCTTCAGTGGCATCTCATCTTTGCGTATAGGATACTAGGTTCGCTGACAAATCTCGCACCTCTTCACATAGGTATGTGCATCCATGTGAAGGGTGGGCCACCAAAATCCTGCAAATAGAATTGCTTTGATCATCCTATCTGGACCAAAGTGTCCTCCTGCTACACCCTGGTGAGCAGTTTCCAAGATCTTTAGATATTCACTCTCATGAACACATAGTCTCAGGTAACCATCTTTTTTGCGCTTGTATAGATTATCACCAATGAGTGAGTAATCTAGGGCCTCTTGTTCTAGACTTCTTTGTCTCGTCAGGGTCATATCTTGAGGGAATGTTTTCGTCCTCAGAAACGCCACTAGTGGCTTGCTCCAATCTGGCACTAGAGACACGCGATAAAGGGTGGCATGTTCCACTGGTGGCTTAGTGCGACAATTTGGGCATTCCTTGCACATTCTATGGACGTCTGCTTCCATAGTTGGCCAGTACACTCCAAGTCTCCTCAATGTTTGTAGGGTTCGTTGTTTTGAGTAGTGTTGCTCTAATGCACCTACATGTGCTAATTGCAACTACTTCGCGTGCTCGTCCTCTTCCACACAACAAGCCAAGATCCCTTGATCCGTGTGCTTGTACATACTTCCTGCCATGATGTGATACTTTTGGGCTTTTACTACCTCTCTATCCTGTGTGGCCATTACTGAGTGGTTAGGCCCGTAGGTTAATACTGGCACTAATGGCTTAGCCCACTACGGTACAACTTCCAAGTTAAACAAGTAAGCATCAGGTAAGTCATCTGACACTCCTTGTGGGGCTTCTCCTGATGTGAGCCTTGAGAGATGATCTGCTCTCAGGTGAGTTCTGCCTTTCCTCACTACTACCTCAAAGTCATACTCCATTAGTAAGAGAAACCATCTTACTAATCTGCCCGTATTACATGGCTTGTTTACCAGGTACAGTAGAGCTTGGTGATCAGTAAAAAATTTGAACTTATTTGCGAGAAAATAATGTCTAAACTTTTTAACTGCATTTACCATGCCTAGTCCTTCTCTCTCCGTAGTGGTATAATTCGTTCAGCTGCATTCAACTGTCTACTAGCATAGGCAATTGGAAGATCCATATTACCTTCACCGGTAGGTTGCGCGAGTACACACCCAATAGCATAATTGGATGCATCCACGTGGACATGGAATGGCTTATTCCAATCCGGTGTGGTCAAGATTGGTGCTGAACACAATCTTCGTTTAAGCTCATTGAAGGAATTCTCACATTCGTCAGTCCACTCAAAGTTAGTCAAAAGTCCATACAGAGGCTTTGCTATGATGGCGTACATGTGTATAAACCGGCGGTAGTAACCACAATGCCCCATGAAAGCCTGTACTTCCTTGACGTTCTTTGGCCTAGGTAGTTCTGCGATGGCTCTCACTTTCTCTTCGTCAGTGGATATGCCGTTCTTAGACACTATGTGTCCTAGAATTTTGCCTTGCCTGACCATGAAAACACACTTTTCTGGGTTCAAGCAGACTTGATATTCTCTGCATTTATCAAAGATTTGTCTGAGTTCAGGTATATGGGTCTGTCTAATGTTGGAATGAGCGCACAGATCATCAACATAGACTTCCAAATTCTTCCTCAAGAACTCTTTAAACACGTGACACATCAATCTTTGAAAGGTAGCAGGTGCATTAGTAAGCCCGAATGGCATTACCCGAAAGGCAAATATGCCCCACTCCGTGGAAAAAGCCGTTGTATGTTGATCCTCTGGAGCAATGGCTACTTGATTGTAGCCCGAAAACCCATCTAGGAAGTTGTACACTTCCTTGCCTGCTACCCTTTCTAATAGGTGCTCAGTGATAGGAAGAGGATAACTGTCTCTAATCGTGGCGGCATTAACTTTTTTAAGGTTAATACACACACGCAGTTTTCCATTTTTCTTGGGCACCACTACAATGGGGGATACCCACTCAATGTGCTCAGTTTCATAGATGAATCCGGCTTCAACCAGTCTATCTATCTCCTCTTTGATCTTAGCAGCATAGTTATCGTTGTATGTGTAGGGCTTCTGCTTCGAGGGTCTGGCATCTGAGGTCATGGGGATTGTATGTGAACATATATCAGGGTCTACCCCTTTCAAGTCCTTATAACTCCAAGCAAATACATCTCGGTATTCTCTTAGCAAGGCTATTAGCTCTTGTTCTTCCTCTTCTGTCAGGTCATGACCTATGTACATGCATCTTTCTTCTCCTTCCTCGATGGCTACAACTATTTTCTTGGTAGTTTCCTTGCTATCATAGGCTTCTCGTTCTTGTGCCTCACGTTTAGGCATTCTTATCATGACTCTCCTATCGTCTATCTCATATTTTTTAAAATTTTCAGGGACCTCAAACAAGGATTCTTCTGCCTCCGGAGTGACTTCCTTCTTCTTTTTTTTTTTCCTCCGCTCTTAGTAGCTACTTGTGTGGCTAACCTCACCTCATTTGTAAGCTCTCCGTGCCTCTGGGGTTGAAATTCTACTTCATAGAAGTATTCTTCATCTGATGCAAAAGGTGGGTCCATAATGATTGACTCTAGATCAGAGTCACTCGCATCCTCAAATGCATCAAGGCTAGGTTCGCATTCTTCTAAAACTGCATCTCCCATGATTGGCTCTATTGAAAAGATTGAAATGTCATAGCCATCCTCATCACAGTGAGGTGTCCACTGCTCTTCATTGATGGCTACATCCATTGTTGCTAGGATTTCTGCCCAGCCATGGGGTTCAAATTCCTCATCAGGAAAGACTACAGGTGCATAGGCTGGGTCTTGAATTGATCTATGGTTTTCTTTTGCACCTACCTCTCTGGCTTTCTCTCTCTTCTCTTCTTCTACTGCTACCTTACACATCCATAAGTGGGTGTCTTCATGCATCCACGAGGATCCGGATCCTATGGAATGCACAGACTCAGTCTCATCTTTGGCTCTATGGATGGGATTCCATTGAATAGGCGGTACGTCTCTATGAGAGTAATCCTTTAGATTGACTTTGGTTGTAACACCTAGATGTTGCAAATACAAGGAATTGGTTCCCCAATCCTGGACTACTTGCAATTGCCGCATAAATGGCCTTCCCAAAATCATCTCGTAGGCTTGGTTTTTGCTAAAGTCGCATATAGCAAAAGTATGCTCAAACTCAACCCCACATGTAGTGAGAGTTATTCCTTCTAGCAATCCTAAGGGCCTTTCAATATGACCATCAGCCATCTGCAATTTCATTCTCGTTGGTCGGAGTGCTGGCTTGCCCCATCGCTTCCATAGGGAAGTTGTAGCAATTGCAACTCCTGCACCTGAGTCCAAAATCGCCTTGGTTGTGTAACCCTGATGAGTAACTGGGAGATAGGTATTTCCTTCTTCTCCTTCACTCATGTCTTCTATCTTATCCAATGGTATTTCAGGCACTATTCTATGAGATCCTACTTGGGAGCGCGATTTTGCTATGTCTGGCACTTGTTTGGCTACATGTTTACACACTTCTGGCTTAACTTTGAGTAGCTCTTCTAAAGTGAGATTGCACTGCACTTTAGTGTTCTTTACTACCTCTGTATTCCTAGGTATGATAGAATCTTCATTTCTTATCATGACTGTGGGCGCTCTCAGACAAGTAGACTTGGTTTCCCATGGGCCTGTGAAATGTGGTAATTCTTGTAGAGAATTAGACTCAAAGTCTAATCTCTCTTGAGAGTGGATGCTCTCATGCTCCTCATAAATGGATGGGATGTCCTGTGGGAATTGCTCGTGTGCATCATCCACAAGTTCAATGGGAGGAGGGACTTCACTTTCTTTAGCCCATTTTTCTTCTTGAATCTCTCGTAGGAATTCTGGTGTGAACCGATTCATAGAAGATGATGTGTCTGGCTCCGTAGAGTTAGGCACGTAGGCTTCTTGGGGAGGTAGGCTCACGTTCTCACTTGCCTTGCCCTTATTTTGAGAGGCGGGTTCCTTTTTTGATTGTGCAATTAGCCTCTCTATTCGTTCTAGTAGTCCATCAAAGTGTAACTGCGTCTTAGCTGAACTAGAGATGTTAAAGAGGCGACTGGCTTCAAACATAGTCTGAGCCAATTCCACCATCTTAGCACAAATTTTGGTTCGTTCTAGCTCTAGTTCTGCTCTAGGGTAACACTTTTCATGATCAGTTACGTTTGGCCCTTCTTGGATTCTGGCCTGATATGCTCTAAGCATCATGTTTAGGTCCTTGGGAGTGGGATCGGCTAGGACAGATCCTACTCTGGGTGGTGGGTGGGTTAAGGGTGGTGTATTGAAAGGTTGGGGAATGGAAGAAGGTGGATTGGCGGGTAAAGGAAGAGGTGGTGGAGGGGTGGTGTGAGAGTGGTTTTGAGATGCGAGTTCACTTATCTTTGCTTTGGTTTCTCTCAAGCTTTCTTCAAGTTCGCTCATCTTTTTTGCCCATTGCCTTTTCATTCTTTCACGACTATCCTTCCAGGCTCTAGTCCTCTTTTTGGTTATGCTCTCTGTTTCACTCACCTCGGGGCTCTTTTCCTGACCAACACCTTGGTTTTGTTGTAGTGCTTGGGCTCTTGTGATCACTTGCACAGGTGCAGTGGAAGTCACACTCCCTGTGGAGTCTACAACTAACCCAACAACATTGATAGGAGTGATTTTAGGCATGTTATTAGGGTTCTTTGGGCAATCTCGTAGTAGATGCTCTTTCCCGCAGTCTTGACAGAAACCCTGAATTGTTACTGGTTGAGGTTGTGTAGGGGCAGGCAGTGGACAATCACGTATAAGGTGATCTCCCTGACATCTGAAGCATGGTCCTCTAGGAAATGGGGGTCGTACCTGCCTAGGTTGAGGTCTAGAGTTGGGGTTTGTGTACATGACATTGGCATACTCAGGCTCCCCACTATTTTCACTTGGATCCTCATAATAGTATCTCATTATGCTCGGGTGACTGCATGTAGTAAGCCTGTGGGCTATCAATATGTGTGGAGTCAAAACTATGGTCACTTGGATCACTGTCTGATAGCAATGGGGTGACTAGAACTATGGCTCTGTTCGGATTTTCTTCAGCAGATGCATATTTCATTGGGATCACATTGGTTGGAGCAGGGGGTTGGTGTACTAGGACTGGTTGAGGTCTCTGCTGCCCTTGATAAGGTGGCTGATAAGTTTGCTGTGGTCGGTTGTATTGTTGTGGTGGGTACTGATTCTGGTATCTACCTTGTTGTGGATATGGCTGAGGGTAGTTTTGCCTGACAGTTTGTTTGTTATATGGGAAGTCCTGTGCAGTGTGGTTGGTGTACCTTCGCTCTATGGTGCAGTACTGGCTACTAGGATTCACCTGGGGTTGCGCCATAATGGGGCATACATTTGCCATATGGTCACCTCCACAAGTGTAGCACCGCTTAGCTGGGGCAAATCTCGGAATTTGTTTGCTAGAGACACCTAGTTTTTGAGCTACCTTCTCTGCAAGTTCCTCAATGGATGTGGATTGACCAGATGTGAGGCTACTAGAGCTATCAGAATCCTTATAGATTTTTGACAGTTCTAACTCCTCGCCTAAATTGTCCTCAATGTCTATGCACATGCGCACGCACTCTTCTATAGTTCTGGGGTCCTTCAGATACACATATGACCTGAGCTTGGTGCTCAACAATCCATCTAGGAACAAGGCCACTTGCTTGGCCGGTGTAGGTAACTCCGGCATCGGGCATCTCTCTAGGTATTGCCTAAACCGTCTCCCAGCTAGTCTGACCGTCTCTTGAGGTGTTTGCTTGAAGCTATGAATTAGTGAGGAAGTGTTGTGCCTTATGCCACTCTTAGAAAACTCAATGATAAAGGCTTCTAGGAGCTGGTCTATGTTTCTGAAATGCCTCTCGTTC
Organism: Ceratopteris richardii; assembly: GCA_020310875.1. NCBI lineage: Eukaryota > Viridiplantae > Streptophyta > Polypodiopsida > Polypodiales > Pteridaceae > Ceratopteris > Ceratopteris richardii. The sequence continues at coordinate 123,617,296 of CM035409.1, forward strand.
AATGGTCGAAACCACGTGAGGGCAGTGTTCCTAAGGGTTAGACCAAAAGCATTATATTGTGTGAATAGGTCCTCTACCTGTTCAGCTTTCAAGACTTGCCTAAATCTGCCACATGGTCATAAGGGTCACCCGTGCCATCGAAGTAATTCTTCATGGACTTCACCAGTTGAGTTGGCTGCAGGGTCCTAGGGTGTTCTCTCGGCCTTGGCAAAGGAAAATCATCAGCATTTCTTTGGTTTCTTGGGTCTCTAAATCTCTCGGTTTCCCCTCTGTCCGTCCCTGTTCTCCTTCTTTCTCTTCCCTGGGGGTCGGCAAAGCTTACTTCAGGTCTATCTCTACTTCTATCTCCTTGGACTCCATGAGCCTGGGAGGTCCCGGCTCCTTGGTGACCAAAGGACACATTAGACCTTGGTTGGGGAAAAACAAATTCACCCTTCCATGTGTAGGCATGTCTGCCATGCTCAGTGACCATGAAGATTCTCTCTGATGCATTGTCTAGGTAGGTTACTTTGCCTGGGCTATCAGGGTCTTTAAACTCATAGATTGTGAGGGCACTCACTTCCTGAGGTTGAGCAGATTTATATCTCCAAAAAGCCTCATCGGTTTCTCGGTTTAAAAGCAGATCTATGCTTTTATTATCCTGTGGAATCCACTCTGGAGTCATGATTCTGGTCAAGACAGATTTACCTCGGGGAGTTCTCGGCTCTTTCTCTAAATTTCCTTGCTCTATATCACCCATGTCGGTCTCTGCAATCACATTTCCGAACTCGTCTGTTCTATCAGGAAGAGTGGTGACTACATAAATAGTCCCCTCTTTATCCAGGTATGCTCCATTCTCGAACTTGACTACCGGGTGTTCTAGTCCATGGGGTTGATTCGGGTTCTTAATCTGGACCACAGATCTTCTCAGGCCGTCTTCGTAGATGCGAGCACCTAGACGATTAGTCCTGATGTATTCCAATTGAGTCTTGTAAGGTCCTTCTGGCTTTTCTAGGTACGCCACTCCTGAACTACCTACTGGTCTCTCCATGTTATAGGACATCTCAGAATCACTTGTTTCTGATCTGGGAGTGTATGGGTAATCACTCAACTGCTGGGCCCAAGACCTAGCAGTGTGATTGACACTAGCTTCAGAAGATCTGAGGCTTTATCTGTCTCGGCCTAAGTGTCTGCCTGATCTAAGGTTCATATGCCTGATTTATCTACCCCCTTGGACCCAAGCACACTCTCGTTGCAGGTTAATTTGCACCAATCACCTTGTTCTTTTGAGTTGAATATTATGTTTATGATCTTGTCTGAAATCGCGTCGTCAGGAGTACTTAAGTGAATTTCGCACTTGCTAAGTGGTCGACTCCAGTTTACTTTTTGTCCCTTAGGGTTTTCGCACTTAAGACCTACTTAATTCTTGCACTTGGTTGATTAATTCTCTTGGACTTGATTCGTGCCTAACGTTGCCCTAATTAATTACCACACCTAAGTCGTACTTAGCCTAGGCTAGGAATTGACAAAGGAGGGCTGAGAGAACTTCCAACCTTAATCCTCTGGTTGCTCAGATTGCTGCACAAGCCCAGGAAGCCTTCTCCCAAGCTTGGTACTCACCCTTGCTAGCTTGCTTTGGATTGCCTTGAGTGCACACAATGTTCCTGCAAAAGCTCACCAGTCAGTATAGCTCTATTACCACAAGTAATTGAAAGACACACATCAATATTTGCAGTCCCCCCTGGAGTAACTCACTGCACCCCCTCAATCTTAGGACCACCCAGTCTCACCTAAAGGCCAACTTGAAAATACATGTTCTAAAACTCCACATATGATTCTACAAAAAACCAGTTGAGGTCCACGTAGGATTTTCAACAAGCTTTCCAACGAGACCAAAATCTCATCAATCGGAGTTCGTATGGTGAAGTTATGACCATTCAGGCACTTAGGGGTCCAAACAGGCTCTCAGGGTTCAGGAAATTCCTCCCTGGTTTCTAGGTCTTTTGCCCACTCCTAAGGCTCTTATATCCTCCCAATGTGTCCAAGATTAAGCCCCAAAAAGTACCCCAATTTTAATCAATCAAGTTATCCTAAAAATTTATGCATTAAGCCTGTGTATCCCGATAGGTCGGGTCGAGGTGTCGCGATAGGTGGAAGTGTCGTGATAGGTCGGAGTGTCGCGATACTTCGAAGTGTCGCGATACTTCGAGGTGTCGCGATACTTGGGAGTGTCGCGATAGTTCGAGATGTCGCGATAGTTCGAGATGTCGCGATACTCTGAGGTGTCGCGAGAGGTCGTGGGGTCGGTGTGTCGCGATAGGTCGAGGTGTCGCGATACTCCGAGGTGTCGCGATAGGTCGTGGGGTTGGTGTGTCGCGATAGGTCGAGGTGTCGCGATACTCCGAGGTGTCGTGATACTCCGAGGTGTCGTGATAGGTCGTGGGGTCGGTGTGTCGCGATAGGTCGAGGTGTCGCGATACTTCGAGGTGTCGCGATAGCTCGGGATATGGTGAATTTTTCAGTTCTATCTAGTGATCCTAGGAGCTCTCAGCCTGCGCAGTGTCGTGGTGCACTCAGAATTGTGATTGGGTGAAGTTTTCGAGGTGTCGCGATAGCTCGAGCTTGACGCCTCGGGACTTGTGCAGAGGAAATCCGTACCTGCTGAGCTTGCTGGAGATGATGATGAAGCTGAAGCCTGCAAGAAACATGCAAAAACACACAAAAACAAGCACACACACTCGCTCTCTCTCAAACTCGCACACAACAAATGAGGGGAATGACAAGGAAGAGGGAATATGTAGTGGAGAAGGAGGTGGAGGTGGAGATGAAGAAGGAGGTGAAGATGGAGATGGAGATGGAGAAAAATCAGAAATTTACCGACTACTTACCATTCCAACGCGTCCTCTCTATGTCTTACCATCACACGCTCGTCCTCAAAGCTCGAATCCCCGGCAACGGCGCCAAAATTTGGTGTAGCTCAGTGATGAGTAGCCTCACCTCCTTCAATGTCAATCCAGGAAGACATGAGGATGGTATGAAGACCTCAAGCAAGTGAAGGCACAAATGTGTGAGTGCGAAGCACACTAACATGCACACACATACACACACACGCGCGCACACAGCAAGAACAAAGAGATTCAGACAATGGAATCACTTCTATTGCAACAAAGTTCTCATACAAGCTCAAAACTACAAGAAGCTCCCCAAAAATGAGCTCTCTACCTCTATTTATAGTTTTTGACTAGCTTTGGCCCTGTCCGGCCTAGTTAAAAATTAGGTTCCAGGGCTTATTTGAGGGCTCAAACGAGATCTAAAAAATATGAAAATTGGCAGGCAACTACTTCTAAGGCTCCCCAAGCTCGAGGACTCCTCGGTTTGTACAAAATGGAGCTACAAAAAGGTGAAATGATATTTACAAGGGTTTTTAGTGATAAGAATCACTTTTAAATGGTGTAGGGGTTTGGAAAAAAATAAAGGGTTGCCTTAGTGCTAGATCTGCATGTATGCCCGTATTTGCTTCTTCCCGTATACTGCCAACAGAAGGCTTTGGATGGAATGAAGATTTCAAAATTCAAGCAATGCATCAACATGAAAGAGCTTGGATGAGGACAAAAAATTGAATCTTGAGAGGGAGTGTTAAAATTCAAGCTTCAAGCTACAAATTCATGGGAAATCAATCATGTACATGTGGAGCAATCAAATGAAGCCAAAAGCCACAAGCTTCCATCAAGAAAAGTCATCCAAACTAAGTCCTCCAAGTTAGGAGGCTGATTTGGAAAGGTAGTTCCTAGATTTTAAGGGCAGGCTTCTCACTATAAAAGGAGCATGTATCTAGACTTCTTTTGGGCCATATTTTTGGCATTTCTGAGCTCATGTAAAGTGAGAACTAAGTGCTAGAGTTGTAATAAGCAAGCCCCTTGCTTAAGCTAGACCCTTTCTTGCTTGTTTGTTTTCTTTCAGGATGTAACTCTTGTCTCATTGGATAGCTATTGGAGTCTATTTTTTGGCCACCAATTCTCTGGAGCACTATCTAAGTAATCTGGTAGCCACATTCATTTTAGTGAAGTTGGTTGATTGATATCTCTCTTTGTGTGTAGGCTCTATTGGAAATATTTTGCTCTCTTTTGTAAGGGTTGGTTCTCCTTCTCTATGTATCCATTTGCTATGAGTTTGGTTTCATTGGGTAGCTATTAGAGTGCTCTAAAGTTGACACAATTTTGAGATTCATTCTCTATATATGCTTTGACAAAAACTTTCTGGAGTGACGTGTGGATTCTATTTGACTAACAGTTGTGAGCATTCAACTAGCTTATCTTGTGGACAATGTTTCTCTTTGTGTAAGCATCCATTTGGAGTGAAATCTAATTTGTTGGAAAGTTCTTAGTGTCTACTACAGGTCCACAAAAGCTCACTGGAGTTCTCTACATATGCTATGAGAAAGAGCATTTTTGGTGTGCAAAGGGAAAAGAAGGGTACCTATGGAGGTCATTCATGCTTAATCATTGCATAGGGGTTGAGATACTTCCCCCATCATAGAGGTCTACATAATTGCTATAGACTCTGTTGCTCAAATAGTAGAAAAAAGGTGCATGCAAATAAATTTGGTCAAAGCTTCAAGGTACATGAGGAAAGTGGAAGGAGATAATAGTTCTATCCATGTCTAGAGCTCAAAAAGACTCTTCCAAGAAAATTGGCACAATTGTGTGTTTGCTTCGACTCATAGAATAGACAAGATTTATGAAATTACAAGGCATATCATTGTCTTGACATAAGCACTATACATTAAGTCTATACAGCACTTTACTTTCACTACAGTAAGTAGTTGACTAACAGACATAGTTTTGTTAGAAGATACAATGGAACGCTGGCAGAGTAACTATGGGCTAGGAACTTAAGTCTTCAACCATGTACCTGGCATCACTATTTTTTTTAGGAGAAGCATACATCTGGAGGAAAAAGAATGGGTTATCAATGGCATATAGAGAAGGAATGTTGGATGTGCATTAACAAAGAAAACATGGGCAAACCAAGAAAATTTATGTGCTTACCAAATAAGTCAAGAATATGGAAATGAAAAGCATACATTAATGAAAAGCATACATTGACAAGTGTAAACATGGACTTTGAAGCCGATTGCATCAGATAATGATATTAATGTGCACATGCATAGGAAATAGAGGGACAAGATCTGATGAACCCTATAGGCTCTTTTGCACAATCGAGCCGGTTTCATCTTGTCAAAGAACCGAAGCAGGAACATGTTTGCGACAATATGCAGTTTGGGTGATCGTTTTAAAGAGAGAAGAAAATATTACCATGCAAATGATTGTAGAGGCAGCCAAGAGATTGTGGAGGTACACAAAGATGTGGATAGCTGCATATAAATTACACAGGTGCTATGATGTATTCCTACATTCATTGATAGATCTCATATGCATACATAAGTTTTCCTGGTCAGTTCCAATCTTGTTTGAAAGTATTTCCTCAGGTTTGCTCATGTGCATTTTGAACTTTGACATATGATGTACTCCTTTCCATGCATATGTAATTGTGAATGTGAGTTTTCTTGTGTTTGGTTGAGAAAACAAATAAGAACACTCGTGTTATACATGGTACAAGTTGCATCCATTAATTATTATGATTATTATTTTTGGAAGTATGGGGATCTTCTGGGTTGCGGATATTTATTGGGGATTGAGTTTGTCTATTTTGATAAGCTATTATACTTTGTTATGATCTGATGGAAATGGTGAAACTAAGAGTGTATTCACTTGTAGTCCATGCTCTCCTAGGGCTTGTGCAACAATAGAAGGAAAAGAGAGTAACAAAAGAGAGATATAAGGTCGGATAGTAAACATATTGGATAGTACATGACGTGTAAGTAGGACCATAATAGTGGAACAAAAAAAAGGGGCCGTTGGACCAACTCGACCATAAAAGGACTTTGGAAATTGGATAAAAAGATACATTTGGGACCACCTCGTATGATCTTCATTTGGAGATCCTACTAGGGATCAAGAAAGTGAGTGCACATTTAGCGACCTTAAAGTGAAAGAAACATGACGAAATACGAGAAATAAGGCACATATAGTTGCATAAAAGCACCGTTTTCTTTGCTTTAAGGACCTTATCCATCATGTTAAATGAACTGAATGTTCCGTTTACATGTTAGGTTGATGCAGCACATATAGCTTCTTACTTGATGAATAGGATGACCACATCAAGAGTTCATGATGCTACTCTAGATGAGTTTTATTACTAAGGAAAGCTTGACTTGTCACATCTAAGGATTTTTCGATGTGTATGCTATGTCCATGTACCTCAAGAGGTGAGGGAAAGTGAGATGGATGCTAGGGCAGAGAAGTGCATCTTTATAGGTTACTCTATAGAACAAAATGGGTATAGATGTTACAATATCATAAAAAAGAAGCTTAGAGTATGAAGGGATGTGGTTTTTGATGAAGTTAATCCATATTATGAACCACCTAATGCATTGTAGGCTGAAGATATTGAGGAACCAGAAAAAGTCTATGGAGAACAAACTCAGGTTAGCACAAGTTTGAGTGGCCCCTCCACTTCAAGTCCATCATCCTTCATTGCTCAAAGGAATCACTGACACAGAGAAGCCTTTTTGGTGCAATCGATTGAGAGTGAAACTAAGGGAGACAAATATGCCTTGATGGAGATTCATCAAGCCAAAACAACTACACAAAGAAAAACCAGGTCTCTTAGAGCTCGTATCAAAAAAAAAATCATGAAGTTTTGCAAGGATGAAGAGAACATTTCTGAGGTAACCAAAAGAGAGATTTTGAATGAACTCTGTCTCATTGAATGAAGTTTGTCTCACTAAATGAAGTTTGTCTCACTAAATGAAGTTTGTCTCATGCATGTACCATGTGAAGTCCAAAATTCAAACTACAAATTTCCAATGTAAAGAAAACATCAGCACTTATGTCATTGAATATATAGCTTCTAGATACATCAAGCTAGCAAAGATCATTTTGCAAGGGAATAAGTTAGATGCTATTTCAAGCATGGTTTGATGAGCACTTGGCCCCATGCCTACAGATGAATTAGAATACAAAAGAATAAGTCAGAAAATCCAAAATAATTTGTTAGCATGATCTCTATGCATGGAAAATAGAGGTTCGACCTTTTAGAGATCACACATACTGTCAAGCATTTGTTTCTCCACGAGTGTCTTCTTTGAAGCAAAAGTTTGTCTAGAGATGCATGTTATGTATTCTTTATCCATGAAGTCTTAAGATAACTACTTGTATAAATATGCACGCCATAAAGCATATGTGATTGGCTCTCATGTAAGGTATTAGACACCACCTAGAAGATAGGACCTTCCCAATGCCATAGAATTATAAGTCGCATGCTTATGTATACTCTCTTCTCCTCACAAATACTTGCAACAAAGGGAGATGACACAAGCAATATCAAAGTCAAAACAAAGAGAATTGAAGGATGCACACAAACAACAAGAAGGACAAAGAAAGTTACACCACCAAGAAAGGTCTTCATCAAAATCAAAGGTGGCAAATGAATCAAAAGACACTACCTACCCCATGATGTAAACCCTTGTATATGTCTAGGGATCCCATATGTCCCTAGATCCCCACAAAACCAACTTGGATCCAAAATGTCCAAGTATATGTCTTGGGATCCCATATGTCCCAATATCCCAAGGATGCCATATGCCCCACCATCATGGATCCCATATGTCCATGGAACCAAAACCACATGGATGCCATATATCCATGAAAATCAAGGGATGCCATATGTCCCAAACTTGGATCCCATATGTCCAAGTTATGTCTAAGATTCCCTCATCACATGGAGGGGGGTGTTGAGAGTTCCATGATCCACCCATTTGTCCCAACTCACTTTCATTCTCATGCAAGCACATTTATCCCACATGCAAGGGAATTCTCCCAAACTCCATATAAGCAAGGCCTCTCTTCACTCCTGTTGAGAGCAGTATGGGCACCCAAGGACTGACTAGACAAGGAAGCCAGGGAACCCAAGGATTGACGAGACAAGGAAGCCAACGGAGAGAGTCAGAACAAGGTGAAGGAGTAAGTAGACAAAGCAGTCGACGCAAATCTGGCAGATAGGCCCTTCAATTTTTCCAATCTACATCTTTGAACAGTGATTCTTATCACTAACAATCATTGTAAATACCATTTCATATTTTTGTAGCTCCATTTTGTGCAAGCCAAGGAGTCCTTGAGCTTGAGGAGCCTTAGAAGTACCTACATATCAATTTTCGTATTTTTTAGACTCCGTTTCAGCCCTCAAATTGGCCCTGGAACCTAATTTTTAACTAGGCCGGACACTAGGTCTGGACAGGGCCAAAAGCTAGTCAAAAACTATAAAAAGAGCTAGAGAGCTCATTTTTGAGGTTGGATTGTAATTGAAACGAACTTGTAAGAGCATTTTGAAAGTAATCTAAAAGCTCCATTGATTCTTGCTCTTTGTCTTGCCGTGTGTGCGCGTGTGTGTGTGTGTGTGCATGCTAGTGTGCTTCTCACTCACGCACTTGAGCCGCCACTTGCTCGAGGTCTTCATACCATCCTCACGTCTTCCCGGATTGACATTAAAGGAGGTGCTACTCATCATTGAGCTACACCAAATTTTGGCGCCGTTGCCGGGGATCGAGCTTTGAGGACGAGCGTGTGATGGTAAGACGTAGAGTTGACGCGTTGGAGTTGTAGGTATTTTCTTCACTCTCATCGATTTTCTTTTACTTTCTTTACCATCTTCATTTCCATCATCATCATCACCACCTACCACCTCCATATCCATCATCGCGAAAATTTCAGTTTTTTTACTATATCCCCACCTCCACCTCATTTCCCTCATTTCACTTGTGAGAGAGAGCAAGAGAGCGAATTTGCATGTGCTGCTTTTTGCATGTTTTCTGAGCTGTCTTGCAGGTACAGGTCACATCACCATCTCCAGCTTTCCGCGCAGGTACGGAACTCGACGAAACTGTCTCGCAGTCGCCGCCTTCTGTCCATCGCGATTGACAGAAATTTTCACTTGTTGGTAAATCTGAGTGCACCACAGTGGATTAGAGACCCTGCACACCACATTCCCACTAAAATTTTTGAAAATCTTGCAAAATTTCAGTCCATCGCGATTGACAGCCCTGTCCATCGCGATTGACTGCCAGTCCATCGCGACCGACTGCCTGTCCATCGCGATTGACTCAACCCCCTGTCCATCGCGATTGACTGAAGTCTCTGTCCATCGCGACCGACTGCCTGTCCATCGCGATTGACTCAACCCCCTGTCCATCGCGATTGACTGAAGTCTCTGTCCATCGCGACCGACTGCCTGTCCATCGCGATTGACTCAACCCCCTGTCCATCGCGATTGACTGAAGTCTCTGTCCATCGCGACCGACTGCCTGTCCATCGCGATTGACTGAAGTCTCTGTCCATCGCGACCGACTGCCTGTCCATCGCGATTGACTCAACCCCCTGTCCATCGCGATTGACTGAAGTCTCTGTCCATCGCGACCGACTGCCTGTCCATCGCGATTGACTGAAGTCTCTGTCCATCGCGACCGACTGCCTGTCCATCGCGATTGACTCAACCCCCTGTCCATCGCGATTGATTGAATTGGGTGTCCATCGCGACCGACTGCCTGTCCATCGCGATTGACTGAGTGTCCATCGCGATTGACAGCCCTATCCATCGCGATTGACAGCCAATTTTAGCCAAAATTTTTAAGGTTTGTTAATTGAAAAATTGGGCTAATTTTGGTCACAAATATTATGCTCTTGAGCACATGGGGAAGTCTTAGGAAAACAACTTGGGGAAAACCTGTTGCACAGTGATCCTGTTTGAACCCTGTCGTAACCCTAGAACCCTGAACGGTCACAACTTTTTCATACGAGATCCATTTTTTGAGCTCTAGGGCTTGTTGGAAAGCTCGTAGCATATACTACACGCCCTCAACTGTTTTTTATAAAGATAGTGCATTGATTTTTAGATAGGGTATTTTGAAGTTGACCATACCCAGGGGGATCAAAGTCAGGGGTCTTTAGAATTATTTTCCTAAAAGTCAGAATGCACATGTGTGTTTATGTTACATGAATGAAAGTGGTTGGTTTTGTCCTTTGAATATAAGCATTGAGCTAACCGTGGGTCTTTTATAGGTCCATTGAGAGCAGCTGAGAGCGTACAAAGCAAGGTTTCTTTGCAAGCTTGAGAACCGGGTTCTTGAGCACCATAAAGCAAGGGATCAACAAGTAAGGTTGGATTATTCTCAACTCCCTCTGTCATTTCCTAGCTCAAGCTAAGAACGAGTAGAGATAGGAGTAAGTCAGGGCGACGATAGGCAGTTATCAAGTTGAAGACTATTAAAGAACTCAAGTTCAAGCTAAAAACTTAGTTACTGTACTGTCGATAACCTAAAGGAAAAGAACCTAACGTGGAACGATCAACCTGAAATTACGAAGAACACTCAAGTATTCCGACGACGTGATATCAGACAAGACCATAAACACAATAATTAACTAAAAAGAATCAAGTGACTGGTACCAATTGATTGGCAACGAGGTTGTACTCTGAAAAAAAAATTGGGCTAATCAGTTAGGCATATGAACCTTAGATCAGGACGACACCTAGCACGAGAGAGACAAAGCCTTAGGTCTTCAGAGGCTAGTATCAATCACACTGCAAGGTCTTGGGCCCAGCAGTTGAGCCACCATTCAAACTACCCTAGCTTTGAGACCAGTGAGTCAGAAATGTCCCAAGGCATGGACAGACCTACGGGAAGTTCAGGAGTGCCTTACCTATACAGGGTAGAAGGCCCTTACAAAACGCAGCTGGAGTACCTTAGGACCAACCGATTAGGTGCTAGCATCTATGAGGACGGCTTAGGAAGATCTGTGGTCCAGATTAAAAACCCCGATCAATCCATTGGACTAGAGCACCCAGCTGTCAAGTTTGAAAATGGTGCATACCTGGACAAATAAGGAACTATATATGTAGTCACTAGTCACCCTGATAGGACCGATGACTTTGGGAATGTAATCTCAGAAGCGGACTTAGGTGACCTGGAGCAAGGGAACATGGGTGCAGAACCTAGAACCCCTCGAGGTAAATCAGTTCTCACTAGGATTATCACGCCTGAATGGGTTCCCCAAGACAACAAGAGCATAGAGTTGCTCCTCAATCGAGAAACCGATGAAGCCTTTTGGAGGTATAAGTCTAATCAGCCAACAGACATAGGAAATATCATGATCTATGAGTTTAAGGATCCGGATAGCCCAGGCAGGGTGACCTACTTAGATCATGCTTCAGAACGGATCTTTGTGGTGACAGAAAATGATAGGCATGCCTACACTTGGAAGGGTGAATTTATTTTCCCCCAACCAAGATCAAATGTATCCTATGGTCACCCTGGGGCTGGAACTTCCCAAGCTCATGGTACGCAAAGAGACAGAAGTAGAGATAGACCAGAAGTAAGTTTTGCCAACCCAGTGGGCAGAGAAAGAACGAGAACAGATACGAATAGGGTAGAACCTGAGATGCATAGAGCCCACAGGAACCAAAGGAATGTAGATGGATTCCCTCTGCCGAGGCCTAGAGAGCACACAAGAACTTTGAGACCCACCCAGCTAGTTAAGTCCATGAAGAATTACTTTGACGGCACAGGAGATCCCTATGATCACGTGGCAGAATTCAAGCAAGTCTTGAGAGCTGAACAAGTGGAAGATCTGTTCACGCAGTACAATGCCTTCGGTCTAACCCTGAGGAATACGGCACTTACATGGTTTCAGCCATTGGATGAGCGCCAGTTCAGGAGCATAGACCAACTCCTAGAAGCATTTATTATTGAGTTCTCCAAGAGTGGCATAAGACACAACACCTCCTCACTGATTCACAGCTTCAAGCAAACCCCTCAAGAGACTGTGAGACTTGCAGGAAGAAGATTTAGACAATATCTTGAAAGGTGCCCTATTTCGGAACTACCCACATCTGCTAAACAAGTAGCCTTATTCCTTGATGGATTGCTGAGCACGAAATTGAGATCCTATGTGTATCTGAAGGACCCTAGGACCATAGAAGAATGTGTACGCATGTGCATTGACATTGAAGATAACCTAGGGGAAGAACTAGAGCTCTCCAAGATCTACAAAGATTCAGATAGTGCATCTAGTCACTCTTCCATGCAGTCCACATCAATTGAGGAACTTGCCGAAAAAGTAGCTCAGAAATTAGGTGTAACTAGCAAACAAATCCCAAGGTATGCTCCTGTGAAAAGGTGCTATACATGCGGTGGTGACCATATGGCGAATGTCTGCCCTATTATGGCTCAACCCCAAGTAAACCCTAGTAGCCAGTACTGCACCATAGAACGGAGATACACCAATCACACCGCACAAGATTGCCCATACAACAAGCAGGCAGTTAGGCAACCCTATCCGCAGCCCTACCAACCAGGCCGATACCAGAACCAAAATCCACCACCACAATATGCTAGACCCCAACAAACCTATCAGCAACCATATCAGGCCCAACAGAGACCCCAACCGGTGCTAGCTCAACAGCCTCCAAACCCCGCTAATGTGATTCCAGTAAAGTATGCAGTGGCAGAAGAAAACCTGAATAGGGCCATAGTACCAGTAACCCCATTGATCTCAGAAAGTGACCCGAGTGACCATAGCTTTGATTCTACACATGTCGATAGTCCCCAAGCTTACTACATGCAGTCTCCAGAACATGGTGAGTCCTACTATAGTGAAGAACCAAGTGAACCCAGTTGGGAGTCGGATTACACGAACGTCATGTATGCAAACCCCAACCCTAGGCCTCAACCTAGGCAGGTACGACCACCCTTTCCTAGAGGACCATGCTACCGATGTCAGGGGGATCACTTCATTCGTGATTGTCCCTTACCTCCACCTACACAAAATCAGTCCGTGACGATCCAAGGCTTTTGCCAAGATTGTGGAAAAGAGCATCTCTTACGAGATTGCCCAAAGAACCCCAATAATATGCCAAAAATCACTCCTATCAATGTGATTGGGTTGGTCGTGGATGCCTCAGGAAGTGTCACTTCCACTGCACCAGTGCAGGTGGTTACTAGAGCTCAGGCAATGCAGCAAAACCAAGAGGCAAGCCAGGAAAAGGGCCCAAAGGCTAGTGAAACCGAGAGCGTGACAAAGAAAAGGACTAGAGCGTGGAAAGATAGTCGAGAAAGAATGAAAAGACAATGGGCAAAAAAGATAAACGAACTTGAAGAAAGCATAAGAGAAACCAAAGCGAGGATAACTGAACTCACAGCTCCAACTCCCTCTCACATTACCCCGCCTCCACCACTCCCACCTCCATCCAACCCACCACTTTTCCCACTGCCTCATCAAATCCCATCACCCCCTAGAGTAGGATCAGTCCTAGCTGACCCCACTCCCGAGGACCTTAATATGATGCTTAAAGCATATCAGGCCAGAATCCAAGACGGGCCAACCATCACCGATCATGAAAAGTGCTACCCTAGAGCCGAGCTAGAGCTTGAACGAACTAAGATTTGTGCCAAAATGGTGGAATTGGCTCAGACCATGTTTGAGGCCAGCCGCCTATTTAACATTTCTAGTTCAGCTAAGACGCAGTTACACTTTGATGGACTGCTGGAAAGAATAGAGAAGTTAATTGCACAATCAGAGAAGGAACCTGCCCCTCAAAGAAAGGAAAGGGCAAGAGAACGGATAAGCCAGCCTCTTCAGGAAGCCCATGTGCCTCCTCAAGAAGCTTATCTTCCCCCCCAAAAGTCACATGAGCCTCCCCCGAAAGCTTATGTACCTCCACAGGTGACCCACATTCCTTCTCAGAGAGTGTATGAGCCTGTTCGGAAAAGTAATAGAATAAGTAATCCTCTACAAGAAGCTTGTGCTCCAGCCATTTGTGGGAACGAGGAGGGAGCCAACGATAGGATAAGCCCTCCCTCCCAGGTTGCTTGTGTGCCTAATTCTACGGAGCCAGACACTTCTTCTTCTATGAATCGGTTTGCATCAGACTTCCTACGAGAGATTCAAGAAGATAAATGGGATGACGAAAGTGAGGTCGCCCCTCCATTTGAACTTGTGGATGATGCACACGACCAATTCCCACAAGACATCCCATCCATTTACGGGGAACATGAGAGTACTCAGTCTAATGAGAAATTGGACTTTGAGTCTACTTCCATACAGGAGCTACCCCACTTCACAGGCCCATGGGAAGCAAAGTCCACATGTATGAGAGCACCCACAGTCATGGTAAGGAACGACGACTCAGTCATACCAAGGAACACGGAGGTAATAACGAACACCCAGGTGCAACGCGATCGCACTTTGGAAGAACTGCATGAGGATAGACTAAACGCGCAGAAATGTGCAGCCAGTCGAGTAACTGAAGTTGCAAAACCTCATTCCCGGGTAGGATCCCATAGGACAGTGCCAGAAATTCCCTTGGATAAGATAGGAGATATGTGCGAAGGTGAAGAAGGGAACACCTATCTTCCCATTACCTACCAGGACTACACCACAAAGGCAATTTTGGACTCAGGTGCAGGAGTTGCAATTGCCACTACCTCCTTATGGAAGCGTTGGGGCCAGCCAGCACTCAGGCCAACAAGAATGAAATTGCAGATGGCCGATGGTCACATTGAGAGACCCTTAGGATTGCTGGAAGGGATAACTCTCACCACTTGTGGTGTTGAGTTTGAGCATAGCTTTGCTATATGTGACTTCAGCAAAAATCATGCTTATGAGATGATTTTAGGAAGACCATTTATGCGACAGTTGCAAGTGGTACAGGATTGGGGAACCAACTCCTTGTATTTGCAACACTTGGGCGTTACAACCAAAGTCAATCTCAAGGACTATTCTCATAGAGATGTCCCTCCTATCCAATGGAATCCCATCCACAGAGCCAAAGATGACACAGAATCGGTGCATTCCATAGGATCTGGATCCTCATGGATGCATGAAGATACTCACTTATGGATGTGCAAGGTAGCAGTTGAAGAAGAGAAGAGAGAGAAAGCCAGAGAGGTAGGTGCGAAAGAAACCCATAGATCAATCCAAGACCCAGCCTATGCACCTGTAGTTTTTCCGGACGAAGAATTTGAGCCTCACGGCTGGGCAGAAATCTTAGCAACAATGGACGTAGCCATCAACGAGGAACAATGGACACCTCACTGTGATGAGGATGGCTATGATATTTCAGTCTTCTCCATAGAGCCAATCATGGGAGAGGCAGTTCTAGAAGAATGCGAACCTAGCCCTGATGCATTTGAGGATGCAAGTGACTCCGATCTAGAGTCAATCATTATGGACCCACCATTTGCATCAGATGAAGAATACTTCCATGAGGTAGAATTTCAAACCCAGAGGCATGGAGAGCTGACAAATGATGTAAGATTAGCAACACATCTGACCCCTAAGGAAGAAGGAAAGAAACGAAAGAAGAGAGAAGCCTTATCAGAAGAGGAAGAATCTTTGTTTGAGGTCCCAGAAAATTTTAAGAAGTACGAGATAGATGACAGAAGAGTCATGATAAGAATGCCTAAACGAGAGGCACAATCAGGAGAGGCCTATGATAACAAAGAAACCACCAAGAAAATAGTAGTGGCCATAGAAGAAGGAGAGGAGAGATGCACGTATATAGGCCATGACCTGACAGAAGAAGAAGAGCATGAATTGATTGCCTTGCTAAGAGAATACAGAGATGTATTCGCTTGGAGTTACAAGGATTTGAAAGGGGTTGACCCGGACATATGCTCGCACACCATCCCCATGACTTCAGACGCCAAACCCTCTAAGCAAAAGCCTTATACATATAACGATAATTACGCTGCTAAGATCAAGGAAGAGATAGATAGACTGGTCGAAGCTGGATTTATCTATGAAATTGAGCACACTGAATGGGTATCCCCCATCGTAGTGGTGCCCAAGAAGAATGGCAAACTGCGTGTGTGCATTAACTTGAAAAAGGTTAATGCCGCCACAATTCGAGATAACTATCCGCTTCCCATCACAGAGCATCTCTTAGAAAGAGTGGCAGGCAAGGAAGTGTACAGCTTCCTTGATGGATTTTCGGGCTACAATCAAGTAGCCATAGCTCCAGAGGATCAGCATAAGACAGCCTTTGCCACAGAATGGGGCATTTTTGCTTTTAGAGTAATGCCGTTTGGGCTTACCAACGCACCAGCTACCTTCCAGAGGCTGATGTGCCATGTGTTTAAGGAGTTCCTAAGGAAGAGTTTAGAAGTCTATGTGGATGATCTTTGTGCTCATTCCAACGTTAGACAAACCCATATTCCTGAACTCAGACAAATCTTTGACAAATGTAGAGAGTACCAAGTCTGCCTGAACCCAGAAAAGTGCGTTTTTATGGTAAGGCAGGGCAAGATTCTAGGACACATAGTGTCAAAGAATGGCATATCTACTGACGAAGAGAAAGTGAGAGCCATAGCAGAGCTACCTAGGCCAAGGAATGTCAAGAAAGTACAAGCTTTCATGGGGCACTGTGGTTATTACCGACGATTTATACACATGTATGCTGTCATTGCAAAGCCCATGTACGGACTTCTGACAAACTTTGAGTGGACGGATGAATGTGAGAATTCCTTCCAAGAGCTTAAACGAAGATTATGTTCAGCACCAATCTTGACCACACCAGATTGGAATAAGCCATTCCATGTTCATGTGGATGCATCCAATTATGCTATTGGATGTGTGCTTGCACAACCTACTGGTGAAGGTAATATGGATCTTCCAATCGCCTATGCCAGTAGACAATTGAATGCGGCTGAACGAAATTATACCACTACTGAACGAGAAGGATTAGGCATGGTATATGCAGTTAAAAAGTTTAGACATTATTTGCTTGCAAATAAGTTTAAATTTTTTACGGACCATCAGGCATTGTTGTACTTAGTAAACAAGCCATGCAATACGGGAAGATTAGTAAGATGGTTTCTCCTGCTAATGGAATATGATTTTGAGGTTGTGGTAAGAAAAGGTAGAACTCACTTGAGAGCAGATCATCTCTCTAGGCTCACATCGGGAGAAGCCCCACAAGGAGTGTCAGATGATCTTCCTGATGCTTACTTGTTTAATTTGGAAGTGGTGCCGCAGTGGGCCAAGCCAATAGTACCAGTATTGACGTACGGGCCTAGCCATCCAGTGGTAAACACACGGAATAGAGAGATTGTAAAAGCCCAAAAGTATCACATCATGGCAGGAAGCATGTACAAGCACACAGATCAAGGGATCTTGGCTTGTTGTGTAGAAGAGGATGAGTACGCTAAATGGTTGCAATTAGCACATGTAGGTGCGTTAGAGCAACACCATTCAAAACAACGAACGTTGCAGACTCTAAAGAGATTCGGAGTGCATTGGCCAACTATGGAAGCGGATGTCCAAAAGTTGTGCAAGGAATGCTCAATCTGTTGCACTAAACCACCTGTGGAACATGCCACTCTCTATCAAGTATCCATTGTGCCAGATTGGAGTGAACCTCTAGTATCATTCTTGCGGACAAACACATTCCCCCCAGACATGACTCTAGCTAGGAAAAGGAATTTAGAACAAGAAGCCCTGAATTATTCACTCATAGGTGATAATCTATATAAGCGCGGTAAAGATGGTTACCTGAGATTATGTGTCCATGAGAGTGAATATCTTAAGATCTTAGAAACTGCTCATCAAGGTGTAGCAGGAGGACACTTTGGACCAGATCGGGTGATCAAGGCAATATTGTTTGCGGGCTTCTGGTGGCCCACCCTTCACATGGATGCACATACCTATGTGAAACGGTGTGATATCTGTCAAAGGACTCAGTATCCTATACGCAAAGATGAGATGCCACTGAAACCTATGATGGGTGGACGTGCATTCTCTAAGTGGGGAATAGACTTCGTAGGTCCTATTAATCCCCCAGCGAAAGGTTCTCATGCGGAATACATCATTGTGGCAACAGATTATCTCACCAAGTGGGTAGAGGTAAAGGCTACGACAAAGAACGACGCTCAAACAACTGCCAAATTCTTGTTTGAGAATGTATTCACGAGATACGGGCTACCTATAGAACTTGTAAGTGATAGAGGAACTCATTTCTTAAATGAAGTGATTGAAAATCTACTCCAAGAATTCTTGGTAATACACAAGAAGTCTGCCCCTTATCACCCTCAAGCTAATGGACAAGCTGAGAGCACTAATAAGATCTTATGCAATGTACTGACCAAATTAGTGAACACTAAACGCTCTGATTGGGACAAACAGCTACACCATGCTGTTTGGGCATATCGAGTTGCCTACAAAACGGTACTCCAAGCCACCCCCTTTCAGATGGTATTTGGCCAAAACGCTATGCTACCCTTGGACTTCCTGATTCCTACATTGAGAGTAGCACAAGAGCACGAATGGACAGGTCATGAGCTCTCCTCTAGAATTTTTGACCTTGAACGATTAGGAGAAACAAGACTGAGAGCTGCTGCAGGCATATATGCTGCCAAGAAGAGGCAGAAGGCATACTTCGATGCCCATGTGAAGGATAAAGACTTGAAAGCCGGAGATCTAGTTTTAGTCTATACACTGAAACAACACGCGAGGAAGTTAGAAAAGAGAGGCTACGGACCTATGATCATCAATAGGATCTCCACGAGTGGAGCAATACAATTAGCCACGTTAGAGGGTGATGTTCTCCCTAATTATATTAGCGGATGCAGAGTCAAGTTGTATCAGGAACCCCTCACGGAGGAAATGCTCAGCCGACTCAACACTGCTAAGAAACGCAAAGAGGAAGAGAAGCGAATTAGAGAAGAAGCTCAAGCAGAAGCTTTAGAACGCATCAGAAGGATGAAATTACGAAGGCAAGGTAGAGAGCAGCCTAGGACAGATGACTATGCAGATCAAGGATATCATATGGCAATGTGTGAAGTCGCCGGAACCAGCTTACCTAAGATAACTGATCGACGTCCTTTTGTAACCCTAGATATAGGACAAGGAAAAAGTGCAAGGACTGTAAGAGCCTTGATTGACTCAGGTGCTGCCACTAGTGCTGTTAGAGTGTCTTACTGTCAAGAGTTACAGTTAACTGTCAATCCTGTGGAAGCATATCTCATAGGATTGGGAGGCGTGGAAACCCCTTGTATGGGAGAGGTGGAACTTCCCCTCTACATTCATGATGAGGCAATGACAGTTAAAGTACTAGTGTGTCAAGATGAGGATCTCACTGAACCTCTTGTCTTGGGTCAAGATTGGATATATGACCAAGCAGTCAATCTAAACCTAAGAAGTGGACTTCTCCAGGTTTGGGTCAATCATAGTCGAGTTACAGTAGAATTAGACAATGGAGCACTCGAGGAACTAGGAAAGGCACAGACTCCTGGTCCCTCCAGGGGTGCACATGAAGTTGACCATGCTGTTCTTGTCCAAAACTATGTGTTGCAGAGGAATGATATTCGCAAAAAAGGAGTCAGGGATGCAAAGGAATTCCCTTCTTTTCCAAAGGCCAGAAGGAGGCAACAACCAACGGTGGAGCAAAGGCAGAAGAAGCAGAGTACTACCTATGCTGGACATCAAAAGAACCTGCGTAGCAGAATGTCTCAACAAGTGAACCAAGTGTGGGTGCGAAAAGGCGAACACCCGGTTGCACCCACGCCAACAGCACGGGCGAAGCCTCTTATTAATAACCATCAACACGTCACTAATAAGAGGTCTTCCGAAAATTCTTCTGCTAACGTGAAATCTATTTGGGTGCCCAAAAAGTCGATGAAGGCTCGCCCACAATCAAGACAAATTTGGGTGCCTAAGGCTTGTTTGCGGGCTCAGATAGCTACACCAAGAACACACCCTACACAGCATGATCCATTCACTCGCACAGCCTACATCCACTCATTTTCAACACCAAGGCACATGAACACGAACAGAATCAGTTGTAAATGGGCCCCTAAAAGGCCTCAGGTTAAAGCTGACACACCTATCAAGCTCTCGAGAATCTCTACGGAACCACGAGTAAAACCCATCCACTGCATTTGGCAGCCCAAGATTTGTAACAAACCCCCTGGCCCTATTGTACATCCATGACCACCTACTAACCGCTTCACTCTTAATTCACATCATTTCGCTTAGCTCTTAGGTCTACCTAACTCCTAACTACACACACCAGCACCGAGCACTTATTAACTCCTAACCACTCCAGAACTTTAAGTTAATATTGTAACAAGGGACACCATGTCATTTTTGTGTCCATTGCAATGTTAACGTTTATTCATATATTCTCACAGAATCAGCTGCGACATTTTCAACATGGCGGAGGCCGCAGGAACTAGCTCTCACACAGAAACAAACCCGCAAGTGGTGGACTTGGACAGTTTACCCGTTTTGCCTGAGACAGTCGAAAGACCAGAAGAGTTGCAGGCCGTCAAAATCATACCTATTGCGGACCCTCCGCGTGGCCACACCATGCCCGTGGGAAAGACTTCACATTGGTTTACCGAAGTAGCAGGACCTTTGGGGGAAGGAACGTATCTATGGGAATCAGAGTTGGACTACAATGGAAAGCAAGGCAGATACCATTTCTTTACAAGAGAATTTGAGAAGTTACAAAATGCGGAAGGTCTACGTCCGATATGGGAAAAAGCCGGATTGAGTGCCTATTTCAGTGCCCGACTCCCAAAACCTGACTTCATGCGATGCTACTATCTCATCAACACCTTGACTCCAAATCCGAACCCAAAAGGTGCAAGCTCATTTGTGATTCCATCTCTGACAAAGGGGAATGAGCTCAAGAGGTTTAGGCTATCAAACAATTTGGTGAGAGAAGCTCTGGATATGCGCGGCATGCATATTCCTACAGAAAAGGAAACCCTAGTACCGGACTACATGAAGAATCGAAGTCTCACCAAACTCAAAGACATGGTATCCATGACGCCTAATATTGCAATACACCTTCGCATGTGCATGCAACACTTTGCTTTCCCAGCGCAGGATAGATTCACCATGCCGCACAAAAAGATTTGGTTTAGCCTGTATCTGGCAGAGACACAGAGCCTCACCATCAACCTACCCCACTGGATAATTGATCAGATACACTTAGCTCACAAACGCTGGCCGCGGAAACAGGTTTTATATGGTTGCTGTGCTCTGACAAGAATCATCTATAGGTGTTTGGCTTATGACATCCCAATCCAACGAGCCCTGATGTGGAATCGGGTAGAGCAGTTTCGAGGCAGGACATCCACTGGACCCCCTTCTAAGAAGATGAGAGGCACGGTCCAAGTCCCATGTGCTCAGCCACGTGGAGCGACCCTAACACCAGAAGTCACCCCGCCACCCCGAAGAGTCCGACCATTCACACTCCGACTTCCAAGACGCAGCACCGATGGTTCCACTTTGATATTTCCTCCCATCCCAACGGATCTCGAATTTCCTAGTGGTGCACCATTGGACGAACTCACTAATGAAGACTTCGAACAACTATTACAAGATGTAGAGCTGGAGGCAGAAGAGGCACAACAAGCGGAAAATGTACAAACGCAGGCCACAACCTCCCAAGCACCTGTCACACCTGTTGAAGTGGAGGAAGAAGATGACGGAGATGAAGAACAGGAGGATGATGAGGAGGAGTATGATCAAGAGCACCAAGAGGAGCAACAAGAAGTGCCAGAACTTGTAGGTGCACCTGCATATACAGCTCAACTACGAAGGCTATACGACACTATCAAAGCAGTACAAGAAAGGCATCAGCTCTCTCTGGTATCAGGTCAAGCTTTGATGCAAGAAATGCTATCAGATGAAGGAGTGGACCAACATTTCATTGACACCCTCAAATTAGTGTCAGACTCCTTAGGAGTTCCAGAGGCTGTCCACACCGCAGTCCGCCAGTCCGTAAGGTATGACAAACGCAGAGTGGACACATTACCACGAGCAGGTAAGACTATCAGGATACCCGTCACAGAACCGGAAGTACCCATTGAGACCACAGCCACCCCCATAACCACCACTGACCTCTCCGCTGAAACCTTCGTTCAGACATCACCCATCTCACCCCAGCATCCTCCATCACCACCTTCCCCGCCCCCGCCACCACCTCCCACCTTGGAAGAAACGACAGTCATCACCTCTACCTCCACTTATAATCCATCCTCATTCAAATCATTCTCATTTCGAGAACCCACCTCACAAGACACCCTCTTCTCCTTCGTCACCAATCCCTTGTACACTTCGTCCCATCTATCCGCTGAACCCATGACTGGCCATCCCATAATTACCAGCGTAGTTGGAAACCCAGCGCCCACGGAAGGAACCCTGTGTTTCCCGACCTATCCCCCAATACGAGTACCTCCATTCCATAACCCTCACTTCCCAGCTGGCCCCTACACCTCTTTCAATCGGACCTCACCACCCCAATACCCGTCCTTTGTGGAGCAGTTCTTCCGCTCTCCCATGTTTCAAAGGCACCTTCCTCCGATGTTCGCAACGACATCAATTTACACGGACACCACACTCACTTCACCTACCATACCCACCTATATGGTAGCCCCTGCACACACCACCTTGTCTGACCCAATGGACATTTCACCAACCACAGCACCTCTCCCCACGATTTCCCCACCTTCCCCTCCCTTGCCCCCCACCTCACCACTCACATCAGTGGCACACACAGCATTCACTACCCCCTTACCCAATCCCACCTCCTCTGCATTTCAAACTATTTCCCTTGCATCTCATAATGTAAATAGTACGTTCGACACATTACTTCAGTGTGCACATCAGCTACAACAAGACTTCCATCAATTAGAAGAACGCAATGCTACCCTCCAGGCAGAATCTCAACGTCTCCAAGCTAGAGTCACCACTATTGAGGCTGACTACCTGACGCTCCTAGACGAGCATACCACACTACAGCAGGCTCACTCCGAATTGGAATCCAAGGCATCAACTGTAGATGACCAAGCAGTCAAGGAACTAGAAACAGTGCTTCAAGCGCAAATGATATCTAACGCTACACTCAGACGCAACATTGGACTACTAAGAAAGCATATGGCAGCAGCACTAGAAGAGAACAAACGCCTTCAACAACAAAACCAAGATAATTTTGAAGCGGCTATGGAAGGAACCGTAGGAGCAACCATTAGCCCTACCAGATATAGAGCAGTTCCATCAGAAGACATCCGCATCCTACTTGAGGAGCATGCAAATTTCCTGGAGTCATATGAAAAACTAGAGACTGAATGTGCCGATCTAAAGAAACAGTTAGCCAGTGTACCCACTGCTCAACAGGAGCCGGTAATCTTGCAACAATCTACAGAAGAAATGGAGACCCTTCGGAAACAGGTGGCAGAACTCCAAGCACGCCTCCTACCATATGAACGACCACCCTCGCCCATTGAAGAACCAGAACCTGAAACAGTAGTGGAAATCCCCGTCGAGGACAGCTACGAAGAGCCCTACGAGCCTATGCCAACGCCTGGTGGCCGAACTACAGAAGAAGGACAAGACACGTTAGAAATTCAAGTTCCAGATTGGGTCAGAAGGGTCGAGAAAGTGGGTAAGACACATGATGATAGTGTGGCCGTGCAAATGCAATCTCTCATGAATCTGGAAGAAACGGTCCTTCGGTCTTCCTACTTTCAACAATTATCCCATCAACGGTTAATCACAACATCAGAATCGCAATACATGCCTTATTTTGTCTTATTACATGATTATAATGCAGAAGTCAAAAGACATACAGGGAAGGAGCCCACATTCGCTACTCAATTTGAGATAGGGGATTTACCGACCGATGCACGTGCTGGCTCGATTTTCCAACCTAATTGGCGTGCACGTTTACTCACCGATTACCCTGAGATGATGAGTACCTGGGCTACCATGCCACTCTATATCAAGTATAATCCATGCTATTGTCCAGTGGTACGTCGCAGATCCTGGCAAGCATTTGCAATCAAGGTACGCAACAATAAAGAGTGCTCGGCTTGGGTTAACTACCCGTATTTTGCTCCACCTCGAGGACCTCCAACCGTAGCCTACATGATATCAACCATTCGGCACTGGTCCGCACGCCTAAACAATGTACCTGATATAGCAGCGAAAATGTGTATGAAGATATTTGAGCTCATGACCATTGTCTTCAAAACCTTTCGGAATGTCCAAGCTCCATACATCTCCGCTCCTGGATTCGCTCAAGGCAACAAGGATTTAGTCTACGACATGAGCCAAACCCCCTCGGTCACTGTTATCTTTGCTTGGCATGCACGAATCAAGTACTTGCCCGCATGCTTCAAGCAAACATTTGAGGAAATGTTCTCTACGGGCTTCTGGGAATACAATTCCGAAATTTTCATTCCCAGACCCACACATTTGCTACATCTATTCGCAGTAGAACAAGCGATCCATGCAGATCAGTTACGTCTGCCACATCCGGATGTTCCAGGACCAATCGATTGGGATCGTATGATGACAGATTTGGCCAGAGGACTACGCTTACAAGAACATCAGCTTGCCACTCAGGTTGTGGAATATTACATCCAACACCCCCAGCAACAAGGGTCTGTCAGGGACGACAGACGCGAGAGAGGGGGGGGTGTTGAGAGCAGTATGGGCACCCAAGGACTGACTAGACAAGGAAGCCAGGGAACCCAAGGATTGACGAGACAAGGAAGCCAACGGAGAGAGTCAGAACAAGGTGAAGGAGTAAGTAGACAAAGCAGTCGACGCAAATCTGGCAGATAGGCCCTTCAATTTTTCCAATCTACATCTTTGAACAGTGATTCTTATCACTAACAATCATTGTAAATACCATTTCATATTTTTGTAGCTCCATTTTGTGCAAGCCAAGGAGTCCTTGAGCTTGAGGAGCCTTAGAAGTACCTACATATCAATTTTCGTATTTTTTAGACTCCGTTTCAGCCCTCAAATTGGCCCTGGAACCTAATTTTTAACTAGGCCGGACACTAGGTCTGGACAGGGCCAAAAGCTAGTCAAAAACTATAAAAAGAGCTAGAGAGCTCATTTTTGAGGTTGGATTGTAATTGAAACGAACTTGTAAGAGCATTTTGAAAGTAATCTAAAAGCTCCATTGATTCTTGCTCTTTGTCTTGCCGTGTGTGCGCGTGTGTGTGTGTGTGTGTGCATGCTAGTGTGCTTCTCACTCACGCACTTGAGCCGCCACTTGCTCGAGGTCTTCATACCATCCTCACGTCTTCCCGGATTGACATTAAAGGAGGTGCTACTCATCATTGAGCTACAACTCCATATAATCTTATTCACTCTAGCCCATTGCCAAGGGTGTGCACTCCCTCCTCATGGATTCATCATGCTCGTTGAGCAACTCATGTAAGTATTTTCATATCAATCAAGTTCATTATGTTTTCCTTTCTTTTGTTCCATCCTCCTTAATTTAATTAGTATGTGATTAATAGTAGATTAGGAGTTGTTTTCTTTATTCCGGTAATTATGAACACCTAATGCATTGTAGGCTGAAGATATTGAGGAAGTAGAAAAAGTCTATGAAGAACAAACTCAAGTCTAAGTGGTCCCTCCACTTTGAGTCCATCAAGGAGTCCTTCATCACTCAAAGGAAAAGAGAAGGAAGGTGAACCAAGCTTAGCATGCAGCCACAACCAATATGATAAGGGTAATGTGGTAAGAACTTCCAATCTAGTGAGGACGAAGATGATTTTGAAGAGGTAGTGACTCCTAATGTGAAACAAAAGAAGGACTTGAAGAAGTATTCTACTACAAGTAATGAGAGGAGGTTAGAGAGGGTTAAACATCCTATTCAAAGGCTAACATATGATAGCTTCATTGCTAGGCATTAAGCTTTTATGTCTCAAGTTGTGAAGGACAAGGAATTATGCGCATATGAAGAAGCTTGTCAAGACAAGATATGGATAAATGCTATGAGAGAAGAGATGGATGCTCTTCATGAAAATCAGACATGGGAGATTTTACCTAGGCAAGATGACAAAAAGCAGCACTCCTCATCCTCTCATTTTTTCATGTCTGAAGCATGGTTCAAGCAGGGGAGAATCCCACCTCCCATCTACT
The DNA here is from genome assembly GCA_020310875.1 of Ceratopteris richardii. Classification (NCBI taxonomy): domain Eukaryota; kingdom Viridiplantae; phylum Streptophyta; class Polypodiopsida; order Polypodiales; family Pteridaceae; genus Ceratopteris; species Ceratopteris richardii. The sequence goes on from CM035409.1 coordinate 123,643,341, forward strand.
GGTGATGATGTAATCACTTCTCTATATTTGGAGACGTGTGTGAGCAGTAAATACTCCACAGTAATCTTTGATTCTCCACAACTGGAGAATTTCAAGCGGCCCCACCTCACCTCACATCTAAGATGAAGCAAGGAGAAGCCCACCTCCCATCTACTCATAATGATGTGATCACTCTTCTATTGTTGGAGAAGTGTGTGAACTGCAAATACTGCACATTAATTTTTTATTCTCCACAGTTGGAGAATTTCAAGCAAGACGCCCACCTCCCATCTACTCATGATGAAGCACGGAGAATCCCACCTCCCATCTACTTGTGATAATGTAATCGGTTCTCTCACTATAACGTATGAGCCTTATACCAGCCCTCGTTAGGTTCTAGGGATTATTTGAGGGCTCAAACCAAGTCTAAAAATCATGAAAATTGGTACATGGATACTTCTAATTCTGCTCAAGCTGAAGGATTTCTTGGCTTGAACAAAATGGAGGTTAAAAAATGTGAAATGATATTTACAATGGTTTTTAGTGATCAAAATCATTTTTTTTATAGGGGTTTCTTCTTAAATTTGACATATACTTCTTAGAGCTCCCTACATGCTCCCTCCTCTTATGTTTCCACTTCTTTGACACGTTCTCGTGCCTTGTGCTTGACCATGAGTTCCAACACTCTTCCCCCTCTTGAGTCTCTCATCCCTGACAAACCCTTGTTGGAGTGGGTGTTCCATGTAGTACTTTGAGATGTAGTGTCCATCATCTATCAACTAGAGGGATTTGTCTTCCAAATGTAGTGGGGTCGGTCATCCTATAGCACAAGCATGAGCACCATCCCCCTTCCCCCCCACCAACGGTGCCAAAATTTGGTGTAGCCCAAGCGTGATCACCACCTCCTTTACTTGTCAATCCACAGAGGCGTGAGGAGGATATGAAGATTGTGAGCAATTGTGGCAAGCAAATGAGAGTGACAAGCACATACATGCATGCACACATAAACGCATACAAGGAAAGATAACAAAGATAGGAACAATGGAAGCTTTGATTCTCAATAACTTGATTAGAATCTTCAAGAAGATCTTTCTCTAACTTGCTCACCTCAAAAATGAGTTGTCTAGCTCTTTTTATAGTTTTTCACTAGCTTTGGCCTTGTCCGAACCTATTGTCTAGGCTAGTTAAAAATTAGGTTCCAAGGCTTATTTTAGGGATCGAACAGAATCTAAAAATCATGAAAATTGGTATGTGGATACTTCTAATAGTCCTCAATATCAAGGACTCCTTGTCTTGGACAAAATGGAGTTGCAAAAATGTGAAATGGTATTTAGAATGGTTTTTAGTGATCAAAATCATTGCTTTTATAGGGGTTTCTTCTGAAAATTTGACATATACTTCTTGGAGCTCCCTACATGCTCCGTTTCTTGTGTGTCCACTTCTTTGATCTATTCCCATGCCATGTGCTTCACCTTGAGTGCCAACACTCTCCCCCCTCTTGAGTTTCTCATCCCTAATAGAACCTTGTTGGAGTGAGTGTTCCATGTAGTACTTTGAGAGGTAGTGCCCATCATGTATCAAAAAGAGCGGTTTGTCTTCCAAATGTAGTGGGGTCAATTGTCATGTTCTTCATTTTGCCACTAATAGCCTTTGCAAGTTTTAGTCCCTTTGTATGTACTTCTTCCTTGGATTCTAGCATGATGGTGTATTTGTGAGCTTTGAGAAATTGTTAGTTTCTCAAAAGAGGTTGTCAATGTTGATTTTGAGCAACTAGCTATGAATTGCTTCACAGGTATTGATGTTGTAACCTTGATGTCCTTTGGATATTTCAAACATGGGTTTTATAGTTATCATGCCAAGTACTCGTAACCCATAATGAATGATGGGTAAGTGTGTTACTGCATGGGTTGAAGAAAATATGTGCCTTGTGCACAGCCTTGTAATGTGGTTGTATGCATGCTTACTTGAGGAATGCATTCTAAGAAGTATGGTGCTAAAGATTGGTTCTTGATCTAAGTTCTCAAGGATATGATGATGAAGAGGTCTCCTAATCTATCATTGTTATAGTGTTTCCAAAGTAGGGGATTGTTACCATGGTGAAAGGTTGGTTGATATTCATGTTGGAGTTAGACGTCTGCGGAAGCACGCGAACAGCACAAGGAAGAAGAAGAAGCTTGGAGCACAACACACAAGACTGAATGTATTACTAGAGAATGTACAAAGATAAGTAGCCCATTAGGGCAATAGGCGTATATACAAGCCGGGGGAAAAAAACCTCCTAAAGAGGGAAAAAAGTGCCCCGGCGGTCCTAGAGTGTTCACACACATCACTACCTAAATATATCAACAAATCCCCCCTGGGAGTGATGCGGTGAACAAGGAGCTGGCACTCATGTATAAGGAAGTGCCGAGCTACGTGGAAATCACTCCACAAAAGGAAGTAAGCCCAAAGCTTTGCGGAAAGCTTCAAACTTCTCCCTAGGCAGAGCCTTCGTGAAAAGGTCTGCAATGTTTTCGTGCGTGGGCACATATGCCAAGCTGATCTCCCCAGCAGAGAACCTCTCCCTGACATAGTGATAATGCACCTCAATGTGCTTAGTGCGAGCATGGAACACAGGGTTCCTCGCAACTGCCAATGCGCTCTGATTGTCAGTGAAGATGGTGGTGGCAGAAGACTGGCCAACACCCAAATCAGCCATAAGGCGTCTGAGCCACACACACTCAACAGTCGCTGTGAAAGCTGCCCTATACTCAGCCTCACAACTGGAAGTGGCCACAGTAGGCTGCTTCTTGCTCAACCAAGATATACATGAGCTACCAAGCATGAAGCAAAAACCACTGGTGGACACACGAGTGTCATAGCAACCAGCCCAATCTGAGTCAGAAAAAGCATGCAAATCTGGCGGTAGTGATCCCCCCTTGGGATAAAACAACCCAAGTAGCCGAGTACCACTCAAGTAGCGAAAGATGCGCTTAACCGCTTTCCAATGCGTGACTCCTGGGCAATGCATAAACCTGCTCATCTGTGAGACAGCAAACTGAATATCTGGCCGAGTAATGCATAAGTAAATCAAGCATCCAATAGCCTGCTGATAGAGAATAGCATCAAATGCATCTCCAGCATCATGAAGACTCAATCGTAAACCTGTCTCCATAGGAGTGGCAATAGGCTTACAGTCTTCAAGGCCAAAACGCTGCAATAATGTGTCAATATATTTCGTTTGACACAAAGCCATTCCACCATCAACTTGCATAAATTGAATGCCCAAATAGTGATGCAAATGCCCCAAATCAGACATCTCAAATGAGGCATGCAAATCAGCCTTGAAATCAGCAATATGCTTCTCAAGAGGACCAGTGAGCAGCATGTCGTCTACATAGACAACAATGATCAAAAGCACATCATTAGCACGCTTAACATATAAGGTGCTTTCAATTGGACTGTTCTCAAAACCATGTGCAATCAGATAGGCATGTATTTTCTCATACCAAGCACGTGGTGCTTGCTTTAAACCATATAACGCCTTCTTTAACCTCCACACCTGGTTTTCATGTCCTTTCTGCACAAAGCCACGGGGCTGAAAAACATACACTTCTTCATGCAAGTCACCATTCAGAAATGCTGTTTTAATGTCCAACTGATGTACATTCCAACCATGATGGGCTGCAAGTGCACAAATGCTCCGAACAGTAGTCATACGGCATGTAGGTGCAAAGGTCTCATCAAAATCAATGCCTCTTTCCTGCGCATAACCCTTTGCAACAAGCCTAGCCTTATACCTATCAACTGTACCATCAGGTTTACGCTTCAGCTTGTATACCCACTTAGTGCCAATGGCCTTCTTGCCAGGAGGCAAGTCACATAAAGACCATGTACCATTCTTCATTATAGCATCATATTCAGATTGCATAGCAGCCATCCAATTTTCTGAATTTTGTGCTTCATCAAAAGAAATAGGCTCATTCTCATCACAGAGACTAGATGCAGCCATAGCATAGCAATCTGATGCAAAGGAGGTACTATGATAGCCTGAACGAGTACGATATGACAAAGGTGCATCTAATTTGCTGTCACGCAAAGTCTGCACCAACCATTTTGGCATAGTTTTTGTCTGTTCAATATCAGCTCTCTCATCAACAAGTGCATCATGTAAATCTGCATCAGAAATGGAATGATCTGCATTATCATATGAAACCTGCAAAGGCTGAGAAGTTGCCTCATTAGGACCAGCGCTAGCCTGTCCACCTGTAAAAAGAGGCATCAAAGTATCATACATGTCTTTGGAGCTAACAGATGTCTCCTTAGTACATGAAAGCAATGGCTGAATAGCATCTTCCACAAAGACAACATCACGGCTAACCAGAATGCGTTTAGTCTGTGGATGATACAGACGATAGCCTTTACTTTCAGAACTGTACCCAACAAAAATACATTTTACTACCTTATCATCCAATTTTCTGCGATGTTGTTCAGGCACTAATGCATATGCCAAACAACCAAAAACACGCAGATGAGCAACAGATGGCTTGCGGTCATGCCAAGCCTCATATGGAGTGATAGACTGCAACGCTTTCGTGGGACACCTGTTCAGTACATATGCTGCACACATGACAGCCTCAAGCCAGAAACTATGTGGTAAAGCCTGACTTTTGACCATGCACCTTGCCATCTCCATGAGTGACCTGTTCTTTCGTTCAGCAACTCCATTCTGTTGAGGTGTATACGGCACTGTACACTGGTGTTTTATCCCACATTCAGCCAGAAATGCATTAAAATCTGAAGACATATATTCCCCCCCTCGATCAGAACGGAGGGTGCCCATTTTACATGCTGACAGATTTTCAGCCAAAACCAAAAACTGTTTGAAGCACGTGAACACTTCGGACTTTGCTTTGAGTGGATATACCCATGCATGCCTGGAAAAATCATCAATGAAAGTCACGAAGTAAAGGTAATTTCCAAAAGAGGGTGTCTGCATAGGACCACAGACATCACTATGTACAAGCTGCAATTTCTGCATAGCCCGAACTGAACCATCTTTTGGAAAGGAAGAACGCTGCATTTTGCCCAAAATATAGCCTTCACAAACATGTTTTCCAGGTGCCTCAAGTTTGGGCAAAGAGGACACCATTTTAGATTTCTGCAGGCGTAACAAACTAGCAAAATTCAGATGACCAAAGTGTGCATGCCAAAGCTTTGCATCTGACATAGCCTGAGAATCATGAACTGCACATGCCGAATCATTCACAGATTTTTCATAGTCTATGAGCTTATACAGCCCACGACATAAAATGCCAGAAGCAATAATCACATCGCCATTTGAGAGATCATGGACTGTACACCTGTCATCAACGAATTTCACAACCAAGCCAATCTTGGCTAATGCAGAAACTGATAACAGGTTCTTTTTGATCCCTGGCACAAATAAAGCATCTGACAAAGTGAAAGAACTACCATCAGCAGTAGTCAGAATGATCTTACCAACTCCCTTAACAGGATAAGAGGAGTTATTGGCGCATGTGACAGTATTCCCTGTAGGGGCAGGCTCGAGTGAAGAGAAGAAACTGCGCTGCGAGGTAATATGTTTGGTTGCCCCACTGTCAAAGTACCAAACATCTGAGTCTACTGCAGACATGCACTGATCATGAGAAGATGGGTCAAAACTGCAGACAGTAGTAAACGCCCATTCTTCTTCCTGCACAAGATTTGCAGACTCTGTTTTTGGTGTAGAGGCCTCTGCAACAACCATTCCAGCCTCTTTCTTCTTTGCCTCTTTAGCAGCCAGTTTTGGACAGTTCTTTATAATATGATCATTTCCTTTACAGTACTTGCAGAACAATTTCTGCTTTTCTGATTTCTTCTCATCTTTATCCTGGTTCTTCGATTGTGCAGCATTTGCAGATTTCTGCTTACTAGTAGAAGAGCTCCATTTTCCTTTGCCCTTCTGACTAGCCAGGAAAGCTTGATCTGCAACACGCATAATGGACCTGTTCTGCCTGGACTGATCTTCCTGCAACAGAACAGAGACTAATTCCTCAAATGACAAGGCATTCGGATTGCCTTTCATCATCAATCGAAGAGTAGAGGCAAAACTCTGATATGAATCAGGAAGGCCATTCAGAATGGTCTGCACAAGTGAGCTATCTGGTATAACCTCATCAACAGAAATCAATTGTTCCTTCAGGTCTTTGATCTTTGTAAGAAAACTGTCCATCGAATCACCTTCATTCATGTGCTCACTCTCCAACTGTTTTCGGAGGTAAGCAACACGAGCCTCATTCCTAGCCTGGTACAAAGTGGTAAGTGTATCCCAAGCATCCTTTGCTGTTCTGCAAGAGCGAATGTGAGGAATAATGGCACGTTTGACAGACAAAGCTATCAATGCATGTGCCTGGGCATCTCTGCCATCCCAACGAATCTGCTCTGCAGTAGGTGCAACAGAAACAGCAGCACGAACAGGAATCTGCGGAATATCATCTTCGACACCATCTTCATCAGCTCCAACACCTGTATTTGCAGTACCTGTCGTTACAGGTGTAACAGGACGTCTTTCAACACCCTGCACAACGTTCCACAATCCTTTTGCAACCAGTACATGTCGCATCATATAAGCCCATAATGGGTAGTTGGTACCATCCAACTTATCCTCAACAGCCAACATACGGAATACATCACTGCTTTCAGCCATGGCCGGTGACTAAAATACCTTGATGCAGAAAATTGACTGTATCTCAAAAAGTTGAACAGAACTGCCCAGACGAGTTCTGCTAGACCTGTAGCAGACTTCGAAACGCTTAAACTGGCGAACAGAAACTGGTATATACCTTTGGCACAAAAGGACGAAATAGCCTGCACAAGCACTGCGATAGTGCGTTCGGAGGCCGAAACGAGCTCAGATCGCGATTTCGGCACCACACAGCAAAGCTGTTTTGATCTCGGAAACACCCTCAGTATGCTCACCAAATTTTGTGTGAATCTGAGACTGCAAACGGAGGAGTGTCGACGGCGCCCTAGAAGAAGCAACGACCTGCTCTGATACCAATTGTTGGAGTTAGACGTCTGCGGAAGCACGCGAACAGCACAAGGAAGAAGAAGAAGCTTGGAGCACAACACACAAGATTGAATGTATTACTAGAGAATGTACAAAGATAAGTAGCCCATTAGGGCAATAGGCGTATATACAAGCCGGGGGAAAAAAACCTCCTAAAGAGGGAAAAAAGTGCCCCGGCGGTCCTAGAGTGTTCACACACATCACTACCTAAATATATCAACAATTCATCTCTTTGTATTGCACTCCCATCATGGTGATTGACCTTTGGCTTGTCTTTTGCTGTTGATGGATTTTCCTTGTTAATGGTTCACTGATGAGATTCTTCAAGCACATGGTCCTATCCCTTCTTTTTCTTTTTCTTTTTGGAGCAGTGTCACAAAACAAGAAAAAAGAGGTTAGTATCAGTAAAATATTTTACATATGTCAAATGTGTCTCATGTGCTTGGGATTCTCAATTGTGTCTATGGATGGCCTTGTAATATGGCCCTATATTAATGCATACTGTGGAAATGCATGACTGGAATGGTGCAAAAGATAGGGTTATGCCAAGGGCACATGGTTTTTGCACATCAAGGCTTCTGATGTTACTTGCAAACATTGATGCAATCTTTGTTTGGAGCTATCCATTGGATCTCAAAATTTTTTATTGTCAAACACGTGAGTTGATCTTCTTTTGATCTTTCTGCTTTGTTATGACCTTTGCCTCTCCTTGGCTTCTTTGTTGAGACTTTTCTCATGAGGGATAGCATAGCATTTGGTGCATGTAAGAGTTCTTTGGGTGCCCACATGTGTAATCTCCCTTGTTGAGCTGCAGCAAATTCCTTAGGCACCCAAATTTGTTGGATACCTTGTGGTTGAGCTTGTAGTTGCTTCATTCTTCTTTTGCATGGTTGGCTTGCCTAGATGGGAATTGTTGAGGCAAAGTTGATGGTTGCTTGTCTTTCATCATGTCCCGTATCTATTTAGTCTTGAAATTTGGTTCACATTTTGTCCTTGTGCACGAGGAGTGAGGTGGGTTGTGTAGTAGCCTTTGTCATCGAGGTGGCTTCCTTCTTGCCATTTGGTTGTAGTTTTCCTCCTCTGCTCTACAAAATTGATTGTTCCAATTGTGATGTTAATACTTGTTGGAAGATAAGGGGGTTCTAGGACTTGCATGACCCATGCACAATGGACTTTGTAGTGCTTGCAAAGTGTGGGGTATTGGAATCAAAAGGGGCCTTTCCTTCCAATTCAACTATTAGGCATTGCTTGTTAACCCAGACCTGAAGCGATCATTGTTGTAGGTTTAAGTCAATTACATGATCGTACAACCAATTCTGCCCTGGTATCATATGTTCTGTGATGTCCTCATTTTGGCAAACTAGCAACTTTACTGCCAAAGGGACATTCTTTAAGAGGATAGGAATGTATGCATGAACCATACAAGGGGTTTCCTCACCTCCAAAGCCCACTAAATAAGCTTCTAATAGCTCAACCTCCATGCCCAATCCTTTACAGCATGAGTACCTAATTGCACTAACAATAGATCTAGAATCCATCAGAGCTTTGATCATCTTATTTGCACTACCATGCCCTAGCTCAACCATGATGAATGGTCATCTATCTATGATGCTAGGATGTGTACTCTTTTTGGTGCGCATAGCCATGTGATATCTTGGGGCATTGGGATTGACATATAGGCCCTTTACTCTCTAGAATCTACATTTGCTTCTTCTCTAACCCTGTACTCTTCTTCTTTTCATGTTTTAGTAGTGTTGAGTCTCATTAGCATATCCTCTACAAGAGGTTCTTGATATAGCTTGATTCGGCATCAACTAATATAGCTTGACAAGATGTCACCTTCTAGAGTGGTCAATTGAACCCCACTGCTAGTGAAAATTCTATTAACGACCAAGGGTCCATATCCTTGTTTTTCCAATTTATGTGCATGCTTCTTTAGCGTATAAACCAACATTAGGTCTCCCTCTTTCAATCCTTTATCCTTGATGTGTGCATCAAAGTACACCTTTTGTCTTTTCTTTGTAGTGTAGATGTCTGCTGCTGCTCGTAGCCTGATCTCACCTAAGTGTTCTAGATCAAATAACATGGAGGAAAACTCGTGCCCATTCCACTCATGCTCTTGTGCTACTTTTAGACTCGGGATCATGAGGTCTAATGGCAACATAGCATTCTGTTCAAGGACAATCTAAAATGGGGTGGTATTGAGTACCATTTTGTAGGCAACTCGATAAGCCCAAATAGCATGATGAAGTTGTTTTCCCAATTAGAGTATTTATTATTTACCAATTTTGTCAATACATTACATAGGATCTTATTTGCACTCTCGTCTTGTTCGTTATCTTGTGGATGGTAGGGGGAAAACTTCTTATGTATCACTAGGAAATCTTGGAGAAGGTTTTCTTCGTTCAAGAAGTGCACACCTCTATCACTTACTAACTCTATTGGTAACCCATATCTGGTAAACACGTTCTCAAATAAGAACTTATCCATCATTTGAGCATCCTTCTTTGTAGTGGCTTTGACTTCTACCCACTTTGTAAGGTAATATGTGGCTACAATAATGTACTTTGCATGGGAGTTTTTAGCTGGGGGTTTAATAGGACGTACAAAGACATCTTGTCTTTTTTGATTGGATATTGTGCATGTTGACATGTGTCACATCTCTTAACATAGGTATGTGCATCCATATGAAGAGTGGGCCACCAAAGTCTTGAGAATAGAATGGTCTTAATTACTCGATCAAGCCCAAAGTGTCCACCTACGATACTGCTATGTGCAGTTTCTAAGATTGTCAAATAGTCTGATTCATGAACGCACAACCTTACGTAACCATCTTTGTCTCTTTAGTATAGGTTGTCTCCTACTAAGATGTAGTCCTAAGTCTCTTGCTCCATGCTTCATTTTCTTGCTAGACTAGCCTCATTGGGTAGTGTCCTGGATCTCATAAATTCTACCAGTGGAGCACTCCATTCTGGAATTAACAACACATGATAAAGGGTAGCATACTCCACTAGGGGTCTCTTATGGCACCCTGGGCAATTCTTAATCCTCTCATGTATTTCTTTGTCCATACTAGGCCAATACACTCCTAGATGTTTCACCTTCTGTAATGTTCATTGTTTAGAATAGTGATTTCCTAGCAATCCTTCATGGGCTTGTTGCATCCAACTGCTATGTTCATCCTCCTCGACAAAACAAGCTAGAACACCCTTTGTATCTTGTTTGTACATACTTCCTACCAATATTTGATATTTTTGTGATTTTATAATTTCTTCTTTGTTTATTTTAACATTCTTATTTGAAAGTCCGAAGGTTAGGATAGATACCAACTTATTTGCCCATTTAGGAACATTTTCTAAATTGAACAGATCAACGTCGAGTAATTCAACAGACACTACTTACGGTGACTCTCCTGAAGTGATGCAAGAAAGGTGATTTGCCTTGAGGCGGGTCATACCTTTCCTAACCATTTCAAAGTCATATTCCATTAGTAAGAGGAACCATCTTACTAAGTGTCCTATATTGCAAGGTTTATTGACCAAATATAATAAAGCTTGATGATCAGTGAAAAATTTGAACTTGTTGGCCAATAGATAGTGTCTAGACTTCTTCATGACGTATATCATGCCTAAGCCTTCTCTTTTAGCTGTTTTAAAGTTTCATTTAGTCGTGTTTAGCTGTCTGTTAGCATATGCTATAGGCAAATCTAGATTTCCTTCACCTGTGGGTTGTGCTAACACACATCCTGCTGCATAATTGGATGCATCTACATGGACATGGAATGGTTTATTCCAATCAGGAGTGGTAAGTATTGGTGATGTGCACAAACATCTCTTTAGCTCATTGAAGGAATTTTTGCATTCATCGTTCCATTCAAAATTTGTCAACATAACATAAAGAGGTTTAGCTACAATCGCATACATGTGGATAAACTTGCAATAATATCCACAATGTCCCATAAAGGTTTTGTACCTCTTTAACATTCCTTGGCCTCGGTAATTGCACGACGGCTCTTACTTTGTCCTCATCTATTGATATTTTTTCTTAGAAACAATATGACCTAAGATCTTACCTTGACATACCATGAACACACACTTTTCTGGGTTCAAACAAACTCAATATTCTCTATGCTTGTTGAAGATTTCTCTAAGATCTGGGATATGGAATCTTTTTTCTTTGGAATGAGCACATAAATTGTCCATATATACTTATAAGCTCTTTCACAAGAACTCTTTGAAGACATGACACATGAGCCTTTGGAATGTTGCAGGTGTACTGGTGAGCCCAAATGGCATCACACAAAATGCAAAGATTCCCCACTCTATGGTGAAGACCATTTTGTGTTGATCTTCTAGGGCAATGGCTACTTGGTTGTTACCTAAAAATCCATTAAGGAAGCTATAAACTTCCTTGCCTGCAACACACTCGAATAAATGTTCAGTGATTAGAAGTGGACAATTATCTCTAATTGTAGCAGCAGTAACTTTTTTAAGGTTAATACACACCCACAACGTTCTGTTCTTCTTGGCCACCACTATGATGGGGGACACCCATTCAGTATGCTCAATCTCATAAATAAATCTAGCTTCAATCAGTCTGTCAATTTCTTCTTTTATTTTGGTTGCATAAGTGTCATTATGGGTGTAGGGCTTCTGTTTGGTGGGCTTGGCATTAGCCATCATGGGAATCGTATGCAAGCATATTTCTCGATCTACTCCCTTCAGGTCTCTATAGGTCCACGTAAACACATTCTTATATTCCCTTAATAAAGCTACAAGCTCCACTTCTTCTTTTGCACTTAGGTCTTCTCCTATGTACATATATTACTCTTCATTCTCTTCAATGGTTATTACAAATTTTTTGGTTTTTTCTTTATTATCATATGTTTCTCCTGTGATTGTTGATATATTTAGGTAGTGATGTGTGTGAACACACTAGGACCATTGGGGCACTTTTTTCCTTCTTTGGGAGGTTTTTTTTTTCCTCGGCTTGTATATATGCCTACTGCCCTAACGGGTCACTTATGATTGTGCATTCTAATGGTAATACAGTCAGTATTATGTGTTGTGCTTCAAGCTTCTTCATCTCCCTTGTGTTGTTTGCATGCTTCCGTAGACCTCAAACTCCGACCATTAGTATTAGAGCACGTCGCCGCTTCATCTAAAGTGCCATCAAAACCCCTCCAGTCATAATCTCAAGATCGCACAAAATTTGGTGAGCATACTCAAGGTCGTTAGGAGATCAAAATAGCTTCGCTATGTGGTGCCAAAATTGCAATCTGAGCCCGTTTTGGCCTCCAAACGCACTATCACAGTGCTTTTGTAGGCTACTTCCTCTTTTTGTGCCAAAGATATATATAGGTTTTGGTTCGCCAGTATAAGCATCTCAAAGACTGCTACAAGTTTAGCAGAACTTGACAGGATAGTTCTATTCAACTATTTGAGATACAATCAATTTTCTGCATCAGGGCATTTTAGTGAGTGTCCATGGCTGAAAGTATTGATGTATTCCGTATGTTTGTGTTGAGGATAACTTTACCGGTACCAATTACCCATTATGGGCTTATATGATGTGTCATGTATTGGTCGCGAAAGGGCTGTGGAATATTGTGCAAGGTGTTGAAAAACATCCTAGTACATCTGCAAATACAGGTACTGAAGCTGATGTAGATGGCATCAAAGATGGTGATATTCTATAGATTCCTATTTGTGCTGCAATTTTTGTTGCACCTACTATAGAGCAAATTTGTTGGGATGGCAGAGACGCTCAAGCACATGCATTGATAGCCTTGTCTGTCAACTTGCCATTATTCCTCACATTTGCTCTTACAAAACAGCTAAGGATGCTTGGGATACACTTACCACTTTATTCCAGGCAAGGAATGAGGCTCATGTTGCTTACCTCCGAAAACAGTGGAAGAGTGAGCACATGAATGAAGGTGATTCCATGGACAATTTTCTAACAAAGATCAAATATTTGAAGGAATAGTTGATTTTTGCTGATGAATTCTTGCCTAACAATTCACTTGTGCAGACTGTTCTGAATGGTCTTCCCAATTCATATTAGGGTTTTGATTCTACTCTTTTTTTGATGATGAAAGGCAATCCAAATGCCTTAACATTTGAGGAGTTAGTCTCTGTTCTCTTGCAGGAAGATCAATCTAGGTAGAACAGGTCCATTATGCATGTTGCAAATCAAGGTTTCTTGGCTACTCAGAAGGGCAAAGGTAAATGGAGCTCTTCTACTAGTAAGTAGAAATTTGCTAACTCTTCACAATCAAAGAAGGATGATAGAGACAACAAGAAAATAGAAAAGCAAAAATTGTTTTGCAAGTATTGTAAAGCAAATGATCGTGTCATAAAGAATGTTACACTTATGTGCTCCTCGAGTAGCTTTGATGTGAACCTTTTCCCTACACATGGGCACTTTTTATTCTAGTGCTGGCTAGAGGTTTTTCCCATGTTACCACATACAGGTTCACGTCAATAGGGAGAGCTATTCCATCCATCCGTCTTGTCCATGTGTCTTGCTACATTTGTGCTCCTTGTGTGTGTTTTTCGTGTGTCTCTTGCACTTCACCCAACAGTGGTATTAGAGCACATTCATCTCCTTCTCAAGTTTCAGTTTTTTGCATCATGACGTGTGCGCACTTTTAACAATGCAAATCGACTTTGGAGCATAGAATAGTGAATTTTACCAGCCAAGAAACATTTGCACCATTTTCACTAGGGTTTCACCCCCATTTTGAAGCCATTTGTGTAGCCAGAATTGCCATCAGAGTGATGATTTATGAGTTAAAATTTCAGCATTCATTTCAACTTTTGTGGCAAGTAGCATCATCAATGAAGGTAATGAAATATAGATGCTTCCCAAAAGATGGTCTTGATGGGACCACATACATCACTATGAACAAGCTGTAATTTTCTTGTAGTGTGTGTATGAGTATCTTTTGGAAAAGAAGAACGATGCATTTTTCCAAGAATGCAACCTTCACATGCATGCTTTTCAATGGACACAAGTGTTGGAAAACCAATAACCATGTCCTTCTTTTGCAAGTAAAGCAAATTATTGAATTTCAAGTGACAAAAATGAGCATGCCAAAGCTCCATTTCAGCCATGGATGAAGTATCAACAACTAAGGCATTCGAGGCAGCCCTCTTGTATGTATCCATGTGATACAAACCATTGCATAATGTACCAGACATGACATTAATATCACCATTTCTGAAATCATGAATCATACACTTATCATCATCAAAGTGTACATGAAGTCTAGCTTTGGCAATCAACGGAATTGAAATTAAGTTCTTCTTGATAACGGGTACATACAATGCATTTTTTCAAGAGTCACACCTCCATTTGTAGTGGTAAGCTCAATTTCTCCTACTCCAATGATAGGATAAGAGGCATTGTTTGTACACACCACATGTCCTCCTTTGGGTGCATCTTTCAAAGATACAAAAAACCTTTTATATGAAGTTATGTGCTTTGAAGCACCACTATCAAAGAACCAATCCGAATCAACCTCAGTCACAACCATACATTTAGAATGCAAAGATGCATCATAATGCCATGTAACAACACATGCCCAAAAATCTTGAGCCATGTTAGCTTCATCATTCTTTGCATTTGCTGAATTTTCAGCAATAGACATGCAATACTTGCATCTCTTCTTCTTTTGCAAATCACCATCATTAGAGGAATGAGTGGAAGAGGAGGCTTTGGTTTTGATGAACCCAAAGATGAACCATACTTACTTTTCCCCTTTCTTGAGATAGCAAGTGCGTGTATTCCCTCAATCAAACCACTCCTATTCACTCCAGATTGCTCTTATTGCAAAAGAAGAGACACAACCTCATCTAATGCATACATATTAGGATTCCCTTTTGCAACCAAATGGAGTGTAGTAACAAAGCTTTGAATAGATTTCAATAATCCTTTCAACAATGTAGAAATGGGTGATGCATCTGGAAGAATCTCATCTATGTTTGCCAATTGCTCTTTCAAATCTTTGATGCGTGTCACATACACATCCACAGACTCATTTTCAGCCGTACATACATCCTCAAGTTGCTTCCTCAAGTATGAAACACATGCTTCATTATGCATGGCATAAAAAGAAGCAAGAGTGTCCCATGCTTGTCTTGATGTAGAAGATGATCGAATGTGTGGAACTATATGACGTTTCACAGAAAGTGAAATCAATGCATGAGCTTGAGCATCTTTTCCATCCCATATAAGTTGCTCCTATGTAGATGGAGAAGGAGAAACCACTATACTTGAAGAAGAAGCTCCATCTATGATAGTAGACTATGAAGTAGAAGAACCTGTGGGTCTTTGATCTACATCTACCACTATGTTCCAAAGTTGTTTTGCAACAAGAACATGCTCCATCATGTAAGAACACATTGGATAGTTGGTCCCATCAAGCTTATCTTCAGCTTGAAGCATGCCAAACAAGTCATTGTTGCCCGCCATTTCACAAATGAGCAAGAATGTGACAAAATCTTTACTTCAACTTTTAGCACTATAACCAACAAATGTACATTTCTTTGCCTTGTCATCAAGTTTGTGATGTCATTGTGATGGCAAGAGAGCATATGCCAAACAACTAAACACATGCATATGACTAACCATAGGCTTATGTCCATTCGAAGCCTCATAAGGAGTGATGACTCTCAATGCTTTTGGAGGGCAGCGATTCAACACATATGTTGCACACATGATGGCTTCCATCCAAAACTTATCAGGAAGGTGCTTTCCTTTAACCATACATCGTGCCGTTTCAAGTAGAGTTCTATTTTTATGCTCGACAAAACCATTTTGTTGAGGTGTATATGGCCATACATTGGTGTGAAATACCTCTTTCATGAAGAAAAGCATTAAACTCATGTGACATGTATTCACCACCATGATCCATACGTAGAGTCAAAAGCTTTCATGAAGAAAAAATTTTCAGCAATAGCTAAAAATGCTTTGAAGCAAGAAAATACCTCATTCTTTGCTTTCATAGAATACACCCATGTATCATCCATTGAAGAGCACAATTATTGTGAGTCAAAATGTGGTATTTGCTGAAAATTTAGTTTTCCCTCTATTTGAATGCAAAAAACAGTCAACAGTTAGCTCACAAGATGTGTTCGATACACTCATGCCTTTGTTCCAAAATGGTGCGCTTGACTATGGCCATGTAGATCAGCCAAGATAGGCCCAAAGGGCTGAAAATTTCCAATAAAATAGAGCTGAAAATGCACCAGCCAAACATGGCTAAAATTTCTCCACCAAAAATTATCGAAACTGCAAGAAATTTCCTTCCACATATGGCTGAACATTTGCACTAAAATATGGCTCCAAATAAGCATGAAATTCAGCCCATGCATGATGTACATGATGATGATGTATTACATAATGAATGCATGTCTATCAAGAGTGCACAAACTATGCTAAAGTGGTTGAAACAGACTTTGTAGGACAGCAAATTGAGTGCACTTTTACTTGGTAGAACAAGATCAAGCTCTCACCATGCATCAAGTAATTTTGTGGATTATTCTCTTATTTCAATAGCATGTAATGAAGAGCCACTTACTTTTGAAGATGCATGTGAGGATCCACAATGGATGAGTGTTATGCAATCAAAAATCGATTCCATACGTAGGAATGGTACTTGGGAGTTATGTAAATTGCCAAAAGAAAAAAATATCATTGTTACAAAGTGGGTATACAAGATTAAGAGAAAGTCTGATGGTAGCATTGATCGCTACAAAGCTAGATTGGTTGCCAAAGAATATGCACAACAATATGGCATTGACTATGAGGAAATTTTTGCACCTACATCACGCATGAATACCATTCATATCGTGGTTCCATTGGCTACCCATTGATGTTGGAAAGTGCAATAGTTGGACATAAAACAACCTTCTTGAATGGTGATTTGTAAGAAAAGGTGTATGTGAAGAAACCTCCTGGATTTTCCATGAAAGGGCAAGAGCATATGGTTTGTCGCTTGCATAAACCCTTGTATGGTCTCAAGCAAGCTCCACATGCATGGTATGACAAAATCCATAAGCACTTGATTGCTCTTGGCTTCACATGTAGTCGGTCATATGATGCAAAACTTGACATTCTTATGGCTGATTTGTAGCATACTTTTGATGTCACTTATCTTGGTCTTTTTGAGCTACTATTTTGGCATCCAATTTGTATGCATTGAGGGGGGAATTGTTATGCAGCAAGAAAAGTATGTTGAAAAACTACTTCAGCATTTTGACTTTGAGGATTGCAAGCCAGTCTCCACACCAGTTGAAATAGGATTTAGCTTCTCAATTGAGGATTCCAGTGGTGCATTTGACACCTCTTTATCAGCAGGTTGTGGTATGTCTTATATATGTATGCAACACAAGGCCAGATATATAGTATGCAATTTCCTAGTTGAGTCAATGCATACATAGCCCTGGCTCTAAGCACTGGAAAGCCGTGAAACGTGTGTTTAGATATCTCAAAGGAACTTTGAGCTTAGGTCTCTTTTATGGAAGAGATATTCAGTCATGCTTGCATGCTTTTACAAATAGTGATTGGGCTGGTTGTTATTATACTCGCGTGTCCACTAGTGGCAATTGCGTTTTACTTGGAGACTCATGCATATCTTGGCTGAGTAAGAAGCAAGCTACAATGGCGACATCGATATGTGAAGCTGAGTACACGGCAGTTTTCACAACTATAGAGGAGTGTATATGGCTGAGATGTCTATTGATGGGTTTTCATGGATATTGCATATTCTCATTGATAGTCAGAGTGCATTGGTTGTTGCACGAAACCCAATGTTTCATGCATAGACCAAACATATTGAGGTGCATTATTACTATGTGAGAGAGCACCTTCATGCAGGAGATATTGATTTGGGATATGTACCTACACAAGATAATGTGGTAGACATATTCACCAAAGCTCTTCCACGGGAAAAGTTTGAAGATTTTCACAAAGCTTTAGGCTTATTACCTTGTGGGGGCTGATATGTCACTCCCTGTATGTGTTCACATCATTTGCTCTAGGGGGGTTTGTTACACTTATGTGTTCCTCGAGTAGCTTTGATGTGAACCTTTTCCCTATACATGGGTACTTAGGTTTTTTCCCCATGTTACCACATACAGATTCACTCATATGTGGTGGTACTTTGTACTTAGGGATATTCTTTAGCTCTTACTTTAGTTTAGTTCATCCTCAATAGAGAAGCTATTCTAGCCATTCATCTTCTCCATGTGTCTTGCTATGTTTGTGCTTCTTGGGTGTGCTTCTCATGTGTCTCTTGCACTTCTATACATACCCAACAAAGAATTGTCCAAAACTGGCTGCAAATGAGGCAAAGAAAAAGGAGGCTGGATTGGTTGTTGTAGAGGCCTCTACACCAAAGACAGAGTTTGCTAATCTAGTGAAGAATGAAGAATGGGAGTTTACTATTGTTTGCAATTTTGAACCATCTTCTCCTAAACATTGTATGTCTACAATAGACTCAGACATTTGGTACTTTGATAGTGGGGCAACCAAACATATTACCTCGCAGCATAGTTTCTTCACTTCACTCAAGCTTGCCCCTACAAGAAATACTATCATATGCACCAACGACTCCTCTTATCCTATTATGGGAGTTGGTAAGAGCATTCTGACTACTGTTGATGGTAGTTCTTTTACATTGTCAGGTGCTTTATTTGTGCCAGGGATCAAGAAGAATCTGTTATCAGTTTCAGCTTTGGCCAAGATTGGATTGGTTGTGAAATTTGTTGATGACAGATGTACAGTTCATGATCTATCAAATGGCAACGTGATTATTGCTTCTGGAATTTTATGTCATGGGTTGTATAAGCTCATAGACTATGAAAAATATGTGAATGATTTGGCATGTGCAGTACATGGTTCTCAGGCTATGTGAGATGCAAAGCTTTGGCATGCACGCTTTGATCATCTTAATTTTTCTAGTTTGCTAGGCCTGCAGAAATCTAAAATGGTGTCCTCTCTGCCCAAACTTGAGGCACCTAGTAAACATGTATGTGAAGGCTATATTTTGGGCAAAATGCAGCATTTCTCCTTTCCAAAAGATGGCCCAATTCAAGCTATTCAGAAATTGCAGCTTGTTCATCATGATGTCCTCGTCCTATGCAAACACCCTCTTTTGGAAACTATATTTACTTCATGACTTTCATCGATGATTTTGCCAGGCATGCATGGGTATATCCATTGAAGGAAAAGTCTGAAGTGGTTATGTTCTTCAAATAGTTTCTGGTTTTGGTTGAAAATCTGTCAACATGTAAAATGGGCACCCTCCATTCTGATTGAGGGGGGGACTATATGTCCTTTGAACTTAATGCACCTTTCGTTCTGATTGTGGGATAAAACATCAGTGTACAGTGTCAATAGAATGGAGTTGCCCAATGGAAGAACAAGTCACTCATGGAAATGGTGAGATGTATGGTCTAGATTTAGGCTTTACCACATAGTTTCTAGCTTGAGGATGTTATGTGTTCATCATATGTACTTAATAGGTGACCCACTAAAGCGCTCCATTCTATCACTCCTTATGAGGCTTGGCATGGTCGCGAGCCATCTTTTGCTCATCTGCGTATTTTTTGTTGTTTGTCATATGCATTAGTGTATGAATAACAATGCAGAAAATTGGATGATAAGGAAGTGAAATGTATTTTTTTTGGGTACATGTCTGAAAGAAAAGGCTATCGTTTGTATCATCCACAGACTAAATGCATTTTGGCTAGTCGTGATGTTGTTTTTGTGGAAGATGTTATTCAACCACTACTTTCATGTACTAAGGAGACATCTCTTAGCTCCAAAGGCATGTATGATAGCTTGCTACCTCTTTTTACGGGTGGACAATCTAGTGCAGGTCCTAATGAGGCAACTTCTCATCCTTTACATGAGGCAATTTTAGTTAGTCGTGATGTTGTTTTTGTGGAAGATGTTATTCAACCACTACTTTCATGTACTAAGGAGACATCTCTTAGCTCCAAAGACATGTATGATACCTTGCTGCCTCTTTTTATGGGTGGACAATCTAGTACAGGTCCTAATGAGGCAACTTCTCAGCCTTTACAAGTTTCATGTGATGACAAAAATCATTCTATTCCTGATGCAGATTTACATGATGCACTTGTTGATGAGAGTTGATATTGAGGAGGAAAAAACTATGCCAAAATGGCTGGTGCATACTTTGTGTGATATAAATTAAATGTACCTCTGTCATATCACACTCGTTCAGGCTCTCATAGTGCCTCTTTTGCATCAGATTGCTATGCCCTCTAGTCTCTGTGATGAGAATGAGCCTGTTTCGTTTGATGAAGCACAAAATTCAAAAAATTGGATGGCTTCTATGCAATCTGAATACGATGCTATAATGAAAAATAGTACTTGGTCTTTATGTGACTTGCCTCCTAGCAAGAAAGCCATTGGTACTAAGTGGGTATACAAGCTTAAGCATAAGCTTGATGGAACAGTCGAAAGATATAAGGCTAGGCTTTTTGCAAAGGGTTATACTCAGGAAAGAGGAATTGATTTTGATGAGACCTTTGCTCCTACTTGCCGAATGACTACTATTTGTAGTATATGTGCACTTGTAGCTGATCATGTTTGGAATGTACATCAGTTGGACTTTAAAACTGCATTTCTGAATAGTGATTTGCATGAAGAAATGTATGTTTTTCAACCCCATGGCTTTGTGCAAAAAGGGCATGAAATCCAGGTGTGCAGGTTAAAGAAGGCCTTATATGGTGTAAAGCAAGCACCGCATGCTTGGTATGAAAAGATACATGCCTATCTGATTGCATATGGTTTTGAGAATAGTCGAATTGAAAGCAACTTATATGTTAAGGGTGCTAATGATGTGCTTTTGATCATTGTTGTGTATGTTGATGACATGTTGCTCACTGATTCTCATGAGAAGCATATTGTTGATTTTAAGGCTGATTTTCATGCCTCATTTTGAGATGTCTGATTTGGGGCATTTGCATCATTATTTGGGCATTGAGTTTATGCAAGTTGATGGCGGAATAGCTTTACGTCAAAAAAAAAATGTATTGACACATTATGGAAAATTTTGGCCTTGAAGATTGTAAACCTATTGCCACTCCTATGGAGATAGGTTTATGATTGAGTCTTCATGGTGCTGGAGATGCATTTGATGTTGTTGTCTATCAACAAGTTGTTCCATGCTTGATTTATTTATGCATTACTCAGCCAAATATTCAGTTTGTTGTCTCACAAATGAGTAGGTTTATGCATTGCCAAGGTGTCATGCATTGGCAAGCAGTTAAGTGCATCTTTTGCTACTTGAGTGATACCCGACCACTTGGATTGTTTTATCCCAAGGGGGAATCAGTATTGCCAAATTTACATGCTTTTTCTGACTCTAACTGGGCTGGTTGCTATGACACTCATGTGTCCACCAGTGGCTTTTGCTTCATGCTTGGTAGCTCATGCATATCTTGGTTGAGCAAGAAGCAGCCTACCATGGCCACTTCCAGTTGTGGGGTTGAGTATAGGGCAACTTTCATAGCGATTATTGAGTGTGTGTGGCTTAGAAGCCTTATGGTTGATTTGGGTGTTGGTTAGTCTTCTTCTGCCACCACCATCTTCACAGACAGTCAGAGCACATTGGCAGTTGCAAGGAACCCTGTGTTCCATGCTTGCACTAAGCACATTGAGGTGCATTATCATCATGTCAAGGAGAGGTTCTCTGTTGGAGAGATCAGCTTGGCATATGTGCCCATGCTAGAGAACATTGTAGACCTTTTCACGAAGGCTCTACCTAGGGAGATTTTGAAGCTTTTCGCAAAGCTTTGGGCTTAATTCCTTTTGTGGATGATTCCACATAGCTTGGCACTTCCTTATACATGAGTGCTAGCTCCTTGTTCACCACATCACTCTCAGGGGGGATTTGTTGATATATTTAGGTAGTGATGTGTGTGAACACACTAGGATCGGGGCACCTTTATCCCTCTTTAGGAGGTCTTTTTCCCCCAGCTTGTATATATGTCTATTGCCCTAATGGGTTACTTATCATTGTACATTCTAGTGGTAATACATTCAGTATTGTGTGTTGTGCTCCAAGCTTCCTCATCTTCCTTTGTTGTTCACGTGCTTCCACAGACCTCAAACTCCAACAGTGATGGCCTCTCTCTTAGGCATTCGTACCAAAATTTTTGGATCGAAAACTTCATATTTCTTGAAATTCTCTAGTACTTCCAACAATGGTTGCTCCTCTGCTTGTTTCACTACTTTGCTTTTCTTTTTCTTTTGACTACCTTCACTTTCCTCCCTTGAATTTATAGTGTTAATGCTTGTGAGAGGTTCTTCTTCTTTTTAGGTAAATACTCCTACATTTTCTAGATAGTGCTCCTTTCAGTCAAAGCCAATATCCATCACAATGGACTCTAGATTTTTGCCATCCTCTTCACACATGAACAAAGAGATATCATAACCCTCCTCATCACAATGAGATTTCCACTAATCTTCATTGACAGTGATGTCCATGGTGGCTAAGATTTCTGCCCAACCATGAGGCTCAAATTCCTCCTCTGGAAAGATCATCGGTGTGTAGGCTAGTTCTCTAACCGGTCTTGCCCCTTGAGAAGTTTCTTCTTCTCATGCTTTTAGACGTCTTTCCTCTTCCTTTACAAGCTTGCACATCCACAAATGAGTATCTCCATGCATCCAGATGGATCGAAAGAACTTAAAGAATGCATAGAGATTGAATCCTATTGTTCCTTGTGGATAGGATTCCACTATAGGGGTGGTACATCCCTGAATGTATAATCCTTTAGATTGACCTTGGTTGTGACCCCTAAGTGCTACAAGTACAAGGAGTTTGTTCCCCAATCTTGTACTATTTGTAGTTTCCATAGGGAGAGTCGTCTTAAGATCATTTCATAGACGTCATTTTTGCCAAAGTCACCTATAGCAAAGGTGTGTTCAAACTCTATACCACAAGTTGTTAGTGTTGGGGATGTAAGGGTCATGTGACCTTACCCCCATATTCATATATATACATCATATATAGAGCATTGCCTCAAGAGAGAACATTATTTGGGTTTCGACACTCCCACACATCTGTACGCATCTTTTCTCTCTTCTCTCTCCCTCCATCTCCTCCTTACTCCTCTTGTTCTGCACACCAAAACCCTTCATTGTTATCAGAGAATGTTGAAGGCTTGTGTGCAAGAAGCTTCAATGGAAGCTTAGGTCACAAGAGGTGAAAGTGCAGGTCGGCATCTCTCAAGAGTAGTTCAATATTTCAGCTATAATGCGAGTTAGGAAGCTCAAATTGGTGTTTTTCAAAGTTCTGTGTGTAGCTGACATAGAGGGCTACAAATTCACGGAAGGGCGCAAAACCTACTTCAGACTTTTAGAGTGTCGAAAATTCAAAAAACACAAACTGATGTAGAAGATGAACGTACAATCACTTGGATAGCATGTCACTATTTTGGCTATAAGTTGAGTTTTACAAAGCGGAATGAGACCATTCAACTTGGTATGTGTAGGTGGAATAGTTTCTACAATTTTGTAGAAGAATGCACATCCAAATTCTGAGTGTAAGATCATCAAAAGTGCAAAATACAGAGCAGTAGTGTTGCAGGTGAAAGTGAAATTGACAGTAGGTGCTTGTTTTATGCATATCTTGAGCTACGCACCTCTGATTGAGATGTTCTTTATCTCATTACGTAGCTAAGGAAAAGTTCCTGAAGTTTGTTGAAGAGCAAAAGTTTATATTCGGGGTTATCACTAACTCTGCCTATTTTGCTAAGTTGATCTGGCTTGAATCTCTGAAAAGCTTCCTTTGTTTCTCTATTCAAGAATAGTTCTATGCTTTTGTTGTCTTGGGGAACCCACTCTGGGGTTATCACTCTTGTCAGAAGGATTTGCCTCCAGGAGTCCTGGGTTCTTGTCCTAGGTCTCCTTGCTCTATGTCTCCTATCTCGTTCTTGGGAATGATGTTTCCAAACTCATCTGTCATGTATGGTGATTTGATAACCACATACATCGTTCCTTGCTTATCAATATAAGAACCCTCTTTGAGCTTAACCACTAGGTGTTCACGTCCGAAGGGTTGATCAAGATTTTTGAGTTGGACAACTAATCACCTCAAGCCATCCTCATAGATATGTGCACCTAATCGGTTGGTCCTAATATATTCCAATTGAGTTTTACAAGGACCTTTTGGTGTCTGTAAATAGGTATTGCATGAGCTACCTATGGGTCTCTCCAAGCTAAAAGACATTTCTGAACCACTTGTTTCCAAACTTAGCATCAAGGGATAATCACTATCATTACCCTAATTACTTAATACCACTAGTTATGCTTATCCTAGGTTAAGAATTGATTGAGGGGGTTAAGAATGCTTCCGACCTCGAGTCACTTCTCCCGTGATCACACTTGAATGCTCAGGACACGCATTCTAGAGCTTGAAATGCACTTTCCATGTTGCTTTAACACCCTTGAATGGCTCTCAATGGACCTCTAAAAGTCCCAAGGCTTTAACTCTTATTTATTTGATAGAAAATTTGATTCAAGCATTTTTAAAGATCCATTTTCCCCTTTGTATTGCTCAAAATCCTTTGGAGACCCCTTGGCTCCCTAATCCCACTTACAGGTCAAATTCAGATTATCCTATCTAAAAATCAACACATTATTTTTTAAGAAATGAGCTTTCCAACGCACTCTAGAGCTCAAAAAATGGATTTTGGATGAGAAAATTATGTCAATTCGGGCTCTTGGGGGTCAAACAAACAAATAGAACCTGTCAGAGAATCACAATTTTTTTAGAGTCAAAGAACTAGGAAGTTGCAATGTTTTGAAAGACAAAAGCAAAAAATTTGCGATGTTGTGAGACCAAAAACCAAAAAATCACGATTTTTTTGAGAGTGGTATACCAAAAAATAGTGATTTTTTTGAGAGCGTGATTTTTTTAGAGTGAGAAAACTAGAAAATCCCTTTTTTTTTAGAGTGAGACAACTAGAAAATTGTGATTCTTAGACAATCAAAGAACCAGAAAATCACAATCCTTTGATAATCAGAGAATCGAAAAAATTGATTTTTTTGACAATTAGAGAACCAAAAAATCATGATTTTTGACAATTAGAGAACCAAAAAAAAAACATGATTTTTTGACAATTAGAGAACCAAAAAGTCACAATTTTTTTAACAATTAGAGAGCTAGAAGATTGTGATTTTTTGAAAATTAGAGAACTAGAAAATTGTGATTTTTTGACAATTAGAGAACCAAAAAATTGTGATTTTTTGATAATTAGAGAACCAAAAAATCAAGATTTTTTAATAATTAGAGAATCAAAAAATTGTGATTTTTTGACGATTAAAGAATTGAAAAATCATGATTTCTTTGAGTGATTCTAGGCGGGAACAAGGCAATCATGATATAAACAAAATTTGAATTTTCCAAAAAGTCGTGATTTTTTCCAAAAAGTCGCAATTTTCTAAGAATTTTGGCAAGAACTTTGAAATCGAGCATTGGGTAGTGGCGAGCTCCATACATGCAAAAAATCGTGAAAAACATAGAGGCTTGCACACATAAATACTTTCTCTCTCTCTCTCTCTCTCTCTCTCTCTCTCTCTCTCTCTCTCTCTCTCTCTCTCTCTCTCTCTCTCTCTCTCTCTCTCTCTCTCTCTCTCTCTCTCTCTCTCTCTCTCTCTCTCTCTCTCTCGTACAACCACGAATGAGAAATGAGGTGAAAATAGTGAATATACAGTAAAAAAAACAAAACAAATGAGCTTTCTAGCTCTTTTTATAGTTTTTCACTAGCTTTGGCCCTGTCTAGACCTAGTGTCTGACCTAGTTAAAAACTAGGTTCCACGGCTTATTTGAAGGCTCAAATGGAGTCTAAAAATCATGAAAATTGGTATGTTGATATCTCTTCCTATCATGTGAGAAAATCTCACGTCAAGCCTCTCCTTGCCTTTTTCTCTTTGGGAACCATGAGACATGGATGTTGCTGCTCCATGGTGTCCAAAGGAAACATTAGCTCAAGGTGGGGAAAAAACCAATTTGCCTCTCCATGTGTAGGCATGACTCCCATGTTCAGATACTACAAACACTTGTTCTAAAGAGTTATCTAAATATACCACTTTTTCAGGTATCTCAGGGTCCTTGAATTCATAGATCGTGACTATTCCTAATTTACTTGGTTGCTCAGATCTATGTCTCTAGAATGCCTCATTCGTATCCCTATTTAGAAATAACTCAATAATTTTGTTATCTTGAAGGATCCATTTTGGGTTGAGCATCCGGGTCAACACTGATTTTCCCTCTTGGTGTTCTAGGTACACCCTCTAATGGTTCCTATTCTAAATCGCCTCTCTCTGCTTCGGGAATCACCACTACAAATTCATTGGAAAGGTGGGGTTGATGAGAAAGTATGTACATTGTTTCCTCCTTGATCTGAGCTTCATGAATTTGTTTTCCCTCAGACACTCGATGTGATTAATCCTCACACAAATTCCTTGTTCTCAATCACTTGGTTCGTTGTTACTTCATTTAATTTCTTGTCTTGTCCAATTTTTTATGTCAAGTAATGTCTTTTTTGTTGGAGGTTTAAGTTGTCACACTGTTGGAATTAAGTTCTTTTCCTTTAGGGTTTTCATCCTAATGTCTTAATTTACACTTGAACTTGAGTAATTAAGGGTTTCTTACACTTGTTTCATTCCTAGTGTGAACTTAATTAATCAATGACACTAATCGCACTTATCTTGAACTAGCAATTGACTGAGGAGTTGGGAGTTCTTCCAACCTCAAGTATGATGCCTCGTTGATTGCTTTTATGCTGAATAAGACATGCTTCCCAAGCCTTGCTTTGTTCCGTGTCACACCCTGCTTTGAATGCCCTTAATTGAATTGAAAAGTTTTAAGTTTAGCTTACTCTTTAATAGGGAACTAAACAATACCTCTTTAGCATATCTAGGGGGCCTCTAAGATGCACCAATTACTTAAACCTCAAAATTGCAAAAATTCAAGCCCTATTTTTTTGCGTTTCAGTCAGACTGTCACAATGGTATGACACAATTGCGATGCTGATAAACTGTCGTGATGGTCTGACACAATTGCAATGGTGATGAACCGTTACGATGGTATGACACAATCATGATGGTGATGAATCATCATGATGATCTAACACAATTACGATGGGATGGTGCTATTGCGATGGTGTGGGAGATCATCACGATGGCATGTTTTCTGCAATGGTCTAATGGTCTATGGTCATTAGGATGGCATGGGCCAATCGCGATGGTCAAAGGTCAAGTGAGTCATCACGATGGTGTTGGCCCATCACAATGATGTGGTCTAATCGCGATGGCATGGGCCAATCGTGATGGTCCAAAGACATGATGGTCTCGAAGCATCACGATGGTGTGAACCAATTACGATGGCCTAGTCGGGGGTGATTGTCGCAATGGTGTATCTAAACCATCTCCATGAGCCGAGCCCGTTGTGATGGTTTTTTTTCGTCGTGATGGCATAA